>OX375869.1:76129396-76437040 GCA_947359475.1 Heligmosomoides polygyrus bakeri
TAAGTGCCTTCAAAAGAGCCTCTCTCTATGATGCGTTTCGTCAGGAGAACACTTGATGTACAATTCTCCGAACGGAATCGGCGTTTTTGCTGGCTGGACGATTTTACCATAAAAACAGCTCAGGAGCTCGTGGTGTTCAGTGGCATAGTCTATCGAGGACTGTGATTAAATGTAAGGTTGTTGCAGTTATTCGTGCTCTAAAACAGTCACGCAACCTAACTTCACGGGTACTTCAAGGAGTACTTCCCACCATTTCAGGACCACAAGCATACCTTACGTATTCTATTTACTTGTTGGATCTAGTCAAAGTTTTTTCTTGCATCTCTGCTTCTGCAGTAAATCATCGGGAATTAGGATAAGGTTTGACGGATAGGTTGGGGCTTCCATTACGAAGGCATGCAAGTAACGTTTATCTTTCCGATGAATCGCGATAGATTACGATGCGGGTGACCACGATGTTCCTTAAGTGTAGAGCTTTTTGCAGAAAATAAGCCCATCAACCTATGGATAAAAAAGAACGCCTGCGTTTTACTTTATGAGAAATCGCGTACCCTATTCAGGCTTCTCGTCCAACGGATGCCGGCGGAACGCTTCCTCCTAACTCGGGGTAACCAGGCCTAAACGACTGCTTCTCTGGTTCTTGAAAGTTGACGGTGCTCGGAACTCTGAAGCCTTCATCCACTTGCTGAGTCGTGTCATGTCGAGCATCGTAGTCTCGAATACTCATTGTGTGTCGCTGAGGTAGAGCCGAGATTTTCGAGGCGTACCTCTACACAGGAGCGACGGTGGAGTCGAGTAGGGAGCCCGGAGCTGAACGATCTTCGTCCTTATCAAACCGGTCGTTCGCTTTTCCACAGTTATCACACCGGGTTGTGAGCTTTGCAGAGGACTCTACAACTATCATTGCGCAGACGAATGTAAAGCGCTTTCAAGTATGTTTTCCGGAGATCGCCACCCTAGCGCTAGGTGGGACCCGAACCGCGCCGCGGTTGTACTTCATGATGCATGTTAATTGTTTCTACAATAACTTTTACGAGAATATTAGGTGGAACCCACTCCCCAAACCGTTTTTGAATACCAGAAAGTAGAACTTTTGAGCACATTAGAATGATGACCATGTATTACCATCTTCTTTAGTAGTTGATCAGATTTTTTGGATATCAACTATTAAGTGTGCGCTTCAGTTTCAAAGTACATCACTATCGCTCAGACGAATGATTTATGATCAAAATCTTGTTCATGAAATTGTTAATGATCACATACACATTGATAAAAACGACTTCTTCACTTGTTCATCGTTCATTGGTGTCACTAGGGATGTAGTCTCCGTATTCAGCCTCGAAACCACATTCTAAATCTTTCAGGAATCCTTTATGACCCGAGTTGTTAACACTTGGAACGAGCTGCCTCCTACATTAGTTCACTCTCTTCCGAAGACATTCATCTGCAAGTTAGAAACACAGCTAAAGTAAAAAGGACTTTTCTGATATTAACTGGAGCCTTTTCAAGGGATACTGAATTAGCAGAAAAAGACACTTTTGTGCAAGCAGAAAAGAGACATTTGTTCCATTGGAGAAAACTACTGAAGAGTCGAAAAAGTAAATCAACAGAATAAAAAGCTCTCATGAAGCGATCTTAGTTATATCATCTTCACGTCAAACTGGGCACTTAAACTCAAATTAGACATTTTTCACGTTAAATTGGACGCCCTTTTGAGCTAGCCTAAGAATTTTGAGATTGCGGCGAAATTCTTTCAAATTGAAATGAGGTTTTTTACATTAAATTATAGACTCTCTTTAGGTTGGAATAATTTCTTGTTTAAGGAAAACTTTAATATAACTGTCTTTGAAGTTTTAATTCACTTCCCAATAAGAGAACACATAGTTTGAATTTGATTAATTTTTTTTGAGAAAACAATGATTTAAAGCTTGTTTCAAGGAGCAGGAAGGCGGACATTTTTTAGTGCCAAAACAGAGATTGCCTCATCCCCCGTCCTTCGCTTCAAGATTTTTATTCGATTGACAGCAAAATTTCTGTTAGCTTAGCTTCACACCTGCAGACGGTCCAACCTAACTATTTGAAGAAACACACATATCCTCACTTTCATGCTGCATGTAAGCAATATTTACACTATCAATCAAGTAAACATTGCCACTTGCTTTTCTAGTGCACGTCGCGAACCAGTCCTATAATGCATTGATTGCTGCCTTGTTGCGCTTTAAAACAAAATTTAGTCTATTATTTTTTCTTATTTTTTACATTTTTTAAAATGTTATATACCTTGGAGCAGGCGAACTAAAAAAAATTTAAAGAAAGTTATGTCAAACTTCCCTTGAACAAAAAATTATACTAACTAACTTAGTGAGTTTGTAGCTTGACTTGCCTAAAGCTCATTTCGATTTGGAAGAGTTCGCAATCATTTCAGAATTCTTAGGCTGGTTAGAAGAGTGTCCAATCTGACGTGAAAAGTGTCCAATATGACATGAAAATGAATTCGTATTGTTTAGTACAAATGTTGTGGTGCATCACGCTTTCGCTAGTAAATATTTTTGTTCTTTATCTTCTATTTTTTCAGCAATCGAACTACAATATCGCTCTCTAAAAAAGCAATTTCACTTCGTGCAAACCAAAGAGGATGCCACTTTACCTAGTCTTTAAAAAGCCAGCGTTAGCTGTAGTCTTTTGTGCTGACTGATGTTGAATTACCTTTTGAATCAATACTTTCTGCTTTTGCCAATCTCAAAAAGACAACTCTTGGCACGTTTTTTGCTGAACTTATTTTTTGTCTATTTTTGGCTCGAAAATGTTCTACATATATTCTGTATTCTACGATGAAGTCGTGAGCCAAGCACGTTTTGTGCCTTCTCTCCCGATTAGCTTTGGTCCGTGTAAGTCATGCCCTGGATTCCCCTCTTTTTATTTTGCATGGCCGACGGGCTGGCCTCGTTCTCGGGACTTTAGTAGAGCTCCGTGCCAGCGGGTCCCAATTATCCCAGTTGCCTGAGACGTTTTCCGTCCAGTTCATTGGCAATTCTCATGTCTCCAGGACTCCGCCAATTCAATTTCGAAGACGGAGAGCATGGGCGAAGTCTCCCCGGTAATATCGAGCCTTTGTCGGACAGCGGGTACAAGGTGCCTTAATCTAATAGTGGCTTCTGCTAGGTCGCATCAAAAAGTTCTCTCCGCTTCAGTACTTTGAGTGATCTCGACTTCGTTTACTTCCTTTACTGCTCGACTTGGTAGGGGTGTTTGGTGATGCTACGTAGAGGAAATGCATAACCTATGAATGGCATGTAACATATATAATATAAGAACTCTTGTTAAGATCAAGGAGTTTAACCCACTGAACCTCGGGAAGCCTAGGACGGAAATGTGGATGCTACGGGTTTGAAGTGCTAAAAAGTTGGTTAAAAACTCTGCACAAACATACTCACGACACCGAACTAGAAAACGTTAAAGAGATTGAGAGCCGTGTTCGGAATTAATAACCGTCCGTAGGAACAGGCAGAAGAAAAGCCCGATTAATTTCTCCATAATTCAGCACAGGGTTTGAAGTGCTAAAAAGCGGCTGAGCGGCTTCCTTCCCTAAAAAGGGAAAGAGCATCAATTAATCTGTACACCACATACGACCTAGCGTCTCGACAAATCCGGATGCTAACGGCATGTTCTGGGCTCTTATTTTGATAGAAGGACAACCATCATTCTGCGTTCGATCAAATAGCGCCGGTAGTGTAATGGAGTAGAGCATTCCCGACCGGTCAGCAGGAGGTGCGGGTTCGAGTTCCGTCTGGCGCAAGGAGTTCTGGTCGCAGCAAAACATCGTTGTATCAGCTTACGTACTCGGTACCAGCTACTTGAGGTTTAAAGAAACTGAATTGATCCACCATTCTTTTAAACAGATACGTGCTTCAAGTGCTTCAAAGAGTGGATCTGCAACAACGAGAACTATTGCAGTTTAGATCTGTCTCCAAGTTCTCTCTTAATAAAACCGCAGCATTTTCTTGAATATTTTGATGCTTCTCTACCGAACGAGGTTGTAAGGTGGACACGTTTATTGAGCGACCTAACGTCTCGAACGTCTGTTCGTCGCCTTCAGAGGCCCGTTGATTCTTCCGTAAAAGGTGGGGATGTTACAGGCGAATCGTTAGGCCGCCAAATAAACTAATCCACCTCGCTCGGCACAGAGGCATTGCTATGTTAATTTGCGGCTCAGTCGCGAAAGTGGCAGCTTTGGGAGGTAGGAACACCCAATCTGGCCACACCGAATGGGCGGCCATTCGGAGAGCATTTTCGGTAACGGTCGTGATTGGCTGGCGTCAGTTCAGTGTCAGTTCTATGGCCGGTTACGACTGGTTTTAGCACTCCCATCTCGCAATGCTGCCCACGGTCGCGACATAGGCCGTAGTTTAGGAAAAATTCAGAGAAGAGTTATCCTCCTAGAGTCAACGTGAAACTTCCTACTCACTTTCATGTGATCCCACCTGGTGTTTGATTATCTGTTGCTAGCAAGTTCGTAACAAACCTAAAAAGCGAGGCAGATTAAAGAAGAACGTGCTAATGAGAATCTGAGAAAAAGTATGAAAATCAGTTGAAAATCTCTTATGCTTTGGTAAGAAATTTTTACCCAAGCCGGCGGAGATTTCAATTAACATAAATAACATAAATAACACCATTGACAAAAAAGCAAGAATTTTCTACCAAAACCAGCGGAACTTTCAATTAGCTTAACCACACTCTTTCTTATTTCTCGATTTTATTTTTACGGATGTCAAAGAACAGACGCGTAAAGCGCCTTTGGAGGAGGCTTCGTCTTTCGCGTGCACCATGAATACAGGTGCTTGGTTCAGGTTTCCACCCAGATCAACCAGGCCTTCTATACCTTCCCGGTAGGTAAAATGATACCGGATTGTCCATCGGCGTTCTTCGCCGGCCACCATACAGACCAAACACTGATCCACGACATTCAGTAGAAGTAGAATGCGTGGCGCATCCCAAAAGGATCACTTCACACCGCTCCTTTTACTTTGTCCTTATTTCATGAGATCTAACTACGCCGCTACACATAACTAGAAGATTCTAATCAGTGGCTTCAAGTGACAAGGTCATCCCAATTTTAACAATTGTGTACTTCCTTAACTAAAATGGCTAGCGCAGTTGAATAGTCGAAAACGGCGGAAATGTTCGGTCCCATGTGGTTCCAGGGATATTACGACTTTTTATCTCAAATAGCCTAGGTTCGGATAACCTCGGCATCGGATACCCTCGGATAACCTTTCCGTTTTCGAGTTCGTCCTAATCGAAGGGGGAGGCACAGTGATTCCCGTCTCTATCTATTCATTGAATTTTTACGAGGCCTTCTGGTGTTGTTTCATGATGTGGGGGTTTTTGTTTAAATTCAATGTGGTTTTATGATATGGGATGATATAGTCCAAGTAGTCTGCATTGTGAAGCATCACCAAGTGCCTGTTACGCGTTCCTTTCTTCAGCTCTTTTGCATCGCTCTGGCTATTTTAATCCTCTCCATACATTTCACCGAGAAATCTCCAGAAGTGATCAATCATATTCCGGACTGCTCTTGCTCGTGTTTGTGTTTGAAGAGTGCAAGCGCGAGTTCACGAAGACACTTCTGGGCGTGCAGTTGTTGAGCTCTCCAGGCAAGGGACTTCGGAAAGAAGAGAGTATATGCTCTGATAGCCGAAAGTAAGGTGGCAGAGGTCTTCAGAAGTCACTCAGCTAAAGATCATCTCTGAGCCATGCGTGTTAGCTCTTTAGAGCGTGGGAGAAGTGGACAGTTTTTTTCGTGTTTTTATAACAGAGCTTTTAAGATTAATAGCTTCTATCTATGGGTTCAATTTTCGTCGATTTTTGACAAAACCGAACAGAAAACAAACTCCCTGGCCCACATAGAAGGTGCAGCTTTTAGAAGCCATTATTTAGATGGAGTTTTCAAATAAAACATATTTCTTAAATATATCTATACATGAAGCAAGATTTGAAATTCTATGTGATAAAATTTCAATTTCAAATTTCAGGTCTTAAAAAATATGTCATGCCATGATATTCTTCTGAAATCTGAAAATCACCTAAAAATGCGAAAAATTATGAGGTAGTTCTCTCGTAAAGCCAAGACACAGTGCGACCACCCTTTCCCTTAAGCGATTTCACAGCAGCGACGTGTCAGCGGGCTAGAGCTCAACACGCATCTGTAGCATTGCTTGCTTGTTTTCTTTACTAGAGGGTGTCTTGTTTCCTTTTTCCTCTCACTACCGGGTAATCTCACTGTACGCCCGTTGCGCCTGGATTCGTTCCCATATTTCTTCTTTTGGCTGCTACATTTGCTACATTTGTCTTTCTTAATTTTCGACAAGGTTATAAACATAAGTTCAGATGCACAAAAAACCGTTGTACGTATGCTTCGAAAAAAGATGTTGTAGTCCAAAAATGTTAGGGAATGTTCAGGAAGACATACAGTTGAGACGGTAGTATTATATAATACTAAGCAAGTGGTGCAAAGCGTTCAGTGGATGATTATGGATTAAAATTTAGAACTCTTTTATGCCATGAGCGCGCAAGAACTGACCGAACTTTTGACGAAACACGATTTTTGTCGAAAGTGAGACAGCAATGAAAATTGCTCCGCCATAGCAAGCCTGCGTGGGCCAGAAATAATAAATCTTTCCTTATAGCCTAAAATATAACTGAAACCTGTGAGGTCTGGGGCGACCCCTATTCCCTTGCCTCAATAGACATTTGCCGATGACGACCATAGAAGTTAACGACCGGCCGGCAGGTTCACAGCAGCTGCTTCATCCACGTAGCATGAAAAACCTGACCGGAACACGATTAATCACCCCTTTTCCTAGAGCTCTTACACTAGGAAGTTCGGCACCCTAAAACACTTGTGAAATATGGCCAGGCATTGAGAACAGCGTCGTATGATTCGGCACCGTATGAAGGCGGTGATTGTTCTCTGCGACTTGTCTCATTATGGTGCTCTATCTGTCGGAACAGCTGCAGCCGCTGTAAAGGATAAAGGATAAATATCTTCATCTATCACTTCATCTCTGGCATACGCTACGCATTCTACCTTTATGTGGAATTGTGTAAGAAGTTTACGTATTTCATCCACATCACGTCTTGCGGTGTTGTAAGTCTGGTACCAATTAGCCCACCCGGAGGCGTGATAGACTTGGTTGGCCTGGGCAGGACCCAAACCAACTACCTCGACATCCAGTGAATCCTACTAAAGCGCTGCCACGTAATTCACATAGCTTAACAGTTGTGTGTTCTTTTGCTTTCATATGCACCCTGATCCACGGAGACAGTTTTGCAGTTATGAACTGTGCTCAATGTAATGAGCTTCCCCCAGCGGTTCGAGAATGCTCATTGTCGACGACTGTCGGCGATGAATAGAATGCTCATTGTCGATGACTTTTTCGCAAACAATTAGGTGTGATAGATGTGTCAGAAGCATTATTCTAAACCACACCAGAGATTTCTTTCTCTAGTTTGTTAAACTTCACTGCTTGTTATGTAGAAGAGCAACCAGTTATTCAAACAGTGCCTGTGGCGTAGAGCATCCCCGCTCGGTGAGCTGGAGGTGCAGGTTCGAGTTCCGCCTGGCGCTGAAGTTGTGATGGCAACAAGACATTGTTGTAACAAGGTACATTATCGACACCAGTGACTTAGAGATTAAGAAAATCAATTGAATCAACCAGTTAATGTTATTTTAAAGAAGAAAGATTAGGGTGGTAAGGAAGTCTTGATATTGGGATCTGCCGGAAAAGACGAAAGGTTTCACAGAGGTTTGAGACCGGATTACCCTGTTCTCCGTTGTCCTGTTTTTTATAGCCTTATAAATACTCATAAGATCTCCGAAGAAGACATTCTATCCCTTCAGCGAACACTTACAAAATTGCTAAAATAAAAAAATAAAGCAAAAATAAAAATTAAAAATGAAGACTAAAGATTAGACAGACCTACAATCGGCTGTGTTGGCGGACCAACCGATCGAATTTCCTGGTTTCTTAATATTATTGTGAGCCAGTTGTTGACCAAGGTCCCCTCTCATCTAACCACTACGAGCAAATTCCTCGAATTGGTGCATAACTCTAACTTTGATCAGAGTGAATGTAGTGGAGTCATTTGATGTTACATACACTGTTTCATCACAAATAGGAGGTCTTGATATTGGTTTTTGAAAAATCCTCAGCTATCCATTGTTGATCGGCGCCCACGATCTAACACGTGGCACTTATAGGTCGTTCTCAAAACTCCTCCGTGATAGGTATATATAGTCACTCTGCCTTCCGCACTTTAATCAAGATGTCAATTCCACGAGAACATCTTCGAGTCATCATTTTCGTAAATGGCATCATGGCACTGAATGACGACAACCATTCGAAGTATCAACAGCGCATAGTTATAAGAAACCGCTTCCATCAGCACTGATCAGAAGCCGATTGAGAGGAAAAGACACGGACTTCGGAGACAAACCTCGGTCAAGACGCCCAGAAATCAAAGGTGTCCGGAGGTTAACACCCGCAGTCCTGTGACGAGAGTCAAGCGCACTCATCCACCCATCCGACACGTCTCTTGGCTGCAGAAAAGTGCCGATTGGACGAATCCCTCATGTCTCGACGGATAGCATGCGGTTCGTTCACCCGGGTATCCATTTGTCAGTCTCTCCTGTGCCAAGGAATTTCTGGAAGAACGATTAATGGAGATAGAGTCGGGCCCTGTGCGATCCCAACACACATCGTGTCCGGCAGCTCCCTCCGTCAACGCAAGCCAGAATGAGCCTTCATCATGAAGTGTCTCCTTTGCTGCTTCTGGGGTTCGCGAGGAATGTATTACGAGAATGTTCCTGCAGAGACACGCAATCACCGGCAGCGTTTATGCCTATCAACTTTGGAAACTGGCGGTGTTCGAGAGAACGGCCGAGACTGTGTTTCCGTTCATCCCCTTCAGGACAACACTTGGTCGCATGCAACCAAGACACCTGAAAAATTGGAAGATCCAGGATAGAACAATTCCCAATCAACCGTACTCCCTTTGATGCTTTCCTTCTGACGATCGCTTATTTCGTACCCTTAAGGCATTCCTAGCGAAGGAAAAATCACCAAACTGAAGATGTTGAAAGGGAGTTCTTTGAGCGATTTCTTTGACTCGACTCTCCAGTTCTGGGAGAAGAGAATCGCTGACCTCCCCATTAGGCGGCACACTGTACTGGCTAACGATGGTGATTATGAGTGAATTCCATGGTATGCTGAAAAAATAAAGAAGAACAAATGTCGAATAGTTCACCATGACTCCAAGACTTTTCTCCCCCAAGACTTTTTTACTACCCTGAGACCGCACTAATAACAGAGTAATTTTCCTGGGCATGTAAAACTCATTATCCTGAATTGCTGCTGAACACAAAAATCTGTTTGGAAGTCCATGTGGATTTCGCTCAGCTGCTGGAAACTGATTCTTTATAGCTCTGTGCTGAATGGTGTTGAATGATGATCAGTCTCGCCTTCTTCCATTGCTTGAGCAGTTAGTTGTCTCTGGAGGGCTAGAGGTGGTTCAAGGATTAAGAAATTGCAATCTACTCTTTAAACTCCTTTTCAGTCCTGTTCTCTCGCACGTTAAGAGCAGAACAGTGACTCCTTTCCGTGAAAGATGAATCCATTCTCTGGTGGCAACACCCACTTCGCTCTGGCTGTCGTAGCTAAAATGTGATCCCTTCTGGGTACACTGAGCACGAACCTACCTAAGCCATTGCTGAGGACTCCCATGGGACCGGTGGTACTTCTATGTTCACTGGGCGGAAAGAGCGACGGCGAGTCACTATAATAAGACTGTTGACTGCGCAGGGGTTGGCGCAATAAATCACCGTGAATGAGGGGCTTTCATCCCGGGCGAACTGAAAGGACACGGAACAACTGGCCATTAGCGACGAGGTGTTGTTGTCAACCAGCTCGGAAGCCATAGAGTCGAAAGGCGTGAAGGAAAACGACTTCGACAAAAAGCGCACGATTACGGTAAACAAGCATCTGTGTTCCGCTCCTAGAAGATGTACGCGCCCATTACAAGAACATTATGTTTATGTTTATGTTTACGTTTAGTAGGTGACAAAAGACAGACGAGAGATAGAACTAGATAAATACAAACAAAAAGCGACGAACATCCGTAAATAATCGTTCATAACAAAAACTGCATATAGCCTAGAAGCAGAGATATAGTCGACCACCATGCTTAGATTTCGCCAACTTAAGTAAAATTTTCGATGAGTATTGCTTTAAGAAAGAAGGGGAATGGAGTACGTTTTTGAAACGTTTTTGTTGAGTTTTAAATGAGCGCTATGTGCTCTGGGCGTAACATTGTAGAGCTCTCCATTCCCCAAAGCTACTCAGATAATCCATTCTCTAGACATCGTACCCTCAGACATACATATGATCCACTGCCACAGCTGCGAGTCTCGATTCTTCATTGAAATCCAACAGATCCAGTGGAGAGGAATATGAAGGAAGCGCTGGAGATAAAATATTGGCAGCCACCCGTTAACAGGAAGGAAGAAATGAAGTGGGTAATGAGCCTTATCAGCGATGTGACTGCTGAGGGTGATGGCGACATTGAGAGACGGGAGGCCGATCACTTTCCATGACTCGATGTAAGCAGCCTAGAGACCTCTGCACTTCATCTTCGATCACACCACGCTTCTGGAAGTGCTTGGACCTCTCCCTCTTCCTTCCCGTAGAACAGGTCAGGTCTGTAGTGCGACAGTCGTGACGTTGCTATTGAGTTAATATGGTGTAATTTATAATGTATAGGCGACATGGTTTTCTTCTAGACCAGAAGGAGGGCTTAAGGCCCGAAACGTCGTCAATAAACGACTTCGACTGCATCGAGCTACTAGAAAAAAGAAGGTACCAACATGAAGCTCAGGGAAGAAATTGTCTTAAAAAATCAACATATTATAAAGGTAGGGTAGAATATTGTAAAAAAAAATCAATTAGTTTTAAAATGGCATGACCACTTTACCACCAGCCTGAAATGTACAGGGCTTGGTATTCAGTATAGCCATGGCGCGATTCCGTATGAGTGAGAAAATCCATTCCGAGCAACTTAACAGGAGGGATGGGTAGAGTATTTGTACCATTTTCAAGTCGAATTGGGCCCTTTTCAATTCAACTTATACACCATTCACGTCGAACTGTACACTTTTCGAATCAAATTAGACAACCTTCCAAGCTAGTCTTAAAACGTTAGAAATCTAAGCAAACTCCCCCAAATCGAAATGAAGGGAAAAAAGGGAGAGAAAGGTCAGAAAGGTTAAAATACAGATTCTCTAAGATGGCTAGAATAATTTTTCGTTCAAAGGAGAAATTGGAATAACTCTCTTTGAATTTTTTTAGTCCAGCTAGCGGAATGAATGAAACAATTTTATAAAATTTTTACTTCTCAAGAAAAAGTAATAAATTAAAAATTGTTTTCAAGTGCAGCAAGGCAGAAGTTATAAAGCGCATTAAAAAAATTAGATTTCTCCATGCTCTCGAAATGCTCCTTGCGATTTTTGTCTGATTGATATTGTAAATGCTGTTTACGTGAAGCTTCAAAGTGAGAACATGTGTGTTGTTTGCTTTTATGTCGATTGTCTTTGTTGTAACGGTTACAAGTGCAAGTAGAAATTTTGCTATCTATCGAGCAAAAATCGCGACCTCTTGGACGAGGGTATAGCCAATTCTCTTTTTTGACACTAAAAATGGCCGCCCTCCTGCTCTTAAATACAAGCTTTAAACCATAATTTTTCCTCAAAAAATGAAACAGTTCAAGCTAACAAATTGTGTTTGTCTTCGCTGATTCCCAGTCGTTAGCGAACGCATGCGGTTTACAGAAATGAGTTCTTTATCTAAAAGCGTGTTTCTTTTCCTCGTAATGTCCACGTTTTCTGTTTTCTTGATGGGTCTAGTCAGGGCATACGCACTTTCCGCATGCCGACGTGTACCATTTTCAATTCGAATTGGACACTTTGCAACTCAAATTGGACCCTTTTCACGTCAAATTGGGCACTTTTTACTTCCAATTGGACACACTTTTAAGCTAACCTAAGACATTTCAATTCAAGGAGAACTCTTCCAATTCGAAATGAGCTTTTTCTGCTTTAAAGTTAGATACTCTCCAACTAGATACTCCCCTCTCTCCCTTTAAGGCCGAGTCGAATGGGAATCAACCTTTCCTGTTTTTCGTTACCTGCTGAACATACATAAAGGACAATGGTGGGCGTTAATCAGTTCCCCGTACGGGATTCGCCAAACCTTCTATCTACTTCCTCAGAATGTCATGGATATATCTAAACGCGTGTGACTTACGACCCCTATTCGACGAACATGTCAATGTCTTGTCCTTCTCCGACATGTCTGATAGCTGTTCATCGAGCAAGAAGTGATGGAAGGACTGGCTACCTTGTGTAGGACCGAAACAGCAATCTTTGTTCAAGGTGCAGACGACAACCGGTGCCTTATTCGACTGCGCTACGCCTACTCATAACCTGGCTGCAATGGCGATGACATGCTGCAACACCTTTGCATCCTTCGTTTCAACATTTCAATCCAGTTTTGCAGTTAGGCATTAGATGCAGCATGTGTTTGCGCCTAGCAAAAACTTCTGATAAGGCACTGCTAGGAGTAGCGCGCCTTAGGCCTCTGTTATACTCCCGCGGGAGCATCCGCGGAACGTCCGCGGACCAATGGTGCACGGCGGAGACGGGCGTGGCGAGGAGCGGCGATTGGCCAGGTGAGGAGTCTCGGCGCGATTCCCGCCCTTCCGCGGATGCTTCCGCGGGAGTATAACTCAGGCCTTAGGAGGGGTGTACGCTTTGCGGTGCTAACGTTTGAGCAGACTCCTACGTGGTGGAGCGTTTCCATAAAACATCCATAATAGATCCTCTTTATTTATTTATTTATTTATTTATTTATTATCTGACGTGTGGCATTATAGACGCACGTGAAAAGTGAAGAGAAAAATGAAGCAAACGTATCTAAGATGTCGTATTGCGGACAGTCGGATTTGGAAAGGCTTAACCAGACATCCTTAGGATATATTCTTTACTGTCTATTATTTCGTTGAACTCCCACAGGTTTCTATATTGAAGAACTTTGACCTATAGTGAGATTTAGCACCAGGAATATAAAGTCTGTGCCTCCCTCTCCTAGACCTCGCCAGTGGTGCTCCAAAGCAAGTCAACGGACCTACTGAAGCTCTCTAAGTCAGGACCTTAAACATCATTGTGAGATCTGCAATTCCTACGTTTACTTTGAGGAGTTTGAAAGCCGAGAGCCCTGGATCTTGTATGTCTATTTGGCATGATTTTATGATCTACTCTAAAATATCTGATGTGCAACTTCCGTGTAAAACTATTATATTTTGCACACTTTCTAGGAATTCTGTATCTTTTTTCTCAAACGGGTTTTATACAGACATCCTGAGCTCCACTAATTAGTGAGACTGGCTTAGGACGGTTCAAATAAGGATGATTTTCACCAGATCGAGTTTTCGAATAATTTATATAATTGTCACAACGATGTTTTGTTGCGATCAAAACTTCTAGCGCCAGGCGGGACTCGAACCCGCACCTCCCTCTGACCGGGCGGGAATGCTCTACGCCATTGCACCACCGGCGCCGTTTGATCGAACGCAACATCCACACCTCGTGGGACCGATCAGATTTGAATTTATATAATTGATTTTAATATGAATCTGATGTCCTATCCGATGTGAGAAGCAAGGATAAATCAATAATTTAGGTCGTAAGGAATTTATTCTTGTTAAATTACTCTTATACGAATCACACCAAGATCAAGGGTTTTTCAATGATGTCATTATTTGCATAGTCCTTTCAACCGGTTTTGAAAAATATGACGGATTCGAATTATCCGAGTCGGCATCGGATGTCTAGTACATACGGACTTCAGGAGGGGATATAGGTTGGCTGGATAAGAAACCCATCCATTCCCGAGTGCTCAAGTGATAAGCACCTCATTTGCCTTACCAGCCTCATATCCACTGCAAGATGCCTTCCACAACTAGTGGAGCCGCAGGTAGCTTGCCAAACCTTCTGTTTCTTCCATGACCCTTTCTTAGCTATGCAAAGCCCTCCAAAGGGAAGCGCATTGGAGCGCTGAAAGAGCTGCATAAGTTCCAACGTCCTGGGAAACTCTTGTGCCCTCAAGGTAATCCTGACTACTGCTCGAGCAGTCTGCACTTTGGCAAATAAGCACCGTGACGTCGTTGCCCCAAGTATCCACAGTCGGCCGTCCCTTCCTCCGTGTTTATGAATAATGAAGAGATTTTTTGGGGGAAGTGGAAAATAAATGCTTTCCAGGAAGATATCTAAACTGAGTGATGTATTCTGAATAGAGAACAAGTGGGCTAAATAGGGTTCGCTGGTTCGAAATGGCAGAAAGTTCCTTTGCAGCTCCTTTACTAACCTTGTTCTCCTATCCATGCTCGGTTTGAAAGAAACCGCGACTATGAAGTAGCGATACGATTCCTTTCTCAGGAGGCGGATCGCTGCATTTTCAAAATGCTTGCCTGGACAGCGCTTCAATGAAAATCAGGTAAAGGATGAAAGCCGAGTTAGTGGCCATCCTTAGTGTGCGCTACATATTCAGCATATTACAGAGTGCCGCAAAATTACCCGTGGACTGAAAATCCAATGGCATTTTGAAATCAAACTTCGCAGATCAATTCTAACTGTCAAATCTTGTTGTAAGCACCAGTAGGCTTCTCCGTAGTGGGAATCGGCCCACGGCTTGAGAGCTTTTTCCAGGATATCCTCTTAAACCGCTGCCTTGATTTTCACGCCAGCTTCGACGAAAACAAGTGGTGTTCTTCCTGAAGATGTGACTCCTCTCCAAACCACAATGGACTGAGGCTGTTTCGCACTTTCCTGAAGTCGTCCTTTGGCGGTAGCATCAGCAAGCGAGTCCTCAGTAATCCTCTCACTTTGGTAGTTGACAACTGGATTCAACGTGAGAATCTTTTCATCGCTAAAGAGGATGTCTCGAGCGCGTGCCACTGTGAATCCTTGCAGTAACATTCTACATCTCCCCATTCCCCTCTTCTTAATCCGCCGATGCCTACCACTTTTGTACTCAAATACGTATGGATTCCACAATGTTCAGTCAACATATCTCAGGCGAGTAAAGCAGAACATTTTCGGAAAAAAAGCGAAAAAAAATTAAAATGCTTAGGGGCACGGGTAATTTTGCCGCACCCTTTAGGTCGGGCCGAGTGTTTCAGCCGTCATCGAGCTCTATTTTCAAATGGTAATAGTTTAGCCTCAACGTTTTTAATTACTGTGGACACTAATATGTTACACTTCAGTTACCTTCACTTAAATTGCACGGGTAACAATTTTCAAGCCGTAAACAATTGTGCAGTTAGTGATCATGAACCGTGAGGATCCGTTTTTACAACCCCTTGCTCATGGTGTGAATCCTCCTTCGAAAGTTCTTAAGATGTTGCTTGAAGTCTAAAGGACGAGGATAAAGCACGGTCATATTCAATTTCAGTCTGGGATGCATGCATGCATCCCAGACTACTTCTACTGTATCTTCTGGAGGCAATTTGAATGCGTGTTTGCTTTGAACGCCTCCTCCAACTGCGCTATCGCGCGCCTATACTTTATGAGCTTATTGATTAAGCAGTACAGTGCCCAAATTAAAAATCCCACGGTTTTTGAACGGATGGGTATCCAGACGTATATGAGGTTACCGTTCGGTTGGCAGCTCTTCATTTATCAGAACGCGACAAATTTTCCATAGGTTTTCATTGTCTGCTTGCAGAACTTCATCAGTGCTTTCTGTCTTAATCTAGCTTGTTCCATTAATTGCATTGCCAACCATCAACATACAATCAAGCACAGAAAGTGATCCTTGAATCGCGACCGATAAGTTTTGAGATGGTTCAATTAGGCTAGTTCATCTTCAAAAATGTCGAGTCACTTTTCATCTTGTTCTTGATCTTGTTCTTGATGGTACGGCCATGTCCTTCGCGCTAACGACGACACCGTCCGTAAGGCCTATGTTATACTTCGGCGACGGTTTGTCGGCGACGTCGGCGGCAGTGTTACACGGGTTGCTACGCAGTGCTTAACAGCCGCGCAACACAGCGTCGGCGACGCGTCGCCGAAGTATAACATAGACCTAAGATTGGCCTGAACCTTGAGGTCCCTGGAAAGCGGCCCAGGGAACGCCCGAAGCAACGTTGGCTAGATACGTTGCACTTGGACTTAAAAATGGCTGGTGTGCACCCTGGTCAAGCATTTGTTTGTTTGTTTTGATCGGGGGAACTGGCGTCACCACACCAGAAGAGCGGACCCTGTCACCAAGCGGGACAGACGCTAATGAAAGTGATGATAATTATGACTTTTCATCTTGTTGCGCATGATCCGCGCTTCATAACGAAGTTCGCTTTTTTCGAGAAAAGGAAAAACGAGAAGTTGTGCTTGACACCCCATATATGGATGAGCCGATCGCCGATTACAAACTGAGTGAAAACCTTTTTTTTATACAAAGAGACTGCTCCTCGCAACAGTCTTTGATACCCCAAACCTTAGTCTAAATCATGGGTACGTTACTTAGGCTCTGTTTCTGTTTATTCTGCGGTGCGATCGTCTATTGTGTACAGTGTTCTCCATTATTTTAAGGCTGTGTATTTCTATTATATTTACAAGTGTCTCAAGTTGTTGTGTCACTGCTGAGTTTCTAGATAATTTATTCGTCGCAGAGCTTCTAAATTTGGATTTTGATTTTTGGATTTTATTCTAGTCATTTCAAAATGGAAGCTGTAAAGCTCATACCAATTGCAACTTCCAAGAAAACCTATTTAAACTCTTTAATTTTTGAGAAGCATCTAATCAGTTTTATACGTATTTAGAACTAAAATGTTGTTCTCTACGTTAGACTACCAAAACAGATTGTAAAGTATAAAACATAAACCAAGGTCCGAACATTCAAACCACTAAAACGACAGAAACTTTCGGCCAGACATAATACTTCTCCGAGATTTTGCAGAAACAACTAAGGTGTTAGTAACTATTGGCTTGCTTTGTGACTTATAAACTTGCTCTGTGGGCACCTCGTTGCTGTATCCTTTCCAAGTCACCATCTTGTGAATAGAAGGCCTGAACCCCTATTTTACCTGCTCCAACTTTGGCTTTGATAGAATTTGTAGTATGTTGCGAAGGGCTACCGTAGCCACCATAGGTGTCACTGCGTCACTGATTTGCTTGAGAAGACGTCAACAGATTCTCTTTAGTACCAGCAGCCTGCCAAAGAAGCTCACTGTATCACATTTGGTTGGGCCCAGATCCTGTAGAATTTAGACCCGGCAGAATTTCTTAAAATTTGCTCAGCCCCTATAGATTTCATAATCTAGGGCTTAGGCGATAGGTGGGGAATCAAGATGAGCCTTTTCTTCGTAGACGCTGGGAAGACGTGAACCCTGTCCTGTCGGGAGGGATACATGTTGTTCTGCACGACCATTCTGCCCCTGAATTTCTTCGAGAGCTTCAGTGGTTCCCGTACGATGTGAAGGCAACAGGGTAAGTCTAGGTGAGGCGAGGATTTGGCTTGATCCCTTTATTTTGTGGGGATAATCAGCGCTGAATTCACAGAGACCAAACTAGTCTTCTCTTTCCGAGGCAGAGCACCTATCACGGAATTGTGACAGTTATCTCTCCGCGACAGATCACCCATCAGTGGACTACTACGAGAAGAAGAACAGGCCGCGAGGCATTCTTCTCCCTAGCTAACCATCTTAGGGGATAGAAAATAGAGCTGATGACTTGCCTACACCTCCTGCTGCTGATCTCCTCTCATCAAGCCTGCCTATCCCACAGCTTCGGATAGTTCAGAGCGCGCCAAGTGCTTGAGACCCAAGCGGAGGCGGGCGGAGCCGGCAGTCGGCGAAAAGGAGGCGTCGCCCTCGCCAACACTCCTCATCACGTTCCGATGGCAAAACCGTCGCTTCGAGCTCGGTCCTTTTTTCGCTCCTCCTATTACGCAGCAAATCGACGGGTATGCGCCTTCTACTTACTTCCGTGTTAGCATTTTATAGGTACTAGCTCAGTATAGAGTGCTTAAGAACGTTTGAGTAACCTCCGGTGCTTGTCAAACGTGGATGGATCTCAGGGTCTCGTTTTTATCGTTCTACTGGGTGGAGGAACTTCCTACCCACATAAGGAACACCGAAGCGGATGGCGGAGTCTGGGGCTTCTATGCATTCCTAATCGAAGCTGCTTGTTTTCCAGTGGGGGGATCTTCCCACAGATACGTAGGCTCGCGACACGTTGCCGTGGTGATAGCGTGTTGATAGTTCTAGCCCAACTAAGTGGGAAACGCAGTGGACGAGTTCCCGGAATGGGCCAGCAGGTGTCACTGTACCCCTTTCGAAGATTTTACAGCTGTGCCTCTGACGTCTGCTCGAAACTGAGTTGAACAAAACACGCTAGAAGAAGGGTGTGTCACAAACCTCTATGAAAGGGTTTGGAATGTGTTTGAGCATCTTATGGTTAGATTATTCACTATTAACTCAAGTTCGCCGGGTTTTCGACCATTATGGGCTTGTCACGGTGTATTCTTTATGAAACAATGCCCTTAATTTTTATTGCTTTGCATGATTCTCTTATTTCTTCGAAAAGCCAAAGTCAGCACTCCATTCGTAAAATACAATATTTCATTCTTCGTAGAGGTTTAATCAATGTGTATGGTCAATAAGGCGCAGCCCGCTAGAGTAGGCCCATTTGTATCCGCGGGCCGGTTTCGAGTTCGATTCTTCATCTGCATAACTGGGCATTTCATGTTGCAGGAGATTCTGAATTTGTTTTCGACCGCCTGGCTAAGGTGGAGCTCTTGTTTATCTACAAAAACGGTGTCTCTTCACTTCCCTGTACTGACAAAATAGAGGTAAAGAACAGTGGTCGACGTTAGCCAACCGTGTCTGTGATGCGCCACGTATTTTACCTTTGCGAGATATCGAGGGTCAACTTCGCCTACACAATGACTTGCGATGGTTAACTGATCAACAAGTCGGTATTTCGTGCATTCGAAGTCTGCTACTAATTCACCATTCTTAAGTAGACGGAAGGTTTTATTGATCTGGACGTGATCCAAACCAAAAACCTCCATATAGTGGGGACACAACAGCGTGCGCCCCAAATTGAGGTTTTGGTTTGGCGATATAAGCGCTTCAAACGCTTCCGCGATACCGTGTGGAGGATGAGTGCATGGCGCATGCTCTAGATGCAAATTTGAATACAGAACACAGTACATTTGTTGAGCCGATAGAAACACAAGTTAGCAAAAGAATACAGCAAAAGTTGCCTTTTTTAAGATTGGCAAGAGCAAAACAGAACTTATTGAGTCAAAAAGTGATACAAAATCAGTTAGAACAAAGGCCTAAACCTAACGCTGGCTTTTGAAGGTGAACTAAAGCGATTTATTCCTTCGTTTGCATAAAGTGGAAGTTTTTTAGTCACCTCTCCCCTTTTTTCATCATAACGGTAGACCAATCCTGTTTAGAAGGAATTCAGCACTTTTAGTAAAAAATCGCACGGCCGAAAAGTGCACACTGTTCTGTCTGTCTAGTGATGCGGCATGAGGAAGTAACTCTACTAATTTCCTGGAATCTGCTTGAGTACTTTTTCGGATATTTTGAGGATAAGGGAAGCCATTTTTTCTGAGCTAACAAACAAGTCTGCTCTCAAAGATGGGGCTTAGACGTGTTGAATGCGCACTCGTATTTTAACTGACGAGCACACGATTAGTGTTCCCCACTGAATGCGCCGCATGTGTCTTTTGCAGATTATGTAGCTGTGAGGAAGAGGAATTAGATATGAAAATAAGGATAAGGATAAAGGACAACGTTACTCAATCCCCTTTCGGGATGCGCCACGCATTCTACTTCTACGAGATGTCATGAAGGCGAGTTGAATGCGTAATTGACCATACAATGACTTGCAGTAGTCAGCAGATAAGCAAGTCAGCGCTCTATCCTTCCCGGACAAGTCTGGTACCAATTCACCACCACGAAGGCTTGGAAGGATTGGTTGATCTGGGCGGGAAATCCGAACCAGGAACTTGGTATCGAACACACGCGACAACCGGCACCTCCTCCGACTGCTTTACACGCGCCCTCTCAGCGCTGTATTGACGAGAAATACATAGGGTTTTTTTTAAGTTTAAACGATTTCCAAGGAGAATTCAAAACTGCCTTTGCAGTCATTCTATAGATGCAGATCCGTCGTTGCCTGGGCTATGCCTGACGTGCCATAGGCGAAGCAACGACGGATCGTGTCCGGCCCCATTGACGAGACTGATGTGCAGCTCTCTGTTTTCTTTCTGCTTTTCCAGCCCGAATTAGCCGCTATTCAATGAGGTCGGCGGCGCAGTCTTTCGGCCGGCGCCCTACTGTAGCACGTTCTTCGCAGCTGAGGAGGTGATGACGTACCTCGTCAGGAGACGTTCCCATTATAGAGCGCGTCCTCTGCGATTTTGCATCCATGATTTATAGCGGCCTCGGTTGCATATTGCCTTGAGATAAATGGAGAGGATGTCCTCATGCGGAGCAGTGCAGCGGTAAACGCTCACCGATTCAGGCTTGTAGAGGAACTGAGACCTCTTAAGTTTGCTCGCAAAATACACCAGGTATCCTAATCGGAGGGAGATATTGCATCTTCACTCCACTAAAATTTCTACGAAAGCTTGAACGCCTATCCATGTGATGCGCGGATTTTCACATCAACTTAGGTTATGTGCTGGCATGGCATGGGTAACGTGCACAATTCGCCCTTTACGGTTGCCCTCCCGACTAGGACGAATCTGTTTACCATTCAGAGGATGAAAAGGTCTCGAAAGAGGGTATTTTTTCGTTCGCACGACGACAGGTACCATTGAACATTTCGCTCACCCCACGAACAGCCTGACTGAGCGCCTCCTCTCATCGCAAAAGCCTTTGAATTGGCCGTCTCCAGTTACGAAGTGAAAAACTCTAGCGGCTCGTACTGCAAGAAAGGAAAGACTCTAACGACTGCAGTTTGAACAGGTCGAGTCTATGGAAGAGCCACAGTAAGGGCTCTAGAGTGCCAGGATTATTGGATCTATCCTAGTGGGGAGGGGTGGGAGAGCTTTGAGGATCCGCTTTGACTCTTGACTGCAGTGGCCAAACTGAAAGCGGATTAGTCTACAGAGGCACCGTGAACTGGCATATGAGGACCTTTCCTTTCAATTTTCTGCTTGGAAGGAGCCACATTGTTTACATTTGTTCCGCTCTTCTAGCTATGCCCTCGCTGACTAGGATACATCAGATTCTTTTTCTTCTTGGCTGCTCACTGAGACCAACGGCCTGAAAAATTCCCTTCTGAAACGTATGGCTTCCGCTACATAGCTATGGAGTTTCGTAATTTAGAGATACTAAGAACCTCGTTTTTCCGCTAGAATCCTTGTTTTTCTTTTCTAAAGCAACAGTTTGAGAAGAAAAATAAGTGAAAGCTGTCAACATCTCAAATGTAGATGAGGTAGGAACTTTATACTTCCTGTCTTCCTGCATATTCATAACAGTTCTTGTAGAGATTCTATTTTCTGTGAGTCGATGAGGTATTGATCGTTTTGCTGTAATTATCGACTGATCAGCACTGATGATATGAAAGCCACTTCAGCTCGAGTGCGGCGCTTTGCCGGCTCGTCAAACATTCAATGTGTGCAGAATGTTCTCTCACGCTTACTACGGTGTTGTGCGTTTAATTTTTGAAATTTTTCTAACCACCGCTCAAAATTTGTATCAGAAAACACGTTCTTTACATATAGCCTTAAAAAAAACAAGAAAAGATAATGGATAAAGGACGGCGTTACTCAATCCCTTTTGGGATGCGCCATGCATTCTACTTCTACGGGATGCCGTGGAGGCGTATGAACGTATTTGGTCATGCAGTGAACTGCGGTGGTCAGCCGATGGACAGCGCTTTATCCTTCTCAGACAAGTCTGGTTCCAATTCATCAACCGCGAAGGGATGGATTGGGCGGGAAATCCGAGAGTCGGCTCTTCCTCTGACTGCGCTACACGCGCCCTTCAAAAAAAAAACAAGTACCCACTCTAATTTTGCCAGAAAAGTTTACTTTTGTAAAATTTTCGAGACTTCCGAGTCCACAAATCCAGCACTGAACTGAGTTTTTAAAGACCCTTTGAATTAGGTATATTCAAGGACAAAATAAGGTAAAGTAGCATCATACTTCTGCAACTTGACGTGAAGGCAAATTAAACTGCCAAATTACTTAGGCTACCAATTAGGCTGCTCTGAAATGATCGAACGCCATGTCGGTCTGGGCAAAACCGAATAAACCGAACCGAACCTTGGATCGATTTGAGGTGCGCGCGGTGATCCGCGTCTCCTTTGCTCTGCTCGAACTCTATGTATAGTGTTGGTCTTTGGTGTTTGGTCTAAAATTTCATTAAATCTTTTTTCTGTTTTCTTCTGAAATCCATAAGCAGCCTCAAGTTTAAGTTCAAAAATATGGAGGGAATGTCTCTGAGTATCCACAAGTGGTATCAATCATTAGAGTAAAAGACACGTTTCACGCAAATTTATATTTCTTTAAAATTTCTTTTATTTATCCTTATTTTTGATCAATTTTTGTTATGAAGATGATAATCAACAGATGAAATTTTTACTGGAGTGAATCAATAAGTTGGTAATTGATGTTGAAATCAATTTCAGACGGTATGGGCTGCGTGCAGAGCAGTGATATTCGGCTGTATCGTTATAGCGGTCGGCTTAGCGATGACCGTACTTGGATACTTCGACAAGCAGTTCTCGGAGGTTCGTCGTTCTCGGATCGTAGAAAAAAATTGAAAAATTGTAGAAAAACTAAAACTGCACCCTGTTGCTTCAAAGAAGTGTGGAGAATGTATTATTTTACTATCTCTTTCAATTATTCTATTGTTTTTTAACGGCTCCAAAGTTTAACGTTTTATTCTATTCTTCTTGATGACAATTGTAACAAATAATTTCTAATAATCATTTTCTTGGATCTTTTGTTAAAAAACCAAATCAGTAGCTTCTATTACTTGAAGTTTTAAAATTTTGGAAATTAAATTATCTCAGAGGTTCAAAATCGAAGATAATTTTATCCTTATTTCACGTTGATTACCCGATACTTGTATTCAAACAGGTTTCCTCAGGAACTTTTTTCAGCGAATCGAAATCATCGACGGCGCCGTCAACGTGTACCATGATCGAGTGGTGCAGTACCAGCTGAAGAGCATGCAGGTACAGCGGAATGCTCTTCTTTGACGTATTTCGCTGGGACGCATCCACATCTTCTTGCTGCTTACTCGGGAATCTGAAGTGGAATTAGCATCGCTTGTTTTCACTGCACAATTTTTAGGTATCCAATTACTGGCGTGTAAGAAAACCACTTTGTGCAAGGCTAGCATGATGTCTATCAGTGTGATATTTCCAGGAAACCTTACTTTCTGCATTAGATCAAAACCAACTTTTAAATAGATTTTTGAATTGAAATCGTCCTAACTCGGGCAGCGCAGAAATGTTGCGCTTCCATCGTCCCATTCAGAAATACACGATAAAGGATAAAGAACGGCGTTACTCAATCCCTTTTAAGATGCGCCACACATTCTAGTGTTGTGTACGTGGTGCCGTGGGGGCGATATGAATGCGTATTTGGCCATACAATGACTTGCGGTGGCCAGCCGGTGAACAAGTCAGCGCTTTATCCTTCCCGACAAGTTTGGTACCGTTTTACCGACCGGAGGGGTGGAAGGATTGGTTGGCCTGGGCAGGAAATCCGAACAAGAAACAGATGTCGGATGCAGGCGACATCCGGCACCTCCTCGCCCGTACTACAGGCGTCCACTTAAAATTTAGGAGTAACCAGAAAAAAGCATGGATCTATCCCAACCAGATCATACTACATACAGACTGTGATGAATTCTCTATCTACGAATACAGTGCTGTTAGATCTCATGAATTATCTGAAGGTAGTGTTGCATCCATGTGAACATGAATACGTTTTTCCTGAAGAAGGTTTCTCATCATCTGAAGGACGGGGAACAGCAACTTGTGAAACAACGTATGAAAAAACCATAAAAAAAGCAAAGCGCAAACTTGACTTCTGTCAGCTAACTCCATTTTGTGACCTCTGTTCTGGGCTGCTTGGGGAAAGTGGTTCTGTGTTTTGCAGAACAAATCAACCGGGGTGCGGCAGAGCTGGCGCTTGGTTGGCTGCCGGGTTGCGGTAGGGAAAACGGCTCGTTCCCGCACCTCCGCGGTTTTTCTTCAAAACATGAACCAATGTTTCAACTGGCGACGGTGCTCCGTCTACAAATTCCAACCAGAAGTCATTGATGCAACAGAACAGTTCTCCGAGAGGTTTCCATAATTAAGTGCTTCGGCAACGAACTCCCAGAAAAATGACTATTGTCGAACAAATCCTACAATAATTCGAGGGGCCAGTTCTTCGTTCAAATTTCCTGGAAACTTCTTTGTGCTGTATTTTGAGATCATCCCGTCCGCACCCCAAGTCTCGAGTCGGATCTGACATATGCTTCCCAAGATTTAAGCGATAAAAGGGCGAAATTTTGACTTTTAGTTTGTCAAAATTGAAGAAGAATTGCGGCTATATGAACGCTTTAAAGCACATGGTCTCACCATTTAGTGTTATCCAAGTGGCACAGCTAGTGAAAGGCAAAGCATCTTTAATAGAAACATGAAAACATACTAAACCATCAAACGGCGTACACTTTTGCTCCAACCTATCGTGTTCCTCATGAACCTTACGATTAGTCTCCGTATAAGCGACCACGTGAGCACCTCGTTTTTTGCATAGTCATCCACCATGGTTACCTATTTCAGTACCTTGGACCAATTCTCATGGGCATCGGCTCGTTCATACTGATCATCGCCTGCGTGGTCACACTGGAAAGTCGCGACAAGCACGCGCAGGTATGTCCTCCACAAACTCGTTTCCCTCTTCAGATGCTGGTATTTTCCGCCCGTCAAAATTCGATTCGCAGGTAATCACCGAGGAGTCGATGTCGTTCAAGAAGCGACGCCTGATGTCGATCGAGGAACGAGCTGAGATGGCCACGAACGAAGTGGCTCTGACCGACTCCGACAGCCCGGCGCCTGCTTGGCCTGACAACCAAATGAAATCCGATCTGTACAGGTGTGCGAACCGATTCATTGACTGCACCGCATAGACTACGCATAGGCTTTCCCTTGATTTTTTTGATTTTTTCTTATTTTTCGTGCGCGTAGTAGCGCAGCCAGGGAAGCTGGCGGCGGTTGTCGCGTGCATTCAATTGCACGTTCTAGGTTCGGATTCTTTCCCCCCCCCCCGCAGGCCAACGAACCCTTCCCCTTCTCCGGGGTCAGCGAGTTGGTACCACACCCGTCTAGGAAAGATAAAACAACATAATCAGTTCATTGGCTGGAAACCGCGAACCATTTTTCTTATAGGCCAATGCATCCCACGACATCAATCGATTAACGCCGTCCTTTATTCATGTTTACTCTTTATTTTCGCAGTATTTATTCACATTTCTTTCATATTATTTTTTATCATTTATTCATTTATTGATAATATTTTTGTGTTTTATATTTTCATACCTTTTTTATTTTTGTTATTATTTACCTTATCGAAATGGGTTGTAGAGCCGGAACCAACTATTCCCGTTCAAATAATGGCTTAGTATATCGGCAGGTTAAAGCATTTTTGATGGAAAAAAGACAAACGATGAGTAGAACATAGATAAATATAGAAATATAAATATATTTATATACAAATGTGGTATATATTAATATTTATAGTTACTAAGAACCTTAATTTTGATAAACACAGTGAAGTAATATTCAAATAAAGCGATGGCGATGGTCTCCAGGCTGCTTAGAGCTTTGTCTACCAAAAGATCTGAGGTCCGCATCCAGGCCTACAAGTTCTACTTAAGCCACTCCTAGAATACGGAACGCCAGTTTTCTCACCGTATAAGCGCTCAGTTATCGAGAAGTTAGAAAAGGTCCAGAATAGCCTTGCAGGAAAGCTAGTGATCGGAATCAAGGGTGCACATTTAACGGCTAACGATGTAACGAATTTAACGAATTAACGGCATTTTCCGTTAAAATCCGGCTTTTCGACTTAACGGAAATTTCCAGAAGTTTAACGAAATTTTTAACGGACCGTTTTTCTCAGTATATCACTTTCCCCTCAGTCTTCACTAATATTGCACACCTCATCCACCCAATTATGAGTATTCCTGAAAATCTATTGAAATCGGCAAGAATTTTTTAAATGTTTTTATGCTATTCTCATGCCTTCTATGGCGCATTAGAATTTTTGGAAATAATGCAGTTGGAGCTAGAAAAGTTTTTCGTCGAACCGCTTACCTCCTCTAAGATAAGCCTATCCCCACTTGGCGCTGCTTATCCCAGAGTACTTTGCTCGCCACCTAAAGTAGCCGTAAAGGAGAGAATGTTTTCGGTAGGTGGACATATTTTAAATGATTTGAGAAAAATGCTAGTGAAGGGATAAAGGATATGCATGCAAAAGCCGACATCCCCTCCGACTGCGCTAGTCGTGCCCTAATAACACAAATTTGGAAAGCTACTTTCTTGAACGAAGAATACTTCGACGACCGTGTCATACCATTTCGGCCGTGTGGGACCGTGTGACACGATGTCGTGTCAGAGTTCCGACGACTTCAAAAATCGATTGGTCTCACGCACAGGGCACGCGAAAATTCTACGTTCGTCAACGTGTTAACATTCTACTGATAGGCTTTTGATTGTATTTTTATTAGTTCTTAGCGGGCTGGCTCCCTCATCGAGATTGTGCACGCTCGTATAGCAATTACACAAAATGGTTTCGCAAAGAACCAGTAAAAGAGGAGGAGCTTCGGGGTGATCTTACATTTTAAGATGCCTTGTCGATCGGGCACCAGCCCACCAAGTACCCTCCTCTTGATTGATAATCCCATACGTTTTTTATTCCAGACCGTGAGAATAATTTTTTGCTGAAAGTTTGTTTATTTTACTGTCCACACCTTGCTGATAATGACTTGTTACATTGTAGTGTTACACTCCATTCCTTGAACTTTAGTTGTTAATCTGTTGAAGTTGCATGGAACATATAACGTTTTCCTTAGTTTTTCATTTGAAATAACAGTTCGGAGCTATTTGTATTTTTTAACGAAATTTAAGCATTTACCGGAAATTTAACGAAGAAATTCCGTTAAAAAATTTCGTTAAAATAATTTAACGCACAAAACTTTGTGTGCTCCCCTATGATCAGAATATGTGGGATCTTATACGATCAAATTTCCTCAAGCACTGAGCGAAATGCAAATCTCGGCTTACAAAAATTATCAACAAGCGGGAAGGCCGATGACCTGGTGCTGTTATTCAAGATTTTCAGCGGTAAATCTGGAGTCAAGCTGAAGGACTTCTTTTCAGTCAGAAATTATTTTACAGGGAGGGGGGGGGACTCAGGAGAGCACAGGTTAGTGCCGCAAGACAAAACTCTCGCCGGTATTTTTTGTCAGTAGCACACTGCCTTCATTTGAAAAGCTCCTAAAAACTCTCCTGTTAACCTAGCTAACCTACAATAACTTCATGTACTTTCTTTGCCCGAATGACACCTTATGCCGTTCTTCTTGCGCAGGCTACATGCTTTTATTTTTGTTTTTAATGATGTTCTTCTTCCTGAGTTTTATTCCTGTGTACTGTGGATAGATCCCATTCAACATATGTGTATGCTTATACAGTATACACACATACACATAAAATATAAAATACAACGTCGAAGGTTAATAAAAAGGGTGTGCATTAAGACACCTCGAACTTGATTCCGGAGAACGCAACAGCCGGTGCCGCCTCCGACTGACTAAACACACTGCGCCTAGGATACCTCTGTTTATTCAGCTTTGACCAACTTAACTGCTCTGCAGTTTGTTCATTTCTCGCTGTTTATACCTGTTTTCTTTGTTACACCAGTGTTTTGTGTATTTTGCTCTCACTATCACTTTCTTTTGCTGCCCCTTATCTCATTTTATGTACTTTTCTATCTGTCTATCTATTTGCTAATTTTATTATTCATTGTTCAATGGTTTCCTTAGCTTTTGTTGGCTTGCTTATTTGGGGACATTGTAGCACAGTCGCAGGAGGCTCCGACTGCCCACCTCGAATCGAGGTTCTTAGTTCAGGTTCAGTTCGCGCCCGTGCCAGGACTCGCATCTCTTCGGGATCGGTAAATTGGTTCCAGCTTGTCAGGCAAGAATAGGCGGTCGAATACCACATCGACTGGCTTTAGCGAGTCGCTGAATAGGCCAAATAAGCGTTTGATTTGCCTCACACAAATTTCGCACATGTAGAATGCTTGACACATGGTATTTGTTTGTTCGTGTCATTGCCTTTTCTATTTAATTTATCACACAAGGATAGGATAAGGGACAAAGAACGGCGTTACTCAATCCCCTTTGGGATGGGCCACGCGTTCTACTTCTACGGGATGTCGAGGAGGTGATTTGAATGCGTCATTGGCCACACAATGACTTGCGGTGGTCAGCCGATGAGCAGGTCAGCGCTTTATCCTTCCCAAGCAAGTCTGATACCAATTCACCGACCTCGGAGGGATGAAAGGTTGGGTCGGCTTCGGCGAGAGATCCGAACCAATAAATAGAAAACATATATAACAAATTGAGCACATTCGGAAGAGGCGCCGGCTATCGCGTGCACCCGATATCAGGTTCCGGTACCTCCTCCGACTGTGCCACACGCGCCCTGAATTTTTCATATGTTTTCTATTTATTTATTTGTCTATCTGTTTATCTGAGTGCTTACTTCTTTTCGTGTGTACGTAATTGTTGGTTTCTCGATTGTTGACATTTATTTTATTTTTATATTATTTCTATAATGAACAATAAATAATATATAATAATAAACAATAAATAACGAACAAATCTACCTCCTTATCCTTTATCTGCTTGCCTATTTTCCTACTTTGTTCACTGAAATCCTTTTCATTCACAATCTCCAACAAAGATTTGCATTAAATGTCCGGTGGCAAAACTCGAGCAGATTGCTTAGCCCCTTGGATCACTTCTTTGTCTGTTATTTTTTCCTTTTTACCGCTCATTTCTTGCTTCCTTCATCAATTATTTGCGCATTTATTTGTTCCTTGCTAATCTGTTTACACATCCACTTCATGATTTCACTTCTTCACCTACTTAGCTTTTGTTTTTGAAAATCATTATACTCCCATGTTAATGAAAACCTAATGGCAATATTTTGCATAAATAAATTTTGATCGCATTCTTGACATAGAGCTGTGACGCTGATGTTATTGTCTCCCGTACAAAGGGAGCTCAAATGAGCTGGTCCAAAATCTAGCTGGAGCGATATTTTGTGCATTTAAGAAAACTCCCGTCATATTCCCAACCTGTTGAAGAGAGACCAGGCGATGAATATTCCCTCGTTCCAGCATCAGCACCCTGGCCGAAGTGCACCGACCGCGTGCGGCTGCCTCGCGCACCGCTCCACTGGCCGACATCGACTCGCTGGTGAGTGTCGGGCTTTGCTGCTTCACGTTCGTTTTCGCATTGCATGGAGGTTTGAAAAGATTCTGAACAGGGGTGCCGCACTTCTGACAGCGCTGTTTTATCTCTGACGCAAGCCAAAATATCCTTCAGAAAGACTCAAACATTTCATAGATTTGAAAAGACTTTTCGGAGGAACAATGTGTGTCTTCACGATATTCCTTTTTTATTTTAACATGGGCACTATCCACAGAAACTGATCGGCAAACTTTCAACATTGTGGATTTTCTGTAGAAAAAAATCCGAAATAACCGGCATGTTGTAAAGGAAAAAAAAACAAGACCATGCTCAAAAATGGGCCAGTACAGAAGAGAGGGCATTTATTTCATTTGTTCGATACGGAGCCAGCACGCCGTCGACCTTTCCGTCGGTTCAATTGTGGCCTTGCTCGGCATCTGATAAGAACGGACATTGCTTACTTTTTCTGAAGTCCCCCTCTAGCCAGCGCACGCGCGATTCGCACCTCATACGGTGAGCTCCGTATATAAATGGATGGAAATCGGTCGATTATGCACAGCCGGTAGATCTTGTTTACATATTGTGAAGTCCGTCCACCAGTTAGCACGGTCAGCACAATTTAAAATTGTCAACTCCTTATAGAAGTCGTGAAAACCGATCGTCAACCGACCGACATTGTTTACTTCCTCTGAAGCTAAACACTTGGGCCCCTCTTTTGTGAAACAGCAAGGACTTTTCTAGGCTCCGAAGTAGGCGAAACGTCAGCTGCAAGAAGTGTAACATTCTCGCCTCAGCTAAACAATCAGTCCATGTAAGGAGTTCTTTCGATTTTATGTTGCCCTTGCGGTAAGAGCGAGCTTTCATGACAAAAAAACAGTTTTTGCCTGAATTAGGTAGGCCTAGGTGCTCCACAAATACTAATGGCCAATCTTGCATCGTTGTAGCCATGCTTGCCCAGCATTTTCTTTTACAATATTTCATATGTCCACAAAACAATCACAGCTATACAGATCGGAATCCACTCAGTGTATGAAAAGTGGAAGAAGCTCATCAAGAATAAAGGTAATTACTTTCGATTGGTGTAGCGCAGTCGGAGGAGGTGCTGACTGTCGTGCGCACCCGATATTAGGTTCGTGGTTCGGATCTCGACCAACACCCAACTAAGTCCTCCATTCTTCCGGGGTCGGAAAATTGGTGAAAGGCTTCCCTGGGAAGGATGAGCGCTGACTTTTTCATCGGTTGGCCATCGCAAGTCATTGTATGGCCAAATACGCATTCAAATCGTCTCCACGACATCCAGTAGATGTTAATACATAGAATGCGTGGCACATCCCAAAAGGGATTGAGCAACGCCGCCATTTGTCCTTCACTCTTTAAGTCAATCATTTTTATTTTGTCGTAATCTTATTTTTTTGCTGTAAGACAAAATCTGTTGCCAAATTTATGGCTCAACCTCATATCAACCTGCGTTTAAGCCAATTCTTTCTTTGTGTTAAACTTCTTCTTTTTTCTCTCAAGTCTGCTCCTACGTTCTCATCATGTTCAGGATCTGCATTCTTGCTCCAGTCAAGTGACCACCGATCGAGACCCAACGGAGACAAAGGAGGTGTAAAAAGCCCACGCTCGAAGGGTCACCTCTCCGAGAGGCAATGAGGCACACTCGACCTTTCGGATACCCATCAGATGCCTTGAGGGTGGAACACAGCCAGTGGGATGACTGCGGTCCTCAAGGCTTTGGCTTCATGAGGAAGTCACTGCCGGCTTCATACTCGTTCAGAATTCCGTATATGTCTAAAGGCTGTTGCTCTTATAGCTGCTACTATCTCTAGTGTTCTCAACCATGCGCATAGCATGATTGATCAATCGATCGCCTGATGACTTCAATGTTTCTCTTATCGATTTGTTGGTTCAAGAGTTCAGAAGACCCTGAAGCTTGAACATAGTCAATGATCCTCCGCCATTCACCAGCTTTACATCTCCTACGGGATCGTGAAATTCCTAGCCGGAAGTCTTCCGACAGAAGACCGCCTCTGGCTGTGGCTTCGTCCTGGAGATTCATTGATCTTGGTCCCCATATGAGTACTTTCTTCCCCGCTTTTCATAGAATGTCCTACTGTACCTATCCGATTTCAGTTCGCATTCAAAACGGGTCTGTCCGTTCGTTCCTGTCCAGCTTTTCTAACGAATCGATGTCTTGTCATACGAGTACGGGTCCCGCCTGTTGTTGTTGTCATCTGTATGTGAATAAAAAGTGCAAAGATACTAATGTTTATTATGCTGACACCGTATATCGCTGTAGACGACGTGCTGGCGCTCTGCCAGGGCTCGCCTTCTCTGCTTCTCACCGCTCACCGGGACGTCTTCTGACGGCGACGACATAGTCTCCCGGCGCCGGAAGCAAATCCGCTCCACCCGCTCCTTCACCGCCATCTTAATTTGCATCTTCCGCAGCCGATCCGTTCGGTTTTTGTATCTCTGAAACGCATAGCCATGAAGCACTATACAAACTGTGCATGAGTGACTAGGTCAACAGTCGATGGTTGAAAGTGATATTGTGAAATCTAAAAAATACCGTGCGTTTTTAAGTTTATAATACGTTTTCTTTGATGCAGGATGTATAAAAATAGTTTTAAAATAGCAATTAATGTACCAAAGGCTTTGATTGAAGAACTCCGAGGAGATGTCTCCATAGAATTACTTTGTTTTATAGCCTAATTTTATGTGTTATTGTCCACTGGGTAACATAACCCTTGTCGGGAAGCTAATCCATAGAGTATTAAATGTTCAGTATCCTAATGGTGTCCAACTTTGGAGCTTAAACGCCACTTTTGGCCCATTGGTCTAAATCGTAATGTGAGCAAACTAATGTAATAGTGTATTGCAATATGCTAACGTGTAGTGCACTCGGAGGTCGCTCTGGCCTTCGCATGCGTTCCGGATCGATTAGTGTTCGAGTCCCTTTCGGGTCACCCCGACATTTTCTCCTTCCGGGTTCGGTGAATAGCAGCCGGACTCGCCTTTTGGGCGCTATATTGGAAAGTGTTCTTGAATAAGCAACTGGTACATCGCACCTAGAAGAGAATAAGAACGAACTAAACGTTAAGAAAGGTGTATTCTCGCACAAAAAGGGTTAAAATAAAGCCTAGCTCGTTTACTGCTAATTTAGATGAGGTTTCCTGCACTCCATTCGAACTTACCCTGTTTCAATACCGCCCGCGTCGCGCGGTCAAAAAGTCGTCGCATGCTCATAACATCTTTAATTTTAGGTTGTTTAAAACACTGTTGACACCATTCGATTCGTCTCTTCGAGATCTACACAAACACATATAAAACTTCACCAGGCCGTGAGTGGCCTAAAAAATAACCGCAGCACGCTTTTGCGATTAGAACACCTTATTTTCCAGGACGTGCATGTGACGTGGTGTTCTCGGAGTATCTCATGAATGGCGTGCGTTGTCAGTGCTCTGTCATACCTGGAATGCTTCGAGAGTGCGCCATGCACAATGCATATAGGATCGAACCTATCAATCGAATGGGCGGAAGCGGCTCAAATGTCGTGCTAAACAGCAAAGCTTGCCCTCTTTATGGCCTTTAGTGGACACACTTACAGAAGCTTATACAAATGAAGAGGTTTTATGAAGCGAAAAGGGAGAGGGCGCCGCGCACAATGCATATATGAAAGAACCGTTTGAAATTAGATTAAATTAGAAATTTCGGCCCGTCCTTCTCAGGATTTGCTGTACTCTGTTTTGGCAGGACTATAAAGTACGCCGTGAAAAATGCATACAGAATAGAACCTATCAATCGAGTGGGGCGACCACTCGCAAATGCACGCGCGGGCGAGTTCGTAGCGCAATAACTCCGTTTTATTGCCTACAAGGCCCACGAGTTGCAGCCGAAACGATTTGAATTTGAAAGAGTTATTGCGCTCCGAACACTCCCGCGCGAGCAAATTGCAAGCAACCACCTCCCTCGATTGAAAGATTCGATTCTATATGCATTGTTCACGGCGCAATCCAAAGGCTAGCTGGACAGCCTTAGGACATTTCCTTAGTAGAGCGGCTGAAAATTCATGGTAAAACTCCCCAAACGCTCACTCTACCAGTTGTCGAACCCACTCTTTTTCCAGGATTGATAGGTTCATCTCTATACGCATTGCACACGGCGCACACTTAAGTCTCGCCGGGAGAGATTGGAGCAATTAGTAAGGTGGTTAGAAGTTTCTGATAAAATTCTCCAAACGGTTCGAGATAGTCTTGAAGGCCTTACATTTTCCAGTAAGGGAATATAGAAGCGGAGTAAACATGCTCATTCGATTGATAGGTTCGGTCCTATATGCATTGTGCACGGCGCACTCTCGGAGCATTCCTGACATGACAGCGCACTGGCAACGTACGCCATGCTTGAGATACTCAGAAAACACTGCACGTCACATGCACGTCGTGCACGAAAATAATGTGCTCTAATCGCAAAAGCCTGGTGCAGTTATTTTTTAGGCCACCCACGGCGAAAACGCGGTGCTCTGGTAAAGTTTTATACAAACTTGTGTAGATCTCGAGGAGGCGAATCGAACGGTGCCAATAGTTTCTCAAACAACTTAAAATTAAAAGAGTTATGAGCATGCGACGGTTTGCGACGGATTTTTCCTTTTTACCCGCGGCGCGGGCGGTATTGCATGTCACCGTCGTCTACTTGGATGTTTGTAAATTTGCTCTTTTGTGCTTCAAAGAACCTGTTTTCTTTTTAGGAAATAATGGTGTCGTTATAATGTGCAAATCCTGCGCAACAGTAAAGATAGCTTTCAGAAATTCCGGACACGAAATAGCTCTCCTCAATCATCGTAGCACTAATTCATAACCATTACTTACGTGCATTTCTCAGCTTAGTGCATGTGCAGCTTACCTTACAGTTTTTGAACAAGTTAATCATTTACGGGCCGGTCAATAATAATAAGCATTGGAGAGCAACTCGCGAAATCCCCTAGCGAATGCGTTCTAGGAAATATAGAACATTCTACGCTAACTAATACTCATACTGGTTGAATGAACTTTGAAAGATTCAGAGGTTGAAGTCTTACTCTGCATTGCTCTTCAGACACGTCACTTACAGGCTTCATCATATACTTCAGAAACGTTCTGGAAGAAATGTCTCACTGTGTCCAACAGGGCGCCCACATTGCCTTCCGAAAGATGACGATCCTACAGCCGCAATATTCGTAGCTAGAGGATACATATTTCTCTTGTAGACGACAGTGACAATCGTATTATTTTTTGGGTCACCAAATATGCTACAACTACTAGGGTGGTAGTGATTTGAATTTGAAAGTCGGAAATGGCTGAATTTTTTTTGTCTATAATAACAAGAAAGTGGAATTCGACTCTTGTCCACGCTCCCATTCAGTGACGGCTTGAAAGGTCAAGACTCTGACTGGCTGGCGTGCGTTCGGCCGACCCCCTGCTTGGTTATGATTGGCTAGCGCTCCTCCACCTCTTAATGCTGTCCATCTTAGCGACATGAACCCCTAATGTTATTTATCACCACTCTGAGTGAGATTAACTGCCGCCTGTAGCTTGAGCTCCAACCGATCTGGCATCGTAGAATACGCCATTTAGGAAGGCCATCGACGAGTTTCACATAGACCCTAGGGCGTTTAAAAGCTCCCATCGTAGCAACGTACCAGTCGCTCCTGTTTCCCGAGTGCATCCCATTCGGCGGCCACAAACCGCGAAATGTCGCCGAATGTCGCGTGGGGGCACGACAGCTTCGCGAATGTCTGTCGCTCCTTGAAGAACATCGCATACGCGGAGACCGGCCTGGAATCGTGAGCATTGGAGAGGCCCAGCTTCATTATTCATTAGGCGCTTTTGACTCTACACGTTCACTCCTAGCCTAATTTTGGATTCCTTGGACTTGGAGCAGCCCTCAACTTCACCTTAGAGACATAAGATTGTTTGGCTTCGAAAGCAATTTTCTGAAAGGGTGGGTAGAGTCTAAGCCTAACCTTAGTCTGCAGCGGCATAGTGATTGTATGAGTACACCTTTTTGGGTGAATAACACTTTTAAACATTTACGCTCCAGTTATTGCATTTGGTCTCATGCTGGCTCGTAGCTCGCTTCGATAATGGCCGATATTTTCGCGTTGCCGCTAATGAGTCAAAGTGCTGTTTCTCCATAAGCAGAGGCTGTTAATTAGACGGATTTCCATGGCAGTGTGCCTGCTGCAGACGCTTTTCCGCAGATCTCGTTAGCGCATTAGCAGCATGCAAGGGCCCAGGCTAACGGCCATTTGAGTGCTGCCATGATTTGGCCGGGAACAATGTGAGAGCGGAGCCGTGGGAGAACTTCCCCACGCATTCCAAGCGATTTCGTTGTATTTGAACTGCCTTCTTGCTCTAACGGATAAAACGGCTTGAAATGTTAGGTCGTTGCATCTGAAATGGCAGATTTCGCTACCTCAAATTCTTGTCGATTTTTCGCGGCTACGAATCTTTCCATTTCAGGCAGTGTGTACAGTTTCTAAAAGAGCAGAGCCTCCGCTTTCTTACCACTTATAGCTTTTGTGACATAATTGCCTCTTGCTGAGTTTTTGACGTTGTTGCAGTATGAATCGGCGTGATATTCGGGTGCTCTTCTTATATGAATGGAAAAATGGACACAACGTCTTGCCCGCAGCTCGTAACATCAACGCTGTGTTTGTGAAGGACTTCGCTGAGGAAGGCACAATTCGCCTCTGACTAGAAAGGTTTCGATCTGGAGATGGAAGTCTCGAAGATGAAGACCGAGGTAGGCCGCCGTCACTCCTTAACGACGACCAACTCAAAACCATGGTAGAAGCGTGTCGGCGTCAAACTGTGAGAGAGCTAGCACAATACTTCGGCGTTGATAGCAGTACTATCAGTCGCCACTTAAATGCGGTCGGAGAAGTAAAGAAATTGGATAAATGGATCCCACACGAACTTACCGCCGGGAAGATGCTGAAGCGCCACGACACCAGTGTTTCTTTAAGGCTGCACAATCCTAGGCAGCATTCTTTGGACAGGATCGTGACATGCGACGAAAAGTGGATCCTTTATGACAATCGTCGTTGCTTTGCACAATAGCTGGACAAGAGTGAGAGTCCCAAGGAGATCCCGAATCCGAGTCTTCATTCAAAGAAGAGCATGGTGAACTATGGCTGGTTTAGTCCATTACAAGGTTTTGGAGACTGGAGAGACTATCACAGCGAAGAAGTACTGTGCTGAAATGATGCACCAGAAGCTGATTGAAAAACAGCCGGCTTTGGTCAATCGAAGAGGCCCAATCCTACTGCATGACAACGCGCGCCCGCACGTTTCAAAAACTGTTGTCCAGAAACTGGATGAATTCGGATACGAAGCTCTGCCACATCCAGCAACCAAGACGACGTCGAAAATGACATCTTATGTTTGATTAACTCTCGTAGTTCTGATTTCTACAATGATGAAATGCCTAAGCTATTGTCGGGTTAGGAAAAGCGTACTAATTGTAAAGGTGATTATTTCAATTAAGGAGGTTGCTTCCAAGCAAACTTATGATCTGCCAAAATTTTCAGTCAAAATCGGCCATTTCATTAGCAACAAAATAATATAAAGGTAGAAATCCGTTAGGTCACTTTCAGAATCTATGTGCAGGTCTTAGCATCTCTCCACAGCTCCGACAACAACCGGAATGCGTGGCGCATCAATAGGCGTCCCAAAACGGTTACTACACAAGATGAACTCACCTGGTGTTCTCCCCGACCTCGATAGATTCATCCAGTTCCAATTTTTCTTCCCGTTCATTGTCCAACGTTTTTGCCGCGTTCTGTGTCACATTGAAGAAAGTTGGTTGAATGGCATGCCACTCGATGTCCGTGTTGTGTATGTGGTAGATTGAGAAGTCGTCCATCGACCTAAACACCAGTAATTGACACGAAAAAGCCATTAGCCACAATGGAACGCGCCCCCCGAGCTGATCTCAGCGCCGCAAAAGAGTCAGCGAGTTAATGGGCTTACGACTGGCCTCTTTTCCACGAGTACTGGGCCCGATCTCGGCCTTTGAGCGTTATAGAATTTCTAGGACGTACCATAAGCCAGAGAAAATATCCCTATTGAGAGATTTCGGATCGAGATCATGTTCAGAGCTTTAAGATCTATCCTAGTTGGGAGGGACAGCCTCATGTTGTGAGCTGCGGCTACCCCTGTGTGCCTCACGTGTTTCCGACACGATGGAGCAGCGACTGAACCCCTCTAGCGAGATAAAACAGCCTACGTCCTCTACCGACTAAGATTGATCTGCATTTCCTAACCCTTGGCTTAGACACAAAAATACCCGTACTGCACTGTCGATAATTTTTCGACGGTACAGTTTTGGAAGATTTCGGCAAAGTCTAGAACCTAATCTAAGACGACATCGATGTGTAACTATAACGTTCTCACCTTGCGAATTAAAGCACGCAACTTACTTCCATGCATTACTGCTGTTAAACAAAATAATTGAACAATTAGTTCAATGCAGACTACTTGGAAAACGAAGATCGTAAAGCATAAGGAAAGAATCCTACCTTTCTTGTGTTACTGAAAACTCATTATGCCACTTCGTAACTCAAATGCATGCACATAGCTCAAGTATATGTACATGCACTATCCCTTTCCACATGCTCTAGCAAAACCACCGAAAATGTATCGCTGAGAGGCCATCATTATCCTAACCCACATATGTATGGATTAGGTCGTTGATCTTAAAGCACTTAAAGTTTCAAACAGCGGCTAGTGTAATTATTTTGCTGCGGTCAGATTGACAGACAATAGTGGAGCTTGTAGAAGGTTTATTTCTTCTCCACGTAGATAAATAGTAAAAATAAACCAGAAAATAGATAAAAACGATAAAAGTCGACGTTTCAGAATCCATCCGCGGAATGCGGCACGCATTCTACTGCGATGGCAATCTCTGTGGCAGCGCCAGTGCACATGACGTCTAAGCAATGAATTTCAATAATAGACTGGCAGCTTCTTCAACGTAAATAAAATTGGCACAAGTCTTTCCTGTCGGTGTAGACGCCTTCTTCGGAGCGTGGAAAAGCGAGGAGACTGAGTTGAGGAACTATCCTCACAGATTTTCTGTAGTCGCTCGATGGGCAATTCAGTGTTTTAGGCTTTTCAGACAATTCCGGCACCAAGTCATCGACCTTGAAGGGGTGGAAGGTCAGGCGGCCCCAGATCGCGAACCTCGACTAGGGGGCGCATGGGCAGCCGCGCTGAGGGCGACACCATATCGAGATTTCCTCCCCCGATGTGGCTATCGAGCCGATATCTTTACCTCCATAGACGCTCTTGGCAGTTCTTCGCCGCGTCATATCCTTTGCTGTGGAGAAGTAGACGTGGTACGGTTATTATGCCCCTTAAGGATGAGGCAAATGACTTGCTTGTCCTGCTCACGGGATTCAGTCTGCAGGATGGAGACCGACATGATGGCCCAATAACCCTCTTCTGGGTCCAGTCTCAGTGATATAATTTCCTCATTTATTCTTTGGACAATAGCGACCGAATTATTGAGGGCAGCAAGACGATGACAGATATTAGGTCACTCAAATGTACCAGAAATTATCTGAGAAGGCTCAAAAAAGAAAAACTGGGAATAAGTCCACACTCAAAAAATATCAAGATTTGTTAAACACTCATGTAAAGAAATCACGCCAAAAAAGCAATGCAAGACATGCATAAAAACCCCTATTTTTTTACCCTTATGGTAGCAGTGAACATCTACACTTTCTAAATATCATCTAACACTTGCGTTCACTTCAAAGGACGAAGATGTCGCTGTCTCCCGACAAAGGTCTTGCTCATACATAGCTTTTGTGCATAAAGTAGATCAGCAAACAAACCCGACGTAGGTTATAAGCCATATCGGACGTTCAAAGGTTCTGGATTGCCTGACAGCTTATGTAATGACTTCATGATGTGAGAAGCCCACAGTCCGAAAAGCCTACTTTTCGTTTAGTATCGGACTTCACATCCTATTAGGGGGGGGGGGGGCCAAAAGTAACGAGACACCCCATGCCGTGTCCATATTTTTCGTGGCTGGAGTCTGGTTTCGTGCTTGTCGTATTTGTATGTTTGTATGCTACTTACTGAACCCTATCTGAGAAGTTACCACTTCCGCCCTTTCCAGAAGCATGTCCAGAACCCAGTCTGCCTCATGCCGAAACCCCAGTCTGACGAGTCGACCTGTGTCTCGTAAATCTCGCCCAATTCCCAACCCCGAGCAGCCTGGGCTCAATATTCACGCAAGATGAGAAGTACGTCTTCTACCTTAACCCTGCCAAGCAGCGAGTCTGGGTGAGGCCTGGTGACCTGTTACCGACCTTCGTTCGGCGAGATGTTCACGGCGAGAGGCACCTTTGGAGCTTTTGGGTCTGCGCCCATAGACAGGTTTACGGAAGCTGTTTCCCAAGAGCACTACGATGAACTCCAAGGTCATGGTGAACGAATTAAAAGAGATGAGCCGGCGACTCGCTCTTATTCATTCGCTGCGCTTCAAGAAGGTTCTCCTCTTCGACAACGCCGCACCCCATCGGGAACAAGTAACCACGGATAAGCTTGGCCAGCTGGGCTACGTTCACATGCCTCACCCACCGTATTCGCTGGACATCTCACCATGCGACTACCACTACTACTTGAGCCTACAGGACTTCCTAGTCGGAAGGGACACAAGAACCCAAGCAGTCCTTGACAACCATATCGAGCAGTTGATCAACACCAGGCCCAAGCAGTTCTGCAAGGATGGGATCAGGAAGTTGGCTGATCGATGGCAGCAAGGTCCTTGCCCTTAATGGCAAATACATTCCTCAGCATGGTTGAGTTGTAATTGAGTTATAAAGAGATAAAGATTTTTTTCATTTTGTCTCATTACTTTTGGCCCTCCCCCCCCCCCCTAATATTTTCTTCAGCGATCTTAGTACACGTCGCGAGGTTACACCGCGGGAGTCTTGGTATGGTAAGAAACTCCAAATAAGGCCTGCCAGAACCAATTGCCGTCGCTTCTTTTTTGCCAATAGAACGTTGCCGCTGTTTGAGAAACTTACCAAAAACAATTCCAAAATGTTAAGTTACGGTACCTTCAAAAAACATATCCTCAATAGCATCGCTCCTTGATGTCCTACGTCGCTTAGTCTGGTGTGGTCAACCATTTTCCTTAGTTACGTGGCCTTCCTTCTCGGTTTCTCTCACTCCGCTTTTATTTCATCCTTCCTAACGTTTGTTTTAAAGTTTTTGTATTTCTGTTAGTACTTCAATAGTTGTTTAGTTGCTGTTTTATTCTTCGGTGGATTTTGTTATATTCCTCTAACTATTCTACATAAGTAACTACTTATGTAATAAATATCAAATATCAAATGTGCAATGGGGGTGCGAGAACCGTTGCTTCTACCGTAGTCGCGGCTGCCAAGCATGTGCCCTTCCTGCGCGGATGAGCCAGTACTTGGTTGGCTGCCGGCTTTGGTTACGATAGGACCAAAGGCGCGTACTCGCACCCCCACGGTGCGTGTTTGGGACATCGGTCGTCGGCACGCCCTCACACACTGAAAGAGTGTCTTTCTCGCGTCGGTGACAATGAGGCTCCAGGGGTTGGCGCCTGCAGTCCTCTGTTGAGATTCGGGTGCACCCATGCAGCAGTTCTCAGTCCTCGACTGCAGAAAAGTGCTGGCTCGGTGAATCACCATGTCTTGGCCATGTCTTGGATCACCATTTGTCAGTTTCTCTTTCCCCGCCTGCACAAAAGGAGTTTCTGGAAGACCTCACTACTGGTGGCGACAGTTTTCCTCCACGAATCTAACACACATCGTGTCGCGTGGCTCCTTCGAGGACAAGACCCGCCAGCGCAACCCAAACTGGGCCTTCACCCCAAGAAGTGCCTCCTTTGCTGCTCCTGGGGTTTTCAGGCCATGTTGTTTTACGTTTGTTCTCGCAAGAGTACACCGTTATCGCTAATCTTTACGTCAATCAGCTTCAGAAGCTGTCGGATTCTGCTCGACAAAAACGGGTGAAGCGAGCTTTGTCTACCTACTAGACGTTCCATATGTACCATTTTCACGTTGAATGGACATTTTTCAAATCAAATTGGACACTTCCAAAATCAAATTGCATACTGTTCTAAGCTAGCTTTAAGACTTTTGGGAACTCATCCAAATCGAAATGACCTTCAGGCAGGTTAAACTACAGGCTCAACAAGATGGTTAGGATAATTTTTTGTTCATGGAAAATTTTGTATAAGGTAATTTGAATGTTCTCAGTTTACCTGGCCCAATAAGTGTAATAATTTTATAAAAATTTTACTTTTATAGAAAAATAATAAATCAAAAATTTGTCTCGCAGCACAAACAAGAAGCAAGCTATATTGCTTTAAAAGTCAGATCGTGCCACACAGTCAAAAAGTTTGCCACAACTTTTACTTGATTGATAGTGTAAGTGGCACTCATATGAACCATCAAAGTGAGGATATGTGTGTTCTTACAGTTGTTTTTTTATCGCTAACAGGTTTCAAACTCTATACGAACAGAAATTCTGCTAACAATCCAATAAAAATCGCAACGTCTTGGAAGAGGGCGTAGCGCAATCACTTTGTTTGAAACTTAAAATAGCCGCCTTCCTGTTCTTTAAAATAAGCTTATAACATTATATTATTTTTCTAAAAAATAAACGCTTTATAAAATTTCAATCAAAGTGTTTGTTCACTTATTAGGTAGATGAATTAAAATTTCAAAGGCAGTTACACTACATTTTCCATGAACAAAAGATTATTCTAACCTTTTTAGAGAGTCTCTAGCTTCATGTAGAAGATGATCATTTCAAATTGGAAGAGTTTGCTTTCATTTTAAAGGCCTTAGGCTGGCTGGATTGTCCAGTTTGATTTGAAAGGTGTCCAATTCGACCTGAAAATGATATAGCTAGGAAAACCCGTGAAAATTGGAGGAACTGGGCTGGAACATGGTTTCACACCACCGTACTCCCATAATATTGCGCTCACTGTCTATCACTTATTCCATCTCCTTAAACGATTCCTAATAAAGAAAAAACCAACAATGTTGAAGATGTTCAAAGGGCGGTCAACGATTTCTTTGACTCACGGTCTTCTCGGCACTTCTTGGTTAGAGAACAGAATGACCTGTCCATTAGGTGAGAGACTATTAGCGGCTGCGATTATATCGTTGAGAAAATTCTGTTATATGCCAAACAAAAAAGCAGGGAGGAAAAATATCAAACGGTCAAGACTTTTTGACCCACCTAATACGTTCCCGCATTCACTGATGAGATAAGCCGCCGTGTAGATGTTATAGTAAAGAGGTTCGCTTGGAGATAAACGAATGATTAGAGAGGAAATTAAAAATAAAAATAAAACGAAACAGATTAAAATGGAAAAAGATGCGAGCCTATAATCTTAGATTTTTCTGAACTATTAGATTGAAAGAAGCAGAGTTCTGTCCTCGGACGAGACGGATGTGTCCAAATGTGACTCTGTATTCCTAACCCTTACACTACTCGCATTTCGCAGAATCGATAAGACCGTGGAGCTTCCGAGAATTAGAAGTGCTATACATCGACATAAGAACATTTTGGCGCAACTTAAAGAGGTAGAAAATCTGGCGCTCAAGCCGTCTTTGACCATCGGCTACCAGCCACAGAAGATACGCCCCTCGCCGACAAATCAGCGGCTATTAGCGCGACGAGGCTGCTGGAATAACGGTAATTAGAGGGCCGCGTGTGAATACGGTGCACGTCGTTTGACTTGAAGACACATATGTCCGATTGCGCCACACTCGACGTCGGCGGATAATCTCGCCGGCAGAGCATCCGCATCGCGTCTAAACAACGGAATCTCCGCTAATCATTTCGTGACTGACGCACAAAGGTCACACTGCCTGTCGTTGTGGAACTGTAGCTTCATCTCGCCGGCCGTTTATGGAGGAAGTTGACGAGTCTGCCAAGCGAAAGGCTACTTTACCATTCCATGCATTACCAGTTAGATGATGAAGCCCCTCTGGAACTGCCTGACGGAGCAAGGGCCACTCCTTTTGTTGGTATCTCTTAGAATGATGGCACACCTGGGACACTTCGGCCTACGAGTGCGGTTTAATCGAGTGGGTAGCGCTGCAAAACAGTAGAAATCCGCCCACTGTTCTAGGTCAATAGGTCGGCTGTGGCAAAGTGTCTAGCGCGTCTTCTTCAGCTAAGCTGGTGATGTCTTTAGACGTTCTCACTCCAAGCCAGCGCTTTGAAAGGGACATCTTGACGTCTGGTAAATTGGAAGGTCAGGGACATGTTGGTGCACTAGATAGTAACGTGAGCTCGTTCCACCGTTCCACTTCGGGGATGACCTACGCGACTACCCCGGAGAACCCCTCTCCCATTGCTTGAATTTCTTTCCAGCTTTAAGGGAGGGAACAACAAGGTGCCTCCTCAACCATCCTCTACCGAGTACAGGGTGCAGCGTTGGAATCCGGACAAACTAAGCTTTCTCTTTTTAACAAATTCATTAACACAATATACAAATAAAAGACACTTCTTACACACAAATAGAGGGATGTCTCAAGAGTAAAATTACTCAATATGTCCTCCGACAACCGGAATGACCCCCTCCATCCTTCACCTAAGGGCTCGCACGCTGTCTTTAAAAGAGCGCTCTCTATATTTGTGAATGCCGCTTCAACAGCGGTGCGAAGAGATGTGACACTGGGGTTCCTCGTCTTTCGACTACGCTCCAAACATAATAGTCCAGGGAATTCAAATCCGCGATAGTCAGGGCCAGAACCCTAGGACCAAAACATGTCCAAGTGATCGGACAGCCAGTGTTGGACTAAACGGCTGGTGTGAGCCGGTGCGACGCCGACCTGGAAGACGTATGAGCTCCCTGGGCTACAGTCACGATGCACGGATTCACTGCAGTCTGCTAAATTCGCAGATAGACTTCTTTGGTGAGAGTTAGCCCACATGAGATCACCCTTACTGGGCACAACGCTTAAGACGTGAAAATTATTTAGAGATTTGGTTCTCACAACAATCCAGACTCTCAAAGGCGTTGTACCTGGCCACACCATCGGTAAAAGTTGATATCGGGTACCTGAAGAACCGAACTATTAGGCTGAGTCATAAATTTTGCAACAAAATTTGTCTTCCAGCAAAAATAAGACTGTACCACAAAAGAAAAATTGGCTTAAACGAAGTGATTGCCGTTATTGTCAATGAGATTAATTCGCTTTTCATGAACTGAGTGGATTACATCTCTGTAGAATTTGGTCGGTTTCGACCTGAAGAATTCATGTACCACTGTCGTGACCTAGTCGACTTCGGCGAAGCGGCTAACACGGAGGAAGTGATCCATCGACCGAAGCAAATGGACGGCGCAATGTCCGGGGTGAATGATGGTCGCTTGATCTTGGTCCAGCCCGATTCCTAGCTTTTTGCCGTGTGTGAATTGCCGTAAGCGGTCGGCCTGGAGGTTGAAATATTGGCTCGTATGGACATCTTTCTCCACTAATTTTTGCTGGGTCTTGTCGAGTTGTTGACAAGAGCGAGCGACGAGCATGGTTTGTCTACGTGGAGCTCCAGATGCACAGGACCACTACACATCCACCAAACGCACAGCAGGACCTTCTTTAGGTGGAGCTCTGGCTTTGACGTCAGAACTCCAGCTCGTTGCGTTCCAGCTATTGCTTTCCAGCTTTGCAGTTGTAGTGAGGCATCAATGTATCATTGCTGGTAACGACTCGATCCATGCCCTCGCCTGATCCGGTGCCGGAGCTCTCGGCAGTCGGAAGCACAGCGATTTACTTGCGCTTCCGTCAAACATGAGACATTGACGAAGGCGATTTGGCGACCTTCCAATCTACTGCAACCGACGAGCGGTGGTCCACTGGGGAGAGTGGAGATCAGCGGTCAGTCTTATTGTTAGTGTGGTTCAAGAAGAATTCGAGCTGATTGATGGAGGGGCGCAACCGCCCCTTGTTTACAGCCGTTGGCCATCCCGGGAGTGGTTTGCCTTGTTGCCCTTCTTGGCGGAAAGGGATTCTGATACCATCTCCAATAATTTATTCGGTTAGGAGTGAATTTGCCGGCGACTTCCTAAATATGCTTGACCCCACCGCTGGGTTGCCGCCGAGCTTGATCTAATTGAAGATGAAATCACACATTTTTTCACTTTGTGAGGTCATCGTTCTAGAGAATAAAACCTTTTAACAACGCAAGGAAACTTAACGATCCATCACTCAAAATGATCGCTACGAAACAAGCTTTCAAGCACAATATAACATTTCAGCGGATTTACTTTGAGTTCCAGAAAAAAACTAAAATGTTGAAAAATTTATGACTCAATCTAATATTTCAGCCGGTGAACGCCCAGCACGAATTTCGATAAACGTGGCTCTTCAGTTGTAGTCCCCGCACTTGTGCACAATATCGAGGCCATTGAGATGTTATGACTGTTTACCAGAGGCTTCTGCTTTTCAAGAACGCAAATCCTTTGACCATTGGCGGAATTGCGGCATGACGGGGAAAGCTGAACCTAAACTTGGATAGCCATTAGAACTAACCACTTGCTCCGCTGGCAATATGCCAGCTCCTGCTGGAGTACCACGCAAACTTGCACATCAATCCGTGCCGAGACTGCTTTCGTCGCTGAGGGGAACATCGGAGATGGGTTGTGCGCTCTTCGAGCGCACAACTCGGCTAGGAAAGGGACTCCGGGGTGTGGGCATCCAGGCGGCTCGTGCCAAGAATGCTTTCGTCGCTGAGGGGGACATCGGAGATGGGTTGTGCGCTCTTCGAGCGCACAACTCGGCTAGGGAAGGGACTCCAGGGTGTAATGCGTCCAAGGTGCTCGTGCAGGAACTGCTCCGGTCTCCCAGTGCTCTCCTGTAGCGGCGGTGGAAGAGCCGCGATCCGCCACCGACCGCTCAACGACCCTCCTCCATATCGACTGACCATGGTGTCGGTGGATATCGAAAATAGCCACGTCGATATGACGCGATATCAGGAGAATCTGGTTAGATCTAAGTAAGACCCCTAAGCTTGTCCGGATTTAAGCGCCGCACCCGGTGGAGCCCTGGCGGGGTAGCTTCCCTTCTCTCTCTCAGGAATTCCATTGCTCAGGCGCCCAATCTGAGTTTCCAGGCCAACTTGGAGAACCGCTATAGTCTTTTCCGAATAAGTACTCCACTCGCCCTCTAATCTGCGGAAAATTCGAATGGCGACTTCTGCAGAAAACGTTGCCCTGAGATCCCTTTTCACCTGCGCTTCTATGAAGGCTCCTTCTAAGAAACGGTCACAACAGCATCGAATGGATCTTTCATTGCATATATGTATTCTTTTAACAACCAATCAACAACAATCAATAACAATAGCAGTAGTGCGCCAAATTCCTCTTCTGCTTATAATTTTCACCAACAGCAACAATTTTTCTATTAAAAATACTTTTAAATACTATTTTCGATTTAAATTATAACAACAACGGTGAATGAAGTTAGGTTAAAGGTCGGTGTTCACTTTTCCTCATTTTTTCGATCTTTCAAAATTCAGTGCGATAGTTTCAAAATTCTTCTCCGTCATTGATGTTATCGCTCCTCAAAGAGCCACAATAATGACAAAATAAAGGAAATTCTCGCACTACTGCAAATCAACAACTGGACAACAATAACCACAGCAGCGCACTAGTCGGCCAAGAACGACTCTTCCAGCTTCGTGTAGACCTCACTGTCGGGGAAATTGACGCTGAGGAACAGTCGTAGACCCTCGGACAGCAGCGGATTCTTCTCCTTCGCCAGCAGCGGGGTGAAGACACGACGAACCTTCGTCAGAGATGACGAAGAGAGCAGCTTGAACACGCGTCGAATCACCGATGACACGCCGGCTGTCAACGTTCCCCACTCGACCACCTGAACAGACAGCAGTAACAGTTTGTCGTCCACCGGTCCGCAATGTAGGTTTCTCAGGTTCGTCTACGAAGGAATGTTCTAAAAGTTGAAGCCAGAATGGGAAATAAGGGAGTCTTCAATCATACTATCACATCAATGTGGTCTACATGAGGACAGCGAAGCACCACGACAACAAGGCCCCGCTAAATGGAAGCGCCACCCAAGTGGGCGTGTACGATTGGAGCCTCGATTGGCTGGTATGCGTTCGCTCGATGTTCTGATTAGTTGTCATTCGCAGGGACGCATCCCCAAGTAGGTCACATTACTGTTTTTAAGCAATGTTGTTAAAAGAACACAACTACGCTATCCATATCACCGAAAAGGTTCAATCCAACTTCTTTCATGAAAGTTGATGACACTTCCATCCCAGTACCATGATACTCGCGCATGCTGTAACCATGTAGCACCTTGTTCTGCAGTGGTGAACATTTAACGGGTAATGATGGATTAACAGCATTTTCCGACAAAATCTGGCTCAACGATTTGACGCAGTGTTTTAGAAATTTAACAGAATTTTTAATTATGAATTTTATGGAGCTTTCAGTGGATGCACCATCTTCAAATTTGACGGTTTCGATCTAGTTATATGACAAGGAAAATTCATCAGAAAAATCACCATGAAATAGAAAACTCCGCTGAAAATAATTGATTTAAGGATGAAATGGTGCGAAATAGTCGTCCCCATTTAGCTAAACAGTTCCTAAGAATGCTAAAACAAATCTTCGACTAAAAAAATACTGGGTCCCTATTTCAAAATTTGTAACCCACATGTCCCAAAAAAGATGAATGCGGTGAAATATTATAAAATCATAACTTTTTAAAAGAGAAATAATTGTCCACAGCTATTTCAAAGTGCGAAGAAGCAGCAATTTTTCAGTATGATACATAAAAGACCGCCCCTGCACTTAACTGCAGTTTTCATTTGACTGACTGTGCAAACTGCTGTTTACCTGAAGCTCTGAAGTGAAGACATGTCTGTTTGCTACAAATTTTTCTGATCTACAGTTGACTAGTGCGTGACTTCACGCAAATAGATTTATTACTCTAACAAAATAAAAGCCGCAAGCCGCCTCGTGCTAAACGAACACATGGCGCGATCTCTTCTTGCAGCAGACTGAAAAATTGCTGGTTCCTGCTCTTAAAATGGGATCAAAGGCGCTTTTATAGCCAAAAGAGCACAATTTATGATCACAAATAAACAAAAAAACAAATCAGACCCTGTAGTCATGTTCTAAGGCCTATGTTATACTCCCGCGGGAGCATCCGCAGATGGGCGGAAATCGCGCCGGGACCCCGCGCCGGGCCACTCGTCACGGCCCGCCACACCCGCCGTCCGCGGATCGCCGCCGACGGTCGACGAGGGGCTGTTAAGACGATCGACGAGGGGTTGTTAGGTCCCCGCAGACTTCTGCGGCCAGCGGCGGGCGGCGGACGGCGAAATCGATGAGTCACGCCGGCCAGCGGAGCCGCTCAGCGGCAACGGCGAGGTACTGTAGTCTTTCTAGTCGGGACCCGCCGCGAAAGGGCAGAGTGCAGACAGACTCTCCCGGCGCCCCTGGAGTGGCGCCGTCTCGCCTGAGTTAGGCCTATGGTATACTCCCGTCCGCTGCAGCGACGCGGGAATGCACAGCGATGCGACGGCTCGCGATGCGCGTCGCGAGCCGTCGCCATCGCTGAGGCTGACATAGTCCGCGCAGTTCTACAGACGGACACTTTTGCAGAATTTTAGCGAATCAGCTGAATCAGCATGCCTACGACTTGTGGTCCTTTTCATATAAAAGTGTGGACGCGCACTTCTCATAATATAAACATAGCAAAATGTAAAATTCGTAGAAGTGAAGAAAGGTGTAAAATAATAGAATTTTTAAAAATTATAATTAATTAAGAGAATGGTATGTCACAAAATATAAACATATAAAAAGGTTCGTTTCGCCACTATCTTCAGACGAACCTTTGTGTTATACTCCTCCCGTGGCTCTTCAGTGAAGAAGAGGAGTATATTTTAAGATTTCTTTAAAACCTGTCTATAAAAGAAAGAGATAGGAGAGCGAAAATGGAAGAGAGAACAAATGAAAAAAATGAGAAAGAGTGAAGAAGGAAAGATAAAGAACTAGAGACATTTGAGAGAAGTAGAATTAGAAAGTGAAAATAAATAAGGAGTAAAAAGATAAGTTAAGTAAACCATGAGGTACAATTGAAAGAGGTAATAAAATATGATTTATAAGTTTAATGTGACTACTTAAAATGTGTTATTATAGTATTTATTGTAATCACCATTATAAAGATTGATCATTATTAGGGTAGTTTATTTATTTATTATTTAATCCTATTTTATTTATTTTCTTTTATTATTTATTATTTATTACTTTTATTACTTTTATCAACTATTTTTATTTATAACAAGAACAGCCTTATATATATATATATATATATATATATATATATATATATATATATATATAAATTGAAAGACTTACCATATTTGACCACCGCCATACTCCGTAGCAGTGAATAAGGAAGTGTATACCATTCGACTGTTATATATAATGATATAATGATATCTACATTAGTTCTCATTTATAATTCAAATATGGCAAAACTGGTTGTATCATTGAGGAGGGTGATTCGACACACACCAATGTCAAATGCAGAGTGCAATAAAACTAACAAGAACACAAGACGGTATCGTCTTCACTGCTAAGGAATTTTCATTTTCATTTTTCGTTTTATGGTAAGATTAGTTTTGTCATAAAGCAGTCTTAGCATATGAAATTTGGAAGTTATTTTATTTTGATACATATTCATTCATCAAAAGTTTTACGTAAAAATACACTTAGATTGTCTTTGACTTGATGAAATTTGAACTTATAATATGTAAATCTGTGTTTATATAAACATTTAATTATGTTTGAAATAATGAACTCTTTTGTGTATTCGTTATGTTTCAAAATATTTTTCAATTCAATAATTTTTTCTAGAAAATACTCTAGGTCAGAACAAGTGTTTGCTATTCTTAACGTTTCGGATAGAATTATAGCTTTTTTGATATTTATAGAGATCGCTGACGTATAATGAGGAAACCTTAGAACTTTAAAGTTAAAGTCATCTGTTTTATTGTTCATTTTAGTTTCTATTCTATTATTGGTAATTCTTAATGTAATGTCCAAATAATTGCAGTGATGTTCATTAATATGCGTCTTTTTCAATTCCAGAGTATCTTTATAGACTAGTTTTAAAATATCATCTACATGCTTTTCGTTTAAGTTATGAACTACTAGTAGATCATCCATGTATCTATATAGTATAAACATATTATTACTACTAGCCACAAACGATTTAGCGAATTCGTATTCCAATATAGACATTGTGATATCTGCAAGTAGTGGACTAAAGTTACCTCCTTGAGGAACGCCTTTATTTTGTCCAAAAATCGTTGAGCTAAATACAACATAGCTATTTTTAAGTAAGAAATTAACATAATGCATAATGTCTTGCATATTAAATATTTTGTATCGAGAATTCAAATTTGTTTCATTAGTATAAAATGTTTTGTATCCATTAGAGGCTATGAAATTTTTATTGGCATTTTTGAAACAGATTTTGAGTAGAACCGCTATTTTGTCTAAGATAGTCTTATGAGGTAGGTTAGTAAACATATCTTTAAAGTCCGCCGAATAGAGTTTTAAATGGTCGTCTTGTAGTGCATTTAGTTCGTGGGCAATATTTGTATTATTAATTGCCCAATATACCTTCGTAGATCTGCACCGGTTAGCTACTATGTTACAGTAGTTAATGAAATGCTTCTTAACAAATGTGAATATACATTGTAATTGTAAGGCAAGGTTTTTAATACTGCTCTTGGATGCGCCTGTAATAAATCTGAAACTTATTGGGTACTTGTGCATTTTAGGTAGGCAGTAGATTATAGGAATTTCGGTGTCACTATTAATTCTCAAACCATTATTTGTATTAAAAAGGTTGTGTCTGCGGAAGATGTCAGATTCGTTGAGGTTGGGTATGTAATTATACACTTTGTCGGTTTGATCTTTTGTGGTGAAGAGTAAATTATCTCTATCAATGACTATTCCCAGTTCTTTCATAATTATTTTTAGGTAGTATTTTTTACATATTATACCGTAGTAGTTTGAGGCTTTGTCCAGCGGGCAAAAGACAAAGCGATCTTGGTAGTATTTTATTTGATTATATGGGATAACTTCAGTTCTTTCTTGATTATTATTTAGTACTGGTTTGACTTTGTTTCTATATTGTAAAACAAAATATTTTCTTATTTGATTTATGTTGTCAGCATTCAATTTATATTTATTTTTGATCTTTTCGATGATAGCGTCAATAGCGTCGTTATATATGACCTTCATTTTTTCTTTATCTAGTTTTTTACCAACCCTATATTTCGTGCCTTTACTTAGTAATTTTTTTAGAGCTGTATCTTCAATAATTTCTAAATTACCTGTTATAATATAATTATGATGTTTGTCGACAAATTTTTTATCGTTTACATAAATTGCTTCGCATGGACAAGGATTAGATAAAATATGAGAAATGTTATCGTTATTTAGTGACTTAAGAAACTTAGTGTAATTAAAAATTTTTGTTGATATTGGAGGATCGTATGTGTAAACTACTCTGAAAGATAATTTATTTGATTGTAAAGTCTTCATAAATTCGATAGAATAGATGCTATTAAATATTTTATTGAAGTTGATTATATCTAATTTAGTGTGTATGTAAGGTACTACTATATTAAAATAATCCTTTTTTATAGTGTTATTTTTATTTTGTATGTTACTGTAATTGGTTGTTGTCAGTAAGCAATACAGAACAAGTTTTGCTTTTTGTTTAAGATGTTTTAAAAAGAGTGGATCAAGACATAATTCCAACAGTTTTATTATACTTCTTTTTGATAGACTTTTAAGGAGTCTATAAAAGTTCATAATGTGAAGGTTATTTTCATTGTTGTTGAGATAGTTGAGAACTTCAGTATATTTGTTGTGGTCTTGGTATTTATTTCTTGTCTTTTTTCTCTATTTGTTCTCTGTTTAACGATCTTTAATGAGAAGTAAGGATGGTTAGCTTTATGCTTTAGAGGATTAGTAATGTTCGTTATATTACCATATCTTTTAATATTATCATTAAGACCCAGCGGATATGCAGTATTGAGTAGTTTTATCCAGAAAAGTTCTTTATTGAGTAATATATTTTTGTCTTTATTGTTGTCTAGTGAATCTAAAATACAAACATCAAATTCAGACTTACAGATATGAAAGTGAGTATATAAAACATTAAATTTCTTTTTATTATTTATGTAATACATATGCTCTCTTATTCTCTCTTTTAGACATCTTGTTGTGATGCCTACGTATTGTATGTTACAATTTTTACATGTGATGCAGTAAACTACGTTTTTGGTGCTACATGAAGAAGTTGTCGTTTTAAATGTGTTGATCTTGAAATTTGTTACACTAGAAATCACATTGTCATTAAATGAAGTAATATTACATACGGTACAGTTGATATTACAACGCAATCCTTTATGCTGGTTACCGAAGTCTTTAATCATGTATTGATTGCTCCCATTTTTAATCTTGTAGAAAATATCAGAAGTAAAATAAGTATTTGTTTTAGTTATTGCTATACTATCTTTAGACCTATATCTGAGTACATGGTAAGTCTTAATTGTTGGAGCTAAATTAAACGCAGTACTCTTGTTTGGAGCGAAATGAAACGCAGTACTCTTAGAAATGCGCGGACGCGAAAAACCGAGTTCAAAACATTATTTTTAAAAACATGGAGCTGAAATGACAGATTTGTGATCAACGCGTCACGATAACCCTCTAATGTCAACGGGACCTCCCTGTGACTTGTACGGCACAGAAATGTAGATTTCGGTGCCGGCAAGGAAGTTCAGAGGCGAAAAAATGCTAGGATCAGCACAAAAGTGGGAAAAAAACGGCCTAGAAGAATATCTCCTCAAAAAACTAGCTGTTCAAGCCGTCGAAAAAAGCCCCAAAATGAGTCTAGCCACGACGAAAACCCTACGAGGAGAACAACAGAGAAATCACATGACCACCCAACATCACCAGACGTGTGTTGAAATTGCTGTGGTATGGTCACGAACCAAGGAAGTGTCGAAATAGGTGAGCGAAAGTGCACAGAATAGGGCACGACAAGCGCTCCCCCTCCGCGACCATCGCTACCCGTCGCTCGTCGCAGTGCACTGCACTGCGACGAGCGATGGGCTGCGACGGCCGTCGCACGGGAGTATGTTTCACTCCCGCGACGCGGAGGTATAACATCCCTTTGCGACGCATCGCGGGAGCGATGGCGCGTCAACTGACAACCGCGCCCCACTGCGCCGTCCGCCACTGCAGCGAATGCGCGCCGTTGACAGTTGCCCCGCGCCCGTCGCTGGAGCGACGCGGGAGTATACCATAGGCCTTATACTCCCGGGGGAGCATCCGCGGAAGGGCGGGAATCGCGCCGAGATCCCTCACCTGGCCAATCGCCGCGCCCCGCCACGCCCGCGGTCCGCGGTGCACCCTTAAGGCCGCCACAGAGTTCTGCGGCAACGCCGCTCGCCGCAATGGTTAAGGATAGGGCAGGGACGCCGTCGGCGGCGAGCTCTGCGTCTCTGCCCTATGGTTAAGCATAGGGCCGCGGCGCTGCCGCAGAACTCTGTGAGGGCGTTAAGGCCCTCCCAGACTTCTGCGGCGTTGCCGCTGCCCTATCCTTCATCATAGGGCTGGGACGCAGAGCTCGCCGCCAGCGGCGTCCCTGCCCTATCCTTAACCATTGCGGCGAGCGGCGTTGCCGCAGAACTCTGTGGGGGCCTTTAGTCCGCGGACGTCCCACGGATGCTCCCGCGGGAGTATAACACAGGCCTAAGCGGCATAGTTATGTAATCATTAAAATTGAAAATTTATCTTGATTCTTCTGAAGAAGACTTAGTTTAATTTGGAAGACGAACGATTTTATTTGAAAGTCCAGTCTGACGTAAACTTTGTATAAAAAGTTTCCACTAACTTTTTTCAATCTAATTCAGAGTGCGAAGACTACATTATTTTTAACGACATTTAATGGTTTATAGGGAATTTAACATAAAAATCGCTTTAAAAGATCGCTAAGGAGTTTAACTCCTGGAGTTCAACGAGCAATGCCTGAAAAGTAGACGCTGAGAATTCGTGTCCTGCTTGGCGCAAATGTTTGGATGTAACAAAACATCCCTGTAGCAGTTAGGGGAATTTCGTACGGAATTTGAAAACTGCTAATGCTGTGGTCCTGGAGTTCCCTCAAACATTCCACTAGCGTTACACGTTTCAACTTTACGTCTCTTAATCGTTGGTACTGCTGAGATGAGAATGAACGCTTAAGGCCCATGCACACTTCTGCGACACCGCAGCGCGACAAGTGGGGCGACGGCTACCTCCGCGAAATCCGGCGGTCGCGGCGCGGTCGCGTTAGAGCATCGTTATAAGCAGCGGGACCGACGTCCCCGTGCATGTCGCGCCGCCAGGAATGATTTGAACCATTCCAGCCAGCGGCACTCAACGCGGCGTCGCCTGCGATAGCCGCCACGACAGCCGCAAGAGTGTGCATGCCCCCTCCCTGCGGCACGTGTCGCAGTGTCGCGCCTCGGTCGTCGCGGCCCTATGCTTCATCATGGCCACGCCGCGCTGTCGCAGAAGTGTGCATGGGCCTTTAGAGAGCTAGGGCGTTTCTAGGAGGTGGGTTTCACCCGCACCACGATGTCGATCATTAGCACTGTCCTTACATATGCACTATGGTTGTGCTCTCGAAACTTTCGCGACCACATCACAGCTTAAGCACTCAAACATCACATTTCCTAAGCAGTGCTGAACAAACCCCTCCAGCGTAAAGGTAATGCCGCCAACGCCTACCTTCAGAATCGTGATAGGAAGCACTTCATTGGCAATCAGATGATGGATCAGATCCGCCAGTCGCGTTCGAGCGCGTAGCTTTAACGAGTCCACCTCGCGGATACGGTCCCACAGCGCGTACTGGGTCGTTAGCTAAATACAGCAGTTCGACGTGGCCTTGAAATTACGTTCTGCCAACGTCTTTCACTGAGTAGTGGAACTGGGAGAAGAGCATGGTCAAGGAAGCTCACTCTTCAACGAATACAAACGAATAAGCACGAGGAATGTTGGAAGTCCAAAAGCCAAGCACCCCCAAATAGGATCTACCTATAGTAGTTCACTATGGGAAAGTATGCCATTTCACAGGGGGCTGACTATAACTGGAAGCGAACTGACCGCGAATCGCTTGTCGAACTCGCAAAACCTTGCAATCAGCATCGGATAGAACGCATTGAACGTCTTCTCCTTCAGCAGCATCACAATTAGCACGTAGATGATCTCTCGCTCTTGCTGCCCCTTCAGCGAAAGACGAAGGAGCTTCTCGAAAGCTGAATCTTCGTCGTCCGATGTCGCTGAAATGTAAGAACTCATATTCAGAGGAGGATTTTAAGATGGCATACTCACCCACTGTGCAGAAAATATTCCGCCTCACTTCCGTGTTCATCTTTGCCCGTCGAGCCAATTGCACGATGTCTTCGGGGAAGGAGCTGATGCCTTGGGACGACACGGCAGAAGCGCTGACAGCTCCGCCTTCATTCCCTACTCGATAGGCTGACCCAACCACCCACCTGAAAATCAGAAAAACTTGAAGATTTAAAAGCCTGCAGCTGACGCAAACCACCTAACGCAGCTCGAGTGCTGAAATACATCGGGACGTAGATTTCAGCTGTGACAATCAGCGCCTATTGAAGGCAACGCGCATTATACTTATGCTCTCGCAAAATTTTCGAATATTCGAATGGTTTCGAATACCGCAAATTTTCGAGCATTCGAAATCGAATATATTCGAAAAACGCGATTTTTTGAATATTCGAATTCGAGTACATTCGAAAAATGCGATTTTTTGAATATTCGAATTCGAATACATTCGAAAAACGAGATTTTTTGAACATTCGAATTCGAACACATTCGAAGAACGCAATTTTTCGAATACTCGAATTCGAATGAAAAATCAGGCTGCCTGATAGACATCATAAACGACGGCCAGGATGAAAAATGGAAGCAATACATAACGGATTCCTTCCTAGTTAAGCACGAGGTTTTTATCGACAGGTTTCTCATAAACCCCTTGTACATTGCAAAAATGAGGTGGAGAACTTATACATAGTGGGATCAAAGGGCACATGGAAGGATCTAATTCCGTTGTTTATTGAAATACGAATTTTTTCCAAAGGAGTACCTGTGTGTTGTAAGGTGCCACTCATGAGGAAAAAACGAAAGGTTTACCAGACAATTGAAAGGGAAGCAATCTGCTTGAGCCACTGCAAGCTTCTTGGTTACTTCAAAATGATCATTTTTGAAATTGGTGGGTGACTGAATGTTGAAGAACTTTCAGGGAACAAGCTTTCGCCTAATGGCAGCTAATGACGGTCCGACGACGAAGTATTACCTGTAAATCTGTAGCAAATCTGGCCTGCTCGTCTAAAAACATGAAATATCACACTGTCAATTTTGCGACCACAAAGTGTATTACAGGTAGCTAGGAATAGGCCAGTCGTGAGGGCCGGTCTCATTTCTTTCTGGTGATTCATCCAAGTAAGTGGTAGAAACAGAAATTTCTTTTTTGCGAAGGACTTGCGAATGCAACTATTCTCCAGCCAACATATTGATAATTGATTAAACGGTAAACTGAACAAAAATCATTCGATAAATAACAGCCATTCGATATACACCGCCTCCCTTTTGTGAAGTCTGCCATACAGCCGACATATACACGCGACTCCCACTCTCAATGGCCAACTCAGAGCAAAAATCGATAAAACCGATCGATAGCAGCCGGTCGAATATACAAGTCTATGTCCTGTGTCACTGTAGAAGAAGAAAGAAAACAGTAACTTCGGTACTAAGGACTGGTGCCCACTGCACACTATACCTTTGTCCTTTTCGAATTTCGAATAGTCGAATTTCGAATAAATTCGAATTTCGAATATTCGAATATTCGAATATTCGAAAAAAGTCCAATATTCGAATTATTCGATTATTCGAATATTCGAGAAAGTCCAATATTCGAATTATTCGATTATTCGAATATTCGAGAAAGTCCAATATTCGAATTATTCGTTTATTCGAATATTCGAAAGTGGCCAATATTCGAATATTCGTTTATTCGAATATTCGAAGGCTTCGAATATCGAATATTCGAATAGTCGAATATTCGAATATTCTTTATCAATCTCTTAACAAGTTAGTGGCACTCTTCTTCGAAACACAGGGGAGTCTGACCTTATGATAAAAAACGATGTTTCAGTTTCGCGCGTCGCTCAAAGTGCGCCGAATTGTGTGTACGTAATCTGACAAGAGAATTCAATGAACTTCCCGTGAAGATTTCCAAAATGACCTATTGCTTGTTATAAGGGTGTGTCTAAACAGCACCGTAGTGGTCTTCAAATGTCCTGCGGGCATCTGGGTAGGTCAAAAATTACAAAAAACTGTAGCACTTCAGTGCTGGCTGATAAGGCGAAAGTGACGCCTTGAATGGCCTTGAAATACTCAGAAATTAACATGCAGATGCTATAGAGCTTTAATTATAGTTAGATGTTAGAAATCTGACAATGTATTAGGTCAAATGAATCACTCACTGCAGTCGAGCGTGGATAGCGGGGAGAGGTCCAGGTTCGAATCTAGGAGAGTTGTTTACGGATTGCTGTGCGTTTTGGTAAATGTAGAACATATTCTCATTTTAACCATATTTACGAACATGATCGAAATGTGTTGCTTCAGTCCATCTCTGGGATGTGCTGATCAGTCTTCGGGTTCCTATAGAGAACGTTTCTCTTGTAAATTTTACTAATTTTAGCATCTCTTATAAAATGCATCATTTTTGACCCACTCCGTAGTTAAACATGTTTTGTATGAAGGCAGAGGCGAAACAAGACATGTTTAGTGTTGTTGTTACCATTGTTTTAGTTGTTGCTTGTTTTCCACTTGTGTTCGTTATAGTACAGAGTGATTTAGAGTTCATGTATACCCCAGGTTATTTCTAATTCTACTTCGTTGTTTAGACATTGAATTTAAAACTGTTTGAGTATTAAAATTTACATATATGATTAACTTATTCTATTGGTCTTCTTGCAGCCTATTCTTTCTCGGCCACTCTCCCGCACTGACAGGGGGGGGGGGGGCTCTGCAAACGTAGGTACTTATATTAATCCCCATGACTTCGTAAGTAGATAATAAAATTTCGTACAAATGTTGTCCTGAGGGTTGACTGGGGTTCTGATCACGAAGCTGGCAAACGCGTTCGGTGTTACCGTCGACCACAATAGGTGACGGTGAGTATGTGCGAGAAAAGGTGCAGAATAATCGGCCGCGTTGTACTATTGTGACTCCAAAAGTGAAGTGGAGCTCGATTTTTTTCGCCCAAACATCGCCTGTACTGTTATTTTGGGTGCTGAACACGAATATGGTATCCAATTTCGACAATTTGGCCGCTTACGATATTTCATAGTGTGTGTTCGTGAGTAAGGATGGGGTTGTTATGACCACTGATTTCGTCCTTTCCTCGCCTTAGGAAATTACTTAGGCTGCTGCCACGAATCTGTCATTTCTTTTTCTAAATTATCCATTTTTCGTGCACTACTTTCCATCTCAAAGTCGAAGACTGGAAAGCAAGTCTGATCACATATGTAGGTGAAGAAAGCGATTCTATGTACTCGAACTGATAAACTTGATCACTCATGAAAATGTGGAATCACGCGATCACGCGAAAACGTTTACTAGATTTGCGATCAGCACCTCAATTAGCCCTCTAGACGACGTTTGGGCGAATCCTGCTTTCGATCTCCGGAGTTGTGGGAGTACAAGTCCCTAAACCTTCGATTAGCAGAGAGTGGTGGGGAGGCGATGGGCAGCAGGGGTGTGTTAAATTTTTTCGGTAAATTTTTAACGACCACTTTTTAACGAAAAATTTTTCGCGTTAAAAAGGCAAATTCGGTAAATTCGTTAAATAAAATGTCCCTTAGCTGCATTCAGTTTTAAACCACTGGGGTGCCTCTCGGACAATCCCCCACAGCGCTCAATAGGTCACTTATAAGATTCCCACGGGAAGGTCATTGACCTCCCTTGTGAGTTGACGCGAAGTAAGCGCTGCAAGCACGGCCCTCCGCTGCGCACCTGCTTCCTTGTAAACGGCCGTTGAGCGTGCTGTGACCATTCACGTGAATCGCAAGTGATTAGGGTTATGCCTGTACACAGATATTTTTACCTTCAGTATACTACGGGAGAATCTTCGTTTTGTATTTTTACCCCAGTTACAACAAGGGAACGATTAGAGCCGAAGGGGCTGCGGTAGGGAGGTAGAACTTTCAGTGGCCTAGAAAGCTCCTGCTTTCTGCCAGTAAAGACGTTGAAGAAGAGAGTAAGAGCAAGTAAGCGCTATGGAGTACAAGAGCCAGTCATACTCCGTTTCCTATGAGAGTGAGCCATCCCCATTTTCGCTCTAACACTGTCCAAGTCGTAGTGTCTTGTCAGATTAGATTCCAACGCGGGTCCGTTTCTCTTCAACGGAGCTAGAACACAAGCTGAATGCCATTCATGAGACTCCAGTGCGCCCTTTCTGCACCAGATCGCCTTTGTGTCATTTCTCCGCCCATGATAATCATTCTTTTACCACCTGGAAGCTTCGCTATAACATAAGGAAAGATAGCAACCTATAGAGAAAGACCTATAACAATCTAGCTCTGCCTACCCAAGGTGTTTCTCTCTTCTAGGTGCACGAATTCTTAGGGAAGCAAAGCGTGCTTCATTGCCATTATACCGCTGTTAATGTCCTTTGGTCTCGTAAAGGAAATGGATGGAGCAGACATCCATTTCCTTCACAGTGGGTAATAAAAAATAAATAAATGTCAACCACTGGGTGACGACAGAAAATAATAGTGTTCATCTGATTATTCGAATATTCGACTATTCGAAATTCGATTATTCGAAATTCGACTTTTTGAAAATCGAATATTATTCGATCATTCGAAATTCGAAATTTTGAAAATCGAATATTATTCGATCATTCGAAATTCGAAATTTTGAAAATCGAATATTATTCGATCATTCGAAATTCGAAATTTTGAAAATCGAATATTATTCGATCATTCGAAATTCGAAATTTTGAAAATCGAATATTATTCGATCATTCGAAATTCGAAATTTTTTCCCAAGGACAAAGGTATACTGCACACCTGCAAGGTATCCCAAAAGGGGTAAGTTAGATCGGCCAGGCCCCGGAGTTTCGTCAGCATAGGTCTGTGGTCACAGAAACTGTGTTTATGTGTATGTTCCATGAGCATGTGCAATCTCGCAGCGCACACCAACCCGATAGGTACCATAACGTCTTTCTTTACCATATGGCATGGACAAAAATGTGCCTGGTAGTTCCACGTGTACATGGAAGCACATCAGGAGATGCAGGCTGTCGCGTGCACTCCAAACAAAGGCTATTGGTTTGGGTCCCGTTCAGGCCAAGTAAGCCTTGCGGGGTCAGTGAACTGCTATCAGGTTTTCTTTTGAAGGATGAAGTAGTGACCTATTCATCGGCTGGCCAGAGCAAATCATTGTTTAGGCCAAATACGCATTCAAACTGCCTTCACGACACCCATTGACATAGAATGCGTGCCAAACCTCAAAAACAACTGACCGACGAAGAAGTTTACCTTATATTAGGTTGTCCGGAAAGTTCTCATCGCTTTGTGTTTCTACTTTTCGTTTGTCTATTATTAAGTAAAAATTCAACTTGCGTTGCGCATTGCTATCTGCACGGAATTTTTCGCTCTGTCTGACTAAGTAATTCATGTTTCAACGTTATTTTATATTTCTGTTTTTGGAGGCCTTATTGAAGTATGTCGAAGGAGCAATTCCGAACGGTGTTTTATTCGAACTTCAAATAAGGACAATCCGCAGCCGATACAGCTCGACAAGTCAATCAAGTGTGGGGTCCTAATGGTGTTGGAGAAAGCACCGTGCGCCAGTTGTTCAGTAAATTTCGGACCGGTGATCTCAGCCTCGAAGGTGACCCCAGTAGCGGTCGACCTAGGGCAATCCTGGACGACGGGATGAAGGAAATGGTGGAAGCTGAACCATCCCAAACAGTTCGCGAGATCGCGGAAGAGCTAGATGTCAGTAAAACTGCTGTTGCCGATGCTTTGAAACACCTTGGAAAGGTGAAAAAGCTCGAAAAGTGAAAAAATTGTCATGTTTCGAGAATTATTCTTCTCTATTTTTACGCAGAAAAATTGACCCATTTTGGATCGAATCATCACCTGCGATGAAAAGTGGCTTCTGTATCATAACAGGAGACGTTTCGGACAGTGGTTGGACGCCGACGAACCCCCTAGGCATTTTCCAAAGACAAACCTCACCAAAAAAGTTAATGACCACCGTGTTGGCGGCTTGTGTCATCCATTACAACTTCTTTGGCACCGGGCCAAACGACTACAGTAGAGTCCTACCATAAGGAAATCGACGAAATGCACCGAAAATTGCGTCAACTTCAACTAGCATTGGTCAACAGAAGAGGCCCGGTTCTATTGCACGAGAACGCCCGCCCACACGCTTCACGAATCACTTTTCGAAAATTGAACAAATTAAGGGTTGAAGTTCTCACCCGCCATATTCTCCAGTCCTCTCGCCAACCGACTACCACCTGTTCGAACACTTTCAGAACTTTCTTCTTGGCAAAACCTTCACCAATCAGGACCAAGCCAAAACTGCTTTCGTGGATTTTTTCGAATCTCGACCACCTAATTTTTTCGCTGGTAGAATAATTCGACTGGTGGCCCATTGGCAGAGGTGTGTTGATTTCAACGGTGCTAATCTCGGCTAAATTCGATTAGCTTTGAGAAAGTTATGGTAGTTCAAATTGAAGCACTCGAAACGCTGAGAAGTTTCCGAACAACCTAATAATATAGCACTTGTGGAGCCGTAGTTGTAGAAACGAAAGCCAGAAAAGAACATTCATCGACCACGGAGGAGCAGAAGAGCATAGAAGGAGATGAAAATCACAAGACTGACTCCATAAGGCACTGTTCTGCACAAGGAGATATCAGACGTGGCAAAAGACTGAAGCGCACCCCTGTTGACCCTCACTCCCATCCTGCAATGACCTGTGGTCTCAGACTCCTAACTGCAGCGTGAACGACAAGTAGCGTCCGTTTGAAACTCTGTTAGAATCATAATTTCCAAGTTTTTTTTTGCAGTTAGAAATTCCTACTCTTCCTCGGCCGCTTTGCACAGGCGCAGTAATGACCAGAATCGATGAGGTGCTGTCGTAACAGAGATTTGGTTCACAGAAAGAACCGTTTTGGAGATCCTAATTACCCGAAAAACTTAACAAGCCTTTTCAGAATGCGCCGTTACACAAATTCTCTTTTGTATTCGAATGACACTTTTCGAATAGTCGAATAATTTTTGCTTCTCGGGAAATTTCGAATATTCGAACGGTTTCGAATACCGAAGATTTTCGAGCATTCGAAACCGAATATATTCGAAAAACGTGGTTTTTTTTTTGAATATTCGAGTTCGAATACATTCGAAAAACGCGATTTTTTTGAATACTCGAATTCGAATACATTCGAAAAACGCATTTTTTTAAACATTCGAATTCGAATACATTCGGAAAACGCATTTTTTTAAACATTCGAATTCGAATACATTCGAAAAACGCATTTTTTTAAACATTCGAATTCGAATTCATTCGAAAAACGCGATTTTTTGAATATTCGAATTCGAATATTCAAATTCGAATGAAAATCATTCGAATACCTATTCGAATAAGTCATTCGAGCATAAGTATAACGCGCATGCGTTTTTTTTTTCACCCCCGCTGCTCACAATTCTTTAATTTCACACAATTTCTATGTCGTAAACAGATGAAACTGCACTCACCATCGCCCTCTCTCATCAGCATGCAGAAGATCGTCGAGTGACATGCCTAATTCCTTGTCTGAAGAGGCTTTATTCTCTGAAACAAAGAGCATATTCAAAAGGAAGTCAAACAACCAGACTTTTTAAAACGCTGTTAATCAATGCACCTGCTTAACATTACTTTCTCTACAATAAGCGCTATTCTCGCACTCCCTAACCTAAATTTCGTCATCTTTTTCTTTCAGAGACTGGCTCGAAGCCGAGAATATTTCCTCGTTCCTATTTGAAAATATCGCTCGTCTAACTGACAATAAGTCAATCAAGAGTGTTAGCACATTTGTTTATGCCTCGAGCGGAGCGGCTGATATGGAAGCTATATGTTGTTATAGGAAGTTTTTTTTTTTGCGATCGAAAATCTTGCGTCAGGTGTGACTCGAACCTGCACCTTCTGTTTTCCGGGCAGCAGTGCCACTCCTTACACCACCGGCGCTGTTTGACCGCACGTAACATCCGCGATATCCTCGTGGCGTATCAGCACTCACCCGTAATGTCGGGATCATATAGCGGATGCTACACGCGGTCAAACAGCGTGGTGTAAGGAGTAGCATTGCTGCCCGAAAAGCAGATGGTGCGGGTTCGAGTCTCGGCTGACGCAAGAGTTTTGATCTCAACAAAACATCCTGTAAGCAAGACTAACAAGCAAGAATTGTTGATGTTGCTTAAAGTGGCCAGTGCGTCCTACCAGAAGGCATCGCCGTCTTACCTACCCAGTAATAACCACGGATTCCCGTTATCAACGCCACGGGTTTTCACCCAATGGGCTTTGCTCTAAGCATAGCTGCTCAATATCATTCGACTGCACCTCAATGTACCCACAGTGAAATGTGCACTTCAGATTATTTGCACAGTGATATAAGGACCAGCGATAATGGCTGTAGGTACTTTTGGTCGCATTCCTTGCTCTACACAAGAAATGCCAACAATTCTCACTGAACCTCACCACAAGTCTAAATGCCTTCAGAAGAAGCCACTTTTTCACAACATAAAATCTAACACACATTAACACTGAATAAAGATGAAAGGATCCGAGCTGCAGTGCATACCATGTGAGCCTTCCTAAAATATTACTCACTTTTTCTCAGTCCCTGGAAGACCTTCAAGTGATGTTCGATGACGGACATATCGACATTAGTGGGAGGAGACTTCTGGAGTGATGACAAGGTTTCTCCCAGGAACTTGGCACGTGGTCTAAATAATGGTAAAGCAGGAGTAGGTGAAAACTAATGGAACTGATCCATAAGGCAGCTGATTCGGAGAGCTGTGTAGCCACTCACAACGCAGCGAACACTGCTGTTTCAAGATCGGTCGATATTTTCGCCAGCTCTTCTGAGAACGGAATCCAGTGTAATTTGCGGAAGACCTTATACGAGTCTGAAACATGAAACACTTGCAAATCTATCCAGTTCCTTTAAAAAAACTGAAGAACTCCTATACACCAAATCTTTCGGGGATTTCTTTTTTTGCAAAATGTTGAGAAATCTTTGTAGTTGGGTGATCGTAATGAAGCATTCCTAGAGATAACAGCTGCCATGGGTACACACTCGAACACCATGTACTAAAACGCATCGGCACTATTCGCCGAGCGTTTAGAGATGCGCCATGCACCCAACATCATCGTGAGAAGTGGTTTCGAGAACCTTGAAACATGCTCTTGAGCCACTTGTGCCAAGTGAGCTAACTGTATAAAACTGAGCTGCATAGAACATTTGTCAGAGTACAGTGTGGGCTATGTCATCCACTATTCCATTTGGTCATAAATGGCAGGAATTATTGAATCTCTTCAGGATACGCTGTTCATTCCTTTATATTTCTAGACTTCACGGTGGTTTGACTTTTGTAGACATTATACATTGGATTCGAATGGATCATTTTCGGATATCCTATTCGGAGAACCTGTTCCGAATCATCGAAAAATCCGGGTTCCGCGAAATTGTCATTATCCGAATCAGTTAGCCTTGTCCGAATCATTCCATTATCCGAAGATTTTCGATAGGATCCAACGTATAGTAGACATGCGGAACGACGATTAATAGTTCCGTGTTTTACTCTTCTCAGAAAAGCTTGGCCCGAAGTCACCAGCGCTCGAAACCGCTGTCACCTACCTACTCCGTAACGCATGTCTAAAACAGCTACTAGAGTGCTGAAACTGAGCGAGAACGATTCCTCTTCTAGGTATTTTGTCCAGCTGGAGACTGAATTTACGCCAGGCTTGCTTGAGAACATGATTACCATATAAACTATTAAAAATGATTAAAAACAAAGTGAGAGAAGAAGTAAGAAAAGAAACCCAGAAATTACTTACATGTTGCCAGAGTGACAATTAACTGCAAGTTGTCCACATTCAGCTTTTCTCTCAACTTCTCGAACACCTCCAGTACTACCGTAGCTTTGATCATCTGAAAAAGGAGTAGTTACAGAAAATCGCAATTGAAAACAAATACCTACATTTTCATCCTACGTTGTTTCGACTGTTGAAAATATTGTCAAAACTATGCTCAAACGTGAAAGGAATGTCGAATAATGCTCAGGAGACCTGCGTCTGGACCCTCCCTGAAAACCCCCTCCCATATAATCTCCTTGTAACTAGAAAACCCTCAAGATAAGGTCGAGAAGAAAGGTATGTGGAAGCGCCTGGAAATGACAGCGATCATAAACTCACATGGAAATTCAGCATATGTGCAATGAAGACGACGCTGTTCTCCAGCTTCTTGTCATCCTGAGTTAGCGGTTTAGAGATTTCCTCGACAAAATCACGCAGGAACACCTCCACGAAGTAAGCCGCTGGAACCACAACCACAATTAGCGGCTTAGGGCTCGGGACAAAGGGAACGTTTGCACTCACAGATCTCTTCACTGGTAAACGTGTGAATGTGCGCCATGAACATCGCATACAACGACAGCAGATGGTCCTGCATCCGATATGGGGCTCCAATCAGGCGACAGAGAATACGGGTCAAACTGGCCTTGACATCTGAATGTTTGGGTAGAGCAAGCTTATTTACCCGAAAGAGATTATTTCGAGTACAAGCTAACCACTTCGGACACCTGACCAATGGGCCACTAACAAGCCCAAAAGCAAAAACGACATACCGTTCTTCGAGTTTTTCTGCCAGGTCTCAGACACAACCTGATGGCTCCTTACTAAGGTACCCTCTGACAGCCTAAACGTTGGCTATTCATATTCCCCTTGTTCAGCTGCTACTACAGTAATCGTACCTGTTCAGCGTTCCCATCAGTACGCGCTCGATCTGCACTCTCGACTCGTTGTCGCCTCCTTTTGCGTCCAGATCTTCCAGCTTCTTGTGGGCTCCTCTTATGTCGAACGTGACCACTTTTCCTGTTTTTCTTAAACGGAGAGGTATTATAATCAGATACCAAAGAGCTTAAAGCACCTAAAGAAAGTATCGAATCCCTTACTTGCTTACTTTTCGACCATAAATATCTTCTTTATACTCCTCCTCTTCGCCGTTTTCAGATTTATTGTCCTGAAAAGGAAATTAGCCAAAGATCTGATGTACTACAGAATAAAACGAAATAATCAAATCTACTGTTCAATTTAAAAAAAAATAACAGGTGAAAGTTGAGATTCATAAATCATCCAACCCAACCACGTAAAACCGAACAATAAACACACGTTGAGTAAATAATGGAATGAAAACAACAAAAAGCAAAAATAATGAATAAAATAAGGCATGAGTAAATAAACTTTTAAAAATGAAAATTTGCAACAAAAAACATGCAGCTAAGTTCAATCCATGAATGGGCAAGCATCCATAATAAAAAGTTTCAGTAAAACGTATTCAGTACGAAAGTTAGAAAATTCGCCGGAAGGTCGAAAAGTAGACCAAAAAATAAATAACAGCGAGGATAAATCGAAAAAAAGAAACTAGATTTATAAAACCAAGATTTCAGTAGAATCCGAAACACACTTGAGTTTTTTCGTTAAAGGTAAAAAGCTATATAAATAAAAACAAGAGCGCCGAAACAAATCAATAAATTGATGAAACTGAACATGAAAGTGAATACAAAAACTGTAAAAATAATGACAATGAAAATGAATGAATGAACCTTAGCCAGTGTTGACTTAAAATTAAACAAATTACAAATTACAACTACTTACAACTTGAAAAATAAAATAAAAATAAAAATATAAAAATAATAAATAATAATATAAAATAAAAAATAATAGTATAAAAATAAAAATAATAATAAATAACAATTGGAAATTAGAAAAAGTAGAGATTATACCATCTTTTATCTGAAATGATAAGCCACCGAGGAGGTGTTATAATGAACAAGGTTCGTCTGAAGGGAGGTGGCGAAACGTACCATTGGAGTTTACTTTTACTGTTATTTCTCCAAAATATTCAAGTAAATTTAGAACGGCAAGTAAGAGGGATATTATGTGGTCTGCGGCGTAGGTTATAGGCATCTAATAAGAGCGTAACGCATACAGAAGCAGTTATCCCAATAAAATACTACACTGAGCTCCTCACTAACAACCACCAAGCTATCCAAAACGGATATGCCTAGCTCTATTCAAAAAGATAGCAATTTCGAACTGAGTGAGACGTGAACATATAGCCCCTGTTGGTATTAGCGAAAATATCCTATTATACAAACTAAACTGCATTGATCTAAGAGGGCAACAAAAATATTCCCTTCCCATTGACCTATCAGATGAGCAACATCCAATGGCAGTCTACGTAGACAACTTTAAGGATGAACTATACATCACTTTAAAATAAATACCTTAAGCTAACGTCCAGAATTATCCGTGGTATCAGCATCTAAAGAAATCTTGTTCTGCAGCTCATTGCTGAGATGTCAGCACAAGAACATCACGAAAGCTGCTCTGAACTTAGCAGCGCAGGCCGCGTAAAGGTGAAATTGCTCAAAGTGTAAACGTTTTGAGTCCAATGCGACATCCCTAGATAGTCTAACAGCGTTTGGGATAGAGAATATAAAAACGAGCAGCTGCCTACCTCGTTTGCATCATCATCTTCACTAACTCCAGCTTGGCTATCGCCATCAGCATTATCTTCGTCTCCTTCTTCATCATCTACAGCAAGCTCATCAATGTCCTCATCGTCAAGATCCTCAGCTTCATCGATATCTTCCTCCACTTCATCTTCCTCCTCTCCCTCGTCGAGGTCGTCTCCTGAAAAAAAAAAACATCTACAATGTTCTTCAAGTGGTGTGCCAGCGAATCTTCTTCCATCTTAACACCACTGATGCCTGCACATGAACAAAGACACATATCAATCGTCATGGCAAATCAACATTAATAACAACTGCATGCGAGGCTTTCGGTTAAGTTAGTTAATACTGTCAAAGTTTGCTCGCTACCGAGACTCGAACCCCAATCCCCCACCACTCCCATGTGGGAGTGGGACGATGCCTATTGCTGTGCCTATTGTTCTTCCATGCCGTGCATTCTTGAATTAACCGTAGCAAGCATTTTCGCCAAAAACGTCAATGGTGTGGGTTCAGCCCTCGTCCATGGCCAAGGTTTCGTTCACAAGGACAAGGACTCGCAAAACTGAGATTTAAAAAAGAAGGTAAAAAGGGCAAGATGAAACGTTGGAGCAAGGCACTGGCTTGTCGGTACTTTTCCATAGTAAGAAGACATTTAAAAAAGCAGTCTGAGCATCCTTCACTTCGAAATTACCAGTAGACTTCCAGTAGCGCAATGCATATCGTTAGACCACGCCGAAGCCTTTATAGAGCACTACTGTTGTCCTTCCACAAAAAGATAACTAAGGGCGCTACAAACCTTTCAAAACGATTTCCTGATCCGTTGAAGTGGCCAAGAGCTTTCTTCGATCATCAGTGTCGCAGAACTCCAGTAAATCTGGAATAAACGTGAGAAGGGAATTGTCGAGGAATGCCTTAATCGCGACTAACCGCCACCCACCATCAAGTCCGTCATAAACAAAAGACTTCGGTTTTTTGCCGTTCTTCAGCTCCTTGATGCCGAGCAGTTTGGAGTACTTGTGGATGTCAATGTTGTCCTGCTTAGCCGCATCGTCATCCAGAGCGATTTTGCGCTTCTTATCCTAACATTTGGTGGAAGTAGAAGTGCAGCAACACATCTTAGCTATCTGTAGAGCTCACCTGAACTTCTTTCATGTATTGGTCGTAGGTGAGGTCAGCGTCCGAATCTGACTCGGACGACGAATCGCCTCCTCGTTGTTTTCGCCGACGCTTGGGTTTGGACTCCTCTTCATCGTGACCCTCCTCATTCGCCTTTAGTTCTGCCTCCATCTGCTTGATCTTCCTCTTTCGCTTTTTCGTCTTACTTTTGCTTTCAATCTTGCTGCGAAACGCTTCTTCCATGATCTTTTCTATCTAAATGGAGTTTTTTCCTCATGAGGATCCTTTTCTAAGACTCCGTAAGTGGATATGAACTTCACTGATCAGACTTTCAGGAATGAAAGCAGATGACCGCAGCTAAAACTCTTGAAGCAGAAAGCAAGCCATTTTCCAAATAGCCATCAGGTGTCTACCTACTAAAATATAAAGCCATCCTAGGGGTCCCGCTGTCAGCAGAATATCTATGTTTGGTTCCTATTGCCTCTCAGACATCACAGTAAGCGAGTCAAGTGGGCATTTCAGTGCTAATAGTGATCTTAACTTTCTATCTATCACCGTATAATTGAGTTTGTTCATAACCAACGATTAGTTATTATTTGGGAGCTACGGCATATGTCAGCCAGTCGATCCATTGAGGTGTATCGTGCGCGTCTATAACTGAATTGATAAGCCGTCACTCAAGTTCGAGATATGTCGGCAGGTTCACATCCCTGTGATGGGATGGGACGCATAATCGGGACAGGATTTGCTGAGATCCTTTGACCGAAGTCGAACTAACCGGTTGGTGCCGCGCACAGGCAACACTTTGCAGTTTCCTTAACCGTTTCGCTTGCTTCCGATTCTGCTTCCTCGACATCATTTTCGAGCCATCCTGTCCCGATTTCACCGCCGACATCCATTTCTTCAGGCCCATCCTTCCTTTTACTGCAAAACTGAAATGCAGAATTCGTTAGAATGGCGAGTCCCTTAAAGGCCTAAAATAAGCTAGTCGTCGAAGGAAGGGCGTTGCTGTAATAAATATCTGATAAAAAGTTATGTGGTAACGGCGGAAGTTTTTATCTTTAAAAGTGCTAGTATTTGCTTCTTGTTTCTGTAAAATCCGAGCTCGGTATTTGTTGCAACATTGCCTCCATTGGTGAAGAAAATTGTGCTCAATTGTTTGAAGAAAGGAGCCGAAACGGCGCTCGCGTTCGTGCCAATGGACACCCCCACTCACCAGCAGTTTACATACTACGTTCTCAAGTCTTCAAGTAGAGCCACGACACTACATGTTCTCACATACGTGGCCGCTGCGGGTCCTATATAAGCGAGCTGCGATCGTAGAGGGAGAGGTCGGCTATGAGCTGCTCATCCTTTGGTGATGAGGCGGCGAACTTTATGAGTGTGTGGGAAGTCGAAGCTGCCGGTCGCACGAAGATTCTGGAGGCAAAAGACCGTCGCTTGAGGCTTATTGAAGAAGCACGATACCAAGCCCAGGTAGAACTCGAGCAATTTAGAAAGGTCAGTGACGAATTTTTCTTCATAAAGGTTAAGTCATAACGTTGTTCACAGGAGAAAGAAGACCAGTTTCAAGCCAAGCTCAAGATAATCGATGAGAAAATACAGAAGCATGAGGTGAAGTCGCTAGCGAAGATCGAAGACGAGTTGTCCTACATGGACGCCAGAGTGAAGCTCTGCAAGCCTATGGTGGGTTGAGGTATATCTTGCCGCCGTAGAGTTAATCTTTGCGGACAGAAAGGCGGAAGAATGGGAATGTACGGTAACACGAAGTCACACCGTATCCCTTCAATGAAAGTAATGAAAAAGAGAACAAGCAAATACGCATACAAATAGCGCGCGCGCTATTTCTGCGCCTGTATGATAACGAGAACCTTACGACCTTGTCCAGGACAGAAGCACATGAAAGGAACAACACCTTCCCACAAACATTCGCCCAACCAAATTGGCAAAAAACAGCCCTAAGAAACATTTAGCATGGGTGTGTACACGGAAGGGAAGGGAAAGACCTCACGGAAAGTGTCCTGATAGATATGTAGTTGCTGTTAATGATCACGGTGTTCATAGGTTGAAACATTTCACCATATCGCTTGTTGATAAGCCGCGCTACCGCTATCATTTCTCCGTTAAATTGCCGTAAGTCGTTGATGAATCCGGCCTCTGGATGCAGAGGAGAGCGGTTCGAAAAGGAAGACCTACCCCTGTTTCGAAGAATCCCTTCATAGTGTCCTTTGCCTCTTATGATGTCAGCCAGCCCTCGGGCAGGGAACCCTTCAAGCAAGGCGACCCCTGCATTAGGACTAAGCAGTTTGATGTAGAAAGAAAGCATAGAAAGGCTACCATAGGGTCCACCCCCACCAGGCACAGGACATCGCAGTGAAGTGGAAATTTTGGAGCACGAGGGTCAATACTCTGTGCACAAAACCGTTAATGTTTTCTGGATCTACACCAGAGGTCCCCTGTAGAGAACAAGAGATCAAGCATGGATCTTCTGATTCACTCATGCTTCTTGTCTCCTGTGTGGTATTGGGAAAGAGGGATTAGGAGACTCATCACATATGGAGCGGAGAGGAGACCCTATGTGCTGTACTTGTAGTGTGAAAAAGGAAATCCAACATTCGAATGGCATCCATTGAATATTCAAATAGTTGTGTGTTTCTGACAATCTTTGTATATTCGAGTCAAGTCAAATGCTCACAAATGTTGAGTAATCGAATCGGAATATATTCAAAAGGAGGATTTTTTCGAATATCCGAATTCCAATACATCCGAAAAATGCATCTTTTGAATAATCAATCGACTTCGAATGAAAATCATTCGAATACCTACTCGAATAGATCATTCGGGCACAACCACAATTCCGATCAAGCTGTTAAAAATGAGTTGCACCAGTTCTTCGCTTCTAAAAACCAAGGCTTCTTCGAACGCGGAATTTTTCAGCCTACCGAAAGATGGCAAAAGTCTCATCCAACAAAATGATCCGTGTATTTTAGCTAATGCTTGCGGTTAATACAAAAGAGTTCACGCTGAAAGATACGAATAAACGACGTCAATTATCGAACAACCCATTAAATAAGACGAAAGCCACCCCTTAGGTTATCGAACTCCTATTAGAACTGGTAACCACCGCACGATACGCAATGCACAGAAACGTGGACACTCGGAGATGGGTGTACGGTTTGGATACGAGCAGTAAAATTCCACCCGACAGAAGAATATGTGATAAGGTACGTATCCTAGCAAACTGTACCACTTCACAAGTCAGGTAGTTCAAATTTATTTTCTCTTCTAGAGCACTTGGGAGCTGATACAGCGATACGCGTCAAACTGTGAAAAGTTGGCGACGAGAATACCAATCGCAAGGACCGTCAGTGCGAAGAGCGTCAAGAGCGAGAAGTCATTCGCGATGATGATACCACGGCCAAAGTGCGAGCACTAAGCTAGCTGCCAGCTCTGCCCATGGGCTCGCAAAAGGCTTATTACCCTGGTCATTAGCATATAACACTGCAAGCGTCAAACATTCGAAACTGTGTCACAATAAACCTCCGAAATACAACATAAGGAAACTATGCAAGAGCTAAGTAGTCGTATGTACATACTAGGAACGAAAGACAGTACGAGGCATAGATCCTACTTTACTAGGCTTTTCACCATCTTCGTTAACTTGGCAATGCCGTACAGAACGCTGCGAGAGAATCCTGCTGATGCGGCGTTCTTCAGGGTCTGGGAGATGGCTGCTGGAGCCACTATGGACGCGATGGCTCCTTCGACGTGCAGCGTGACATCGTGGCGATGAGCGAGTGAGAACAGCACCTGAAGAGAAGTTTTATGAAAACAGCCTGAACAAACACTGTGCCTGGGCCTTTCACATGGTAGAGGGTCAGGGATTAGACGCTCGATGCTGAACAACAAGAACCCCCAGATGCAAAAGTTCCAACTAGTTTCTGAACGTAGCGATTTCCAAAAAGCACTCATAATCCACGGAATTAATACTTGTCCACTGTTCTTGCAACACTTTTGAACTCTCACACGAGTTCATAGCCACTTGACGCATGAGGAACCATTGACGGAGGTAGATATGCAGCGAAATCTTCCACGAATCAAGTTCATCCCTTGAGTTGACCCATTTATCGTTCCGCATATGTTCCCCGACACTTCACTTGTCTGGGAAGGGCAAAACACTGACTTGTTTGTCGGCCGGCCATCACAAATCATTGTATTGTACAAGTGTTCAAATTATCTCAGTATCCCATAGAGGTAGACTACTTCGCGCATCCCAAGCAGGGATTTACTAACATAGTTCTTTCTCCTCATCCTGTATTATCCTGATATCTATGAAAAGCTAATTCAACCACTGATCATTTCGCGAGTTTGTACAAAATTAATGGCCGCTGGATGGTCACACAACAAAGAGAATCATCCAACGGATTTATGATATTACATACTTTTTGGAGGGCGCAAACACCACGAAAGCTGTGCGGACTTCACAGCGACCGGCAAAGGAGAAATGATACACCTAGGCGTTGATCAACCCTTTGCAGAAGGCGCGACGTCTCCTACTTCCTAAGATATCGTGGAGGAAATATTAATGCGAACATGAACAAATGAACGACTTTACCAATCACCACCTTCCGAGATAGAGCACTAGCCAGAAGCCAACGTAGCCGTTTGGCAAACCAACCTGGTCCCCAATATGAAAGTCGAAGGAAATAGTAGTGCGCATAATAAAGCACAGCTCAGTGATGACGCGTAAGAAGTTTTATCAGTTCGAACGTCTCTGCTTGTAGCCCTTTTCTACCCACTCACACAACGATTTCGGATGCCGAGGCATTTCTCTTCCTGGTGTTCAGTAAAGGGCAATCGTGCTAGTTAATCAAGCCTGGCATACACCACTCATCCCATATCGACATACCGACTAGCTCTCGTCGATAATTTATTCCTGGTACTAGAAATTGCGAAAATTTTTAAAAGCAGTTTCTATTGGTTTTTTATATTGATCGCGTGAGCCAAAACTTCCTGTTTCTCTATGAAACAAAACCCCGTGAGCGATTTTTCTCATACAGTGGTATATTAGGAAGAGAGCCATGAATAGAAACACTGCTGGAAAGTTCACCTCTTCTGTATCCTTCTGCCATTTGTTGCGTTTGTTCCAGTTTTTCTGAATAGCATTCAACACTGTCGATGGTAGAAGGTTTAAACGGTGGAGAATTGCCGCAGTAGAACCGTCCTGTAGCACCTTAAATAAGAATGATTAGGGCTTCAAGCAAAGAACTACGGAGGACGGAAAGACGCTGCAAACTCCCGAATGAGAAGCAGTGAATGAGCAGATCGATGCGTATGTTTTCCACTGCCTTGTGCCATGTTATTGCTATAGCTTCAGAATCGAATACAAACCGTATACCCTTCAAAGGAAGAACAGGTTGAAGCCAACCGTACCTTTTCATTCTGCACGACTAGCCTAGAATCGTTCGCTAAGAACGGCTCGTAGACATTCCACAGCTCTTCCATTGAGCCCTGGACGATCTTTCTAACCTGAATGGAATCAAGCGATACAAAACAGATTCAGAGTACGATAAAAAGAGCCCTAAAAACAGACTACATCCATACTTTGTCTTTATCTTCGCCAACAAACATTCTGAAGTCGCCCATGTATGACAGCGACACGAGCTTCTGATACAGCTCCTCTAAAGAGAACGAATCGGGAAGCAGGAGCAGAGCAGCCTGGAGCGCGCTTCGTCGATTCTCCTCCATATTAGTTTTTATCGTTGACGTCGGTCTCACCACCAAAAAATAGAACCATTAGCGGTGATAGTAGTCAGATAGTACACATTCTTCTGCTTTGCGATGTTTTGTTGGCTTAGATACTATGACTATGTCTAACATTCCATTTGGTGACACATTTTGACACCGTGCCCAAATTCCAGAATGCCGAATTAACGGTCAGGTTTTAACCAAGATTGATGAAGTTAGAGATCTTGGTTATATAGTAAGAAACTACCTTGAGGCTTTTCCGAGCGTTACAGTCATTTATTAGGTTGAGTCATAAGTTTTGCAACAAAATTTGTCTTCCAGAAAAAACAAGATTATACCACAAAGGAAAAATGGTTGATTTAAACGAAGTAATTGCCGTTATTCTCAATGAGTTTCTTCCGCTTTTAATGAACTGAGTGGATTTCATTTTTGTAGAATTCGGTCGGTTTCGACCTAAAGAATTCATGTACCACTACCGTGATCAAATCGACTTCGGCGAAGCAGCTATCATCGAGGAAGTGATCCGTCGACCAAAGCAGGTGACAGTCCGACGGCGCAATGTCCGGGGTGAATGATGGTCGCTTGATTTTGGTCCAGCCCAATTCCTAGCTTTTTACACGTGTCTGAAGTGCCGTAAGCGGTCGGCTGTTGCCCTGGTGGATGAAACATTGGCTCGTATCGCCTTCCTTCTCTACTAATTTCTGCAGGAACTAATCGAGTTGTTGGCAGAAGTAAGCGACGAGGATGGTTTGACTACGTGGAGCAGCTCCCGGTGCACCGGACTACTAAAGATCCACCAAACGCATAGCAGGATCTTCTTTCGGTGGCGCTCCGGTTTTGACGTCAGAACCCCCAGCTCGTTGCGTTTCAGCTATTGCTTTCCGGCTTTGCAGTTGCAGTGAAGCATCCGCTTTTCATCGCTGGTAAGGATTCGATCCAGGCCTCCAACGCCTGAACTGGTGCCGAAGCTCTCCGCAGTAGGAAGCAAAGCGATTTACTTGGGTTTCCGTCAACCATGAGGCACTGACGAAGGCGATTTTGGCGACCTTCCAATCTACTGCAGCCAACGAGCGGTAGTTCACTAGGAAGTGTGGAGACCAGCAGTCAGTCCTAGCGTGGTTTGAAAAGAATTCGACTTGATGGATTTGGTTAGGCGTTCTTTGTTTACAGCAGATGATCTTCCCACGAGTGGTTTGTCTTTGTTGCACTTCTGGGAAAAGGAACTGCTGATACTATTTCCAATAATTTATTCGGTTAGGAGTGAACTTGCCGGTGACTTCCTGAATGTGTTTGACCTCCGTAGCTGGGTTGAGGCCAAGCTTGAACTAATTGAAAATGAAATCACACATTTTTTCACTTTGAGTGGCCATCGTTCAAGTGAATAAAACGTTTCAAGGAAAAATTTTTCTTCGCAAGGAAAACTAACGATTCATAACTCAAAATGATCGCTAGGATTTCAAACACAATATACCATATCAGCGGATTTACTGTGAACTCCAGTAAAAAAAAAACAGAAACGTTGCAAAATTTATGACTAAACCTAATAGTACGAAGAGCCAATTATCGCATCTATAGCCTCTTTAGGGTTTTGAAACCGATCTCTCTGAAGCAGAACACCAGGCTCACGCAACGAAAAGGAAAGATTTAGACCTTCCGAAAAACACTCATAACAGCTTCACTAGGACTACTCCAAATGGCATCCAATGAGCTTCAGTCTTCTGTATTCCTTTGCTGAAAAATAGAAGAAAAATCGCTGATTTCGTCATGATTTCCAAAATTGCTGCAAAAAAGCTTCCATCGACCTAACTTGATTCATTGGCGGCACGCTGACAAGATCCATGAGAGGAGAGTTGAAATTTCGAGTCTCAGCTGCTAAATCGCAAATCAGGTCAGATTTCTTAATCTAACGTATTGCCAAGGAATTCAACCTGCTGCTGGCCAAGTATGAAGAATTCGAGAGGCCCTCTGCTCAAGCCTGCAGAAAGTTTGTCAGAGGCTGAATATCAAAGAGTGGTGCAAGAAACATTCCTTGTGATTTTGGCCAGTGTTCGAGTGCTCTTCAATGCATTTTGTTTTCCTTTATGTTCTCTTGCACTTTTCATGCTAGGCACTTATTTATGCCTTCAATAAATAAAAATAAAAATAATTTTTAGATGAAGAAATGTATGAAAAATTGTCGAAAGGAAACTGCCATATCTAGCTAATCCTCGTATTTTCCAAATATTTGCTAGTTGGAAGAGATATTATGAGAATAGTAGCAGAACTGAGTCCAAACATCACACGGCACACAACAGATAATTCAGGCAAGGATGGGTTTGGGAGGGGCTGGGGGGAGTGACGGTGGGAAAATGCCACTTTTTGCCAAAACATCATAAAGCGACTTTCCCGGCAGTGGGCCACAGACTTCACGGGGAATCCCTAGTGTCACACGAATTTGGGCTTGTCCTCTTCCAATGGGAAAGCATCTGCCTACAGACAGCGATACTAAAGGATGTGGGCTGCATTCTCTTCTGCACAGGCGGCGAGCCGCCACTGACGTTGCGCTACTAACTGGGCTGTGATGTAAAATTTGAGCTCTAACTAACCCCGGAGTTATGCTGTATTGTACCAATGCTGCTTTTAGAAATGAAGCTTCCTGTTATAAAAAACCTTTAAACATTTTCACAGTGGAAGCAGTTGTCGAATTCTTTGATTAGGTAATCCAATCCACCTCCCTCTCGAAAAGCGATTTTCTGTGGTTAGGTGCAGCCGAGGACTCTCAAATAGGCCGCCGCGGCCTCCGCGGCTTTCTTAGGTTCAGCTTGTTTCCCAAATATGTGTCAGTCTCGAGATCTCGAAGTATCTCTACGAGCTCCTAGCACGGCGCTACGTGGCTCAGAGATTCATTTTAGAAGAGAGTCAACGAGCACAAAGGATGAAATTTTGTGGAAGCCTAGAAAGGTGGTTCACCTTTATTTTCCTTCACAAAGTCTGCGGGATTTTTCCAAAAAATCTACTATCCAAAATATTAAGCTCGGATATATGTATATACCCTACAACTGCAGCAAGAAATAGGGGGTGGACCCCTCCCTAAACTTCCACCTGGCATTTTATACCACTCTTGTACTGCACCTTGTTTTGATGGTCGCGAAGTACTTCTGATCTAGAGCGAGACTCTTTTCTTCTAAAGTAGCAATAAGTTACTGTATTTTACTCTAATTAAACGCCAACACTTGTCCAAACAACGCCATTAATCTGTTAAAAAGAAAAAATGAGGACTAACTAAGGGTGCGAGATTGGTAATACATAAGGAATCTTAAACAGACGCAAAGGCATTCGAAGGCTTACATCCAAAACCGGCTTCTGAAGACGACCAGAAACGTAGAGCCATCGCCAGTCGAGAAGGTCCCGATTGAGGTCCTCCGTGGCCACAACGCCGTACTTCATCTTCCGCCTTCCAACGTTCACGTGAGTGTTGTAGTAAACACGAGCCGCAAGGCGGGTTTGAAACTTCGCCAAAGACTTGGCACCAATACACCTCAAAGTTCAGTTGACAAAAGAAAAATTCAAAAAACCGACGGCAGCATCTGGATACCTCAACAGGCTGTAATGAGAAGGATTCTTCGCGATGTTCTCCGAGTGGAAGCTGACGGGATCGCTGGTGCTGAGGATGAAGTCGACCATCTTGTCCGCCTTGTTCTCGCCCTTCTGCTGAAACGCCGCCGAGCCATAGGCGAACGCGTAGTCGACGGTCGAGAGCGGCAGCACATCGAGCAGCTCCTCGCACTCATCCGGCAGCATAACCCGAGTGGGCCGAAACGGCGGCAGCTACTCGACGGTCGCCATTATTCGGCACCGGTGACTCCCGCGACGCGACGCCGCATCGCGGGGCCGTATGCATACCTCGCCCCGGCGGGGCGGACTTCCCGCGCTCTCCCCACAGCAGAAATTACCCGGCGGGAACGGGTGCCCCTTCCTGCGATGCACCTCGGGAAATGTACGGTCGGGAAACTTCCTAGCCGTACAGAAAATGTTTCGTACACAAGCAGAGAGGAAGCGTTGCAAATCACGGAGAAATTATCAGCTGTTTTCTAGTCCGGGTGAAGGGACGGCCGAGGGATGATGAAGGACGTGAGTGACCAGGATGGGTGCGGGAAGACGTGGGTATGGTAGCCCTTGGTACAATGATAACGCGAGACGGTGGTTCAGATTTATTATCAGAGGAGGAGAGTGAGTGGTGGAGCCCAACCGGTGCTCACCACGTTGCTTGAGAGAGTGCCGCTTATCGCCTAATACAGCCCAGCAGCCGCCCCTATTGGAGGGAGCGGCGCCTTACAAAGGGTGCAAGAGGTCGTAGACGACGACACTCCGCGGGGCGACAAGTACATTTTATACATAACTATCAATACAATCCTATCGATTTGGTCGTTGTGGTTGAAGCAGCGGCTCGTTGAACATAGGAGGGTACGGTTTGGGGTGCAGCTTGTCGAACATGGAGACGGCTTGAAGAAGATCGGCTCGATGTTCAGCTCGTTGACAATGAAGACAGCTTGACGTTGAATCGGCTCGATGTTCAGCTCGTTGACAATGAAGACAGCTTGGCGTTGGATCGGTGTGAGGTGCGGCTCGTTGAAGATGATGATGACGAATTAAAGACGAGGCCGTTTCACTTGAGGTCGTCCCTGGTGACACAGCAGCTGGTTGTGACCGAGGCCACAACTAGCGCATTTCACCTGGCAGTCGTCCCCGTGGGACGGTTTCAGGCATTTCAAGCATAGATTAAGCTTGGATGCCTGAACCGTCCTCGATACGGGGTCTGCATATTTCATGCATCGGCCGGAGTAATGCGAATCGCGATTCTCCTCGACCGTGCAGAATATGCAGTTCGACTTGGGGGTCGTCCTCGTGAGCACCACCTCGGTTCTCTCCATGACGGTGTCCATGGCCGTTTGCAGATACTGTAAACGGGAGGAGATTAGCTGAACTGACTTGTTCAGCTCCTTCACTGCTTTCAGCACAGCTGATATCGCAGCATCATCCGAAGCAAGCAGTTCCATGGCCTCATTGAGTTCGGGAGTGGTGATTGAACGGTCGGACGACATATTAGCTGACGGTAAAGTTGTGAATTTGGATCTCCTTTTATACGCCGGGGTCGTCAACCGTATCATTCCAAATCGCCTAAAACACAGCTGGGTAGCCTAACTAAGCACTTGGTTGTAGATTCCACTTATCATCTCATCGGGCTCTACTCCGTTGGCTACTTGGGATGCGACCAAGGACTGGGGCCGCTGAGCCACGAGATAGTGGAATAGCTGTGGAGGATCTGTGAGATAATTGACTAATATGTGCACCACATAAATATTTGTACAAATATTTTTATAGATATAGAATTAATCGATCTTTTGACTTAATTAAGGGAATCGTTGCCGCTTTGTGAAGGCATGTATGTATATAAGTGATCAAACAGATGTGCTTGAAGGCTTGGTAAAACCACACAGAATTTTTCTGATTATTCCTGCCGCACATGATAGTGCGTATAGCCCTACTTTTAAAAGGCATATAATGACAACTGGGCCGAATACATATGTTAGGGTGGCTAGGGTTAGAGCGGTACCCAATGCACCTAGTGCAAATTTCCAATGAAGTTTAATGATTTTTATCAATGGTTCCATATCCGGTAAGGTTATGTCTGAGAACCATTGAGTATTGATTGGCACTGTGTGTGCATCTAGCTCAAAAATTGACCGATTCGATTCAATGTGATAATTAAGAATGCCTTCCATTATGAAGGACTTTCCCAATGGACCACAAGGAACAGTGCAGTGCTCCCTGATTATTGATTTTTGAAATTCCAAAAGAATCCAGTTAACTTTGGCTGATGTTTCGCAAGAAAAAGAGAACTGCTGAGTTTCGCAAACGGCCGTGACTACTCCGTTGCTACTAGACGTACAAGTGACCGTAAGATTTGCTCCTTGTGGGCAATTATAACATCCCGAAAGTGTTTTAACTTGTAAATCGCAGCCAAGTCTTTCTACCAGTGTTGCGGATTCTTTAATTATTTTAGAATCTATTCGTAAGATTAGCTCTTCTTCTTGGGATATTGTGATGATGTCGTCTCCTGACCTCCTAATCCTGCCGTAGGGTGTCTGCAGAGGCATCATGACCTTGTCATCCCCATATAGGGTGCGAACCGAATCCTCGGGGCATTGACAACTCTGTACCGAGGTCTCGCATTCGCATCTTATTCTATTGATGCATGTTGCGAATTGCTCTGCGGCCTGTTGTCTGCTGTTGCACTCCACCGGAACCTTGAAATGGTTTGGTAGTGCAAAGGCCATATCATTTGCAATTGCAAATCTCTTATTTGCTATTGAACTGGCAGGTTTTTGGAGTGATATCGTTGTGATATTAAACTCATCTATATTTTCCAATATATATGGTTTCATAGACCGCGTTAGAGTCTTTTTCTTCCCAAATAATACTAATTCGATATCAAAAGTGATTCTGGGTATCCAGTGCGGACACTGAACGATTTCGAATACTCTTTTTGAAATCGGCCTGTGGGCTACTCTGTAAAAGGAGCAAGCAGGCAATGGTACAAAACAACCGCACATAAGTCCGCCGCAACTACTAAAGCATCCCGAGTATCCGGGATAGTTTTGGGCTTGTTCTAACTCTGGTATAGTTTCGTTATGCTTTAGGGTCTTGCACTTCTCTACAGTGCACGACCCTGCCTGCGAACATCTTTCGACATTGTAAACTCGAATTTTTGTTGGTCTAGTGAAACTTTCTGTTACTTTTGCACACTTGAATTCCACTGGTCTTCTCACAAATTTTGCGGATCCAATGGTCTTGTTTTCATGCACAATCTCAATGCAGAGTTCATTTTGCAGTTTGTTAAATAGAAGTTCGCGACTGTATTCAAAGTGGCATTGATTTTGTCCATTGCAGACGAGATCAGCGTTTTGCCTGCTGTACCCGCGTTGACATGCTTGAGTTGTAGGTGCATTTGCACACAATATCATGCACACTGCTAATATTACTGGGCCCGAAAGCCGCGTTAACTGGAAGGTCTGTGCCTGACCACTTGAAGTGCAACTAACTGGTTGTTGCACTCTTCCAGTCTTGTTACCTGATATCCACATTTTTGTGGCTAGACAGGATAGTATGATTAGTATTACGACCGCTATGTAAATTATGATAGCTGTAGTACCTATTGCTCCCCTAGGCCAGCAATGTGGGTTTCCTAGTAGCGTTTTTGATAAGAGATGGTGGTTATCACAGAACTTGGGTCTCTCGCAGATTACGACCTGTTCATCGAAACCATCATGCGGAAATAGTCCTACCATCACTTTATCATCGGTAGGTGATATTGGGAGATAAAAGATGTTGGATTTCGATTGCTGCGTAATGTTTCGGCAGTCACTATTGAAGCATAATTCAAACGTTTTCCCAATCAACGAAATGTTGACCTTTCCTTGTTCACATTTGATGTTTTCTGCTACATTCATTGCACATGCAGGTGAAACCATAGCTAGTATTGCAAGCAACATTAAAGGGGCGCTTGCGATATTTGATAACTGAAAGCTTTCTAAGCTGTTTTCAAAGTTTCTTATGATATCATATGCAGCTGTTTTTGAAGCACGCTGCAACACTTGACGTGTCTTAGGCTGCGGGGGGACCTCGTCCGCTAGTACTTCCAGGGGTAGCGATTCCTCTGCCACACTTCGGATTTCTAGAGGAAATAGCTTGTTTAGCGGTCTATGAATGGTCTTATGGTTAGGCATAAGGACTTTTGCTGACCTAGTGAAGCCATCCGCTGATGTGACTATCTCTGTTATTTTACCGTATGGCCAATTCCCTCTTGGAATAAGGTCCTGTTCGACGATGACAATCTCGCCTAGTTCGGGACAACTTCTAGTTAGGTGTCTAGGTTGTCTTAGATGAATTTTTTGATTCTCTCTAATGGATACTAAGTACTCTGTTCTCCAGAAGTCCCAGAATTTCTTTGCGATTTCTTCGGAAAAGCGAAACGCTTCTATTGCTTGTTTTTCAGATTGAATGCATTCAGGACTGTAGTCAAGATCCGTTTGATCGATATTTTCCTCTTGAGGGAGGGAGAACCTCAAATTCCCTTGCAAAAAGTCCACTGGACGTAAAGGAATTCTTGACAAGTCGTCCGAATTCGCCTTTGTCAAAGGCCTGGTGTTAAGTATAGCTTCGATTCGGGCTAGTGTCGTGCACATTTCCGTGAATGTTAGCTTTTTGCGTCCTATTGACTTATTGAACGCTTTCTTTACCGATCCAACAAGCCTTTCCCATGCTCCACCCATCCAGGGTGCTCCTGGTGGGTTGAATAGCCACTTAATTTTCTCGGTAGCGCAATAAGACATTAAGGAATTGCCAGTAATGTCGTCTTTTTCGAACATGGTAGAGATAATTTTCTCTCCGTGTTTAAAATTAGAACCGCAGTCAGTGCGCACTATTTCAGGTACTCCTCTTCGTGAAATGAATCTTACAAAAGAGTTCAAAAACGATCCTGTTGACAAGTTTTCAACGACTTCTAAGTGCACCGCTCTAGTGGTTAGGCAGGTGAATAAGCACACATACATTTTTTCGTGTGCTTTTGAGGTGAATGGCCCCATATAGTCGCAACCAATGTTTTCGAATGGTTTCTTTGATACGACACGATCTTTTGGAAGAGAGGGCATGTGGGGTGCACCCAACGGTAACCCCTGATAACGCTTGCATGTTGCACAACCGCTAACTACTTTTTTGAAGGCTGATGAGATTCGCGGTATCCAGAAGCGCTGTCGAGCGATAGCGATAGTGTGATCCTTGCCACAATGTGCATTATCAACGTGTATTTTTCTCATGATTAGTCGAGTTAATTCTGACTGTTCGGGAACATATACTGGCGACTTGGTATCGTAAGGTATCGCAGCATTCTGCAAGCGGGATTCGTGACGAATTATGCCTTTTTCGTCCAGTATAATTTTCTTATCGTGAAATCGCTTTTGCAGCATGGGAACCTCTATGCTTTTTTGTTCCTGCATGATCAGAATTTTTTCTGAAAGTCCGATATCTTCAGACGAAATTTCAGTATTAGTGTCATATTTCGAAACAGTCCTGAGGCAAATGTTTGTGTTTCTGTTTCTGTTGGTTTTTATGATCCAGTTGTGGATAGCTTTTCCTGCTATACACAAAGATCGTAAAGCCTTATTTAGGTGAGAGAATCTTGATAGATCCATTACCTTAGTTTCGTTTTGCTGCCCGATATTAGCCTGTATATGTACCGGAGAAATGGGACGTGAATCCTCTTTTTCTTCACAAGGACTTTCTATAGCGTCCATTGGGCGCAACGGCCACGTAGCGGTGTCTTTTTCCAGCCAACGAGGGCCTTTTACCCAGTCGTGATTACTGATTTGTTGAGCAGTTAAGCCTCTTGTACCGGCGTCTGCCGGGTTATGGGAAGTGATAACGTGTGAAAATGACACAGAAATACCATCCTCTTGAATTTGGTTTCTAATTCTTAAGATTCGATCGCGTTGGTTTGACACAAATATTGGAACCTTTTTTGACGTTTTTAGCCAATATAGTGCAATTTCACTATCCGATACGATGAAAACCTGCTTTATTTTGGTATTCATCGATGCTAGTATGGACTGTCCCAAGCGTGCTGCCATGAGAATTCCAACGAGTTCCAGTCTTGGAATAGTTTGACGAGTCTTTTTTGGTGTCAATCTAGTCTTCCCACATATCAGTGGTGATACTGTGTTTGTGACTTGACCTTGGAGATATGCGCAAGCAGCGATGGCTGCGTTGCTTGCGTCGGCAAATACCCACAGGCGCTTTTCTTCACCTGAGAATTCACTTGGGAATGTGCGGTGCACAGAAATTTGTGCATTAGTGACTTCTGACGAAAGTCGATTCCATTTATCGCAAATATCTTGAGCTAGAACGGTCTTCCAGTCAGTTCCGATGTCGAAAATGTCTCGCATCATATTTTTGAGGCGAACTAATAGTGGTCCAGCGAGACCGATTGGGTCATAAACCGAGTTTATTTGACTTACGACGTCCTTTTTGGTAAGTCTATGCATTATTGGGAATTGTGTGGACACGTGGAATGAGTCAGAGTCCGTGTTATAGTCGACTCCGAGTAGTTTCATTGACCCACTTCCAATTTTATCCTTTTCTGGTATAAAATTGTTTACATCGACGGAATTAGATACATATTCTCGCAAATTCATTCCTATTTTTGCAAACAATCGTTTCGATTCACGATATTTCTGAAGAGCTTCTTCTGTAGTATTTGCCCTTATTAAAATGTTGTCCACGTAAAGACTTTTTGAGATTTCCTTAGCTAGCTCCGTATTTTGAGCAGTTAAATATGTCATTAGCGCCATATTTAGGATGCTTGGTGACGCCGTTACCCCGAAAGGTAGCCTACGAAATCGATAATTAATAATATTATCCTTCGTTGGTGGATGGTTGATATTTTTCAGCCATAGAAACCTGCAGAGGTCCTTGTGAGGCTCTATTAACCGAACTTGAGTGAACGCTGCCTCGATATCGCACATAAGTACGATTTTACTGGCTCGTGAAGTCAGTAGGATGTCATGGATTTTATTCACAAACGACTCTCCTTTCTCGATTACATCATTTAGTGATAAACTTCCTTTTTTCTTAGAAGAAGCATCAAAAACTATTCTCAGAGGAACCTTTTTGTTCGATCTCCAGACTCCGGAATGCGGCATATAATAGATGCCAGCAGTTTCGTTGCATTCTGTGGAGAAGACTTCGATCATGCCTTCTTTCTCATACTTTTTCAGTATTTCAGTGTACCAGAGACGTTGCTCTGGGTTTTTCTGCAGTGAGATTTGCAGAGATTCAAGTCGCCGAATGGCAACACCATAATTATTCTCTAATTGAGTGATATTGTCTTTCAATGGGAATGGTGCGGTTATGAATCCGCCGGAGAACGATATCCTCTTTGAGTATTCTGAGAGATATTCGAGCGCTTTTTCGTTTTTCTGGCACTCTTCTGACGAAATTCCTAAGCCGTCAAGTTCGAACATTTTTTGAAGGATTCCCTGTTCGCTATTTTCTTGAATGGAAGTCATTCCATAGCAAATAGTGGCATTTTCGCCGTGGTGGGCGCCCTTTCCGTATATGGTAGGGCCAAACACTGTTTTGGCAATATGAAGGCCCGTGGGAGTCTTTACATTATTGATCGGACCGGTTACCAGGTCGTGGTAATGGTCTAGCCCCACAAGAATGTGAGGGTTTTGGTGTTCCCCACGAAGTTTGGAGTTTGATAAGCAAATACTATTTGCCTTCAGAAAGTCTACGTCGACTGAACTCAGATTAACACTAGGAAAACCATTCGTGATGATCGGTTTGGTCAGAACGTTCAACTCGAGCTCCTCACCATATACTGTGCTCAGTTTGATGCATACTATGTGGCTCTCAAAGCTCTCGATATGGCCTCCTATGCCCGACATTGTGCAGATTTCTGTAGTTTGCTTTGACAGGCCTAAGCGGTCGGCGAGGGACTCTTCGATCACGGTTTTTTGAGCACCCGTGTCGAAGAAAAAGAGTATTTTTTCATATTCTCCTTTTTTATTGTTCCACACATTTCCCTCAGCAGTCATTAAGATAAGCTGGGAGGGAGTTGAATTTCTATGTGATGTATTGTCCTTGGGACACATCTGAACATTGCTTATGTTCGGCCTAGTTTGTTGTCCTTGATTAGGATAACTATTTGGAAAACTTCTATGTTCCCGCTGAGGCCTGTTTGGTCTTTGATTGTTCGGTCCTGAACGGTTTCTTGGATTATTGCTCCAAGGTGTTTGATTATTTGCCTGACTACCTTCGTTTTTAAAGCAGAGGCTTATATGATGTTTCTGTCCACATTTAGAACAGTCTGGCTTCTGGCAATCGAAGCTGCTGTGATTTGAAGAACAGCACTTCCAGCATCTGCGGCCGTCTGTTAGTGCTTTGCGGCGAGTTCCTTGATCAGTGACCGTTCTACAGGTCATTGATCCATGAGTACCTCTCTGGCAGAATAGGCACTGGTCGCCAGAATGTTGCCGCGAAGTGGGGTACTTATCTTTTGGAGTGTTGACCACCGCACTTTGCTTGTGGCCGAGTCTGTTCTCGACATAGCCTTTGGCGGCAATCTCTTTCTTTAGATGACCTATGAGGTCGCCGATTGTCTGGCTGTCCTGCGTATGATTAGATAGTAAGACAGGTTTCACTACATCATGAGGAAATTTGGCTAAGATTGTCTCGCACCACATTGGGTCGCAAGTTTTCCGCACATCGTAGCCAGCGGATACCATTTGATTGATCAAAATTTGAATCTGCGCGAAAACTGACGAGCAGCTCTCCGAAAAATCGTTTGCTGGCTTCAAATTGACCAGTTTCTGCACTACATGCGACCTATTTATGGGCTGATTGCAGTAGTTTTCTTTCAGGGTCTGGATGATCCACTCGTAGTTCTGTGGTACCAGTTGAATCCCCTTTACAGAGTCCTGAGCACTCCCTTTTAGGCTTTCCTTGAGGAGCAGGATCTTCTCCATAACGTCGAGATCCCTACTCTTGTGAACGAGGGTCTCAAAGACAGCCCAGTATTCTGGGAAGTCCTCGGCGTTGCCGTAAAACTTGGGCAATGTCGCCTGAGGTGGCTTTATGGAACGAAATTGCCGTGCATCACTTTCAATTTGCTCGATGACAGCTGTGTTTGAAGCTGATTGCGATAGATTGCTATCGCTTGGAACAGGCTCTATTTGATTGGTATTATCTTCTTCGGCTACTCGATCATTAGAGCCATTGGAAGATGCGCTCTGCAGGATTAGAGATCTCTGAGAAATGTAACCCAATTTTACACTCATTGTATCCCTCACGCATTTGGTTTCCTCAAGCCGTGTTGTCAGCTTGAAGATTAGATCGTCTGCACTGGCGATCTCTTTGTGTAGTTGTGACTCACTCTCTATTTGTTCTATTTCTAGCATAACATCCTTTTTATCGGACTTATTTTTGCAGTTTTCGTATACTGCTCTAATATTATTGTAGAGGATTTCAAGCCTCTCTCTTCCTTCCTTGATTTGATTTACTCCATTCTGTAGGAGCGCAGTTGCTGTTTTGCACTGTTCGTAGCTATCCTCGTCTACGGTAGGATAGTCTACCTTTTCTGTGTACTCCGTGTATCTGGAGACAAGATTCTTTAGCGTCGTTGCGCAGTTGATGATAGGTGTTCTTTGGAAGTGCAGCGCCATTTTTTGCGAGACCTCCGAGGTGAAAATGCTTATTTCTGCGAAAATTCAGCAGAAAATGACTCCAGGTACTTGGTACGGGAGTAAGTGTCCGTTGGTATGGGACGAATCAATTAAGATTCTTAGTCTTAAAAAAGACTTTGATATTTGCTCTAGAAAGAGCTGTCTTCGCTCCAGGTCCCAAGGTTGGTACGCCTTGACACGGGAGAATTTGGCTTATTAGGCCGATGCACCAGATGACCAGGATGGGTGCGGGAAGACGTGGGTATGGTAGCCCTTGGTACAATGATAACGCGAGACGGTGGTTCAGATTTATTATCAGAGGAGGAGAGTGAGTGGTGGAGCCCAACCGGTGCTCACCACGTTGCTTGAGAGAGTGCCGCTTATCGCCTAATACAGCCCAGCAGCCGCCCCTATTGGAGGGAGCGGCGCCTTACAAAGGGTGCAAGAGGTCGTAGACGACGACAGTGAGAGCATATAATCAACTCGATACTGGATTCGCTATGAAGCCTATCAGAACGATGTTACGTCACATTATATACGCCTGTTCACTCGCCTATTTATTGTTCTCCTTTGTTTCTACGGGTTTTGGGAATCATCTTGCAACAATGACCAAATGAAATCCATAGTGGTACTGAGTTAAACAAGCCATAGCTATGCGTCGCATGGCATCAGGCAAAGTTTTGTTTGTTAGTTAGATAAGGGCATATATGAACTAGTTAAATGAGGTGGAGCTGGGAGTAAACAAGCATTTGCAAGCGTTTTTTCCTCCGCTCCATTCCACAAATAACGATGCCCTTCCATTTGCTGGTAGCAGGTCAGATAAGCCCGCTGTACACCGGGAAGATATGTTAAAACAGGTAAGTAAGATCAGCCACACCCCGGAGTTTCTTTCGTTGCTTAGTTCTGTGCTCAGAAACCGCGTTTATCTTAGTGTTCCAGGACCATTGTCTCATAATGGAGCGGGTACCAGTCCCCTTAGTACCAAAAGCCGTAGCTATCTGGGAGAATCCATATCTCTACGGTAAAAATTCAAAGATAAAACGTCCAAGCAACATTTAGCCTTAAAAGTATTAATTATTTAACCAAATGTTTCGGAAAATGTACATTTCAGTAAATGAAAGCATTAACATAAAAACAACCTGGCTAGACTTTGTTATACCTGCATTGAAAACACACATACACACGAGTGGCCCAATCATAGCCCCTTTAGGCGTCTCTTACACCCAACAAAAAACGAAAATATAAAAAATCTCCACATTTGGACACTGTTTGAAAATTAGCTTCAGTAAGTGCCTGTTCTACTTAATGAATGAAGGAAAGTCGAACTTCTCATTGCTAAACACTGCTGCTCAAAAATGACCTCACTAAGCATCACATATTCCAAAACATCAACGAAGTCGCCCTCTAGCCCCTTCTTTGCTGCCCTTATGTGGAGGCATAGTTCGAAAGCATCGTCTTGGCGGCAGCAGGTCCGCTCCAATCAGCAACGTCTCTGCTCCGGTCCGAATTCCCCCTACCTTCGAGTAGGGGGACGCAATTTCCCGCCAGAGCCCCGGAGTACTGTATTCCGAACTTGGTGTGCATCGCGGAAGTACGGTATTTCCTCCCCATTTCCCGGCGGGGCGCGTCGGGGCGAGATATGCATACGGCCCGCGGTGTCGCGTTTGCCGCACTGCCGCTTTGGAGCATGCAATCTCCCACTGACAGTAGCTCGACTCAACAACAACACTCAGTTGGTACTAGTTGGGCTCCTGATCTAATAGATATCCAACGGTCTTATAAGGCAGGGATAACAGTCGCCAGTGAACCCTGAAATGAAATGAGTGTTGAGCGCTATGGATGCATACTCCGCATCTGAAACGAGAGGAATTACGCCGTTTCGATGAGCACTCACTAGACACTGGGGTCGACGCCGATTGTTCGGATAACCGAATGACTCCGGATAGGCCACTTTTTCAATCTCCGGGGTTTCGGATGATTCAAATAAGATTAGTTTTGAAAATCCCGGATTTTCGGACCATTCAGATTAGTGATTCTTCGGATCAGATGTCGGATATCCAATTTAGGTAACACCGGACAATGTAGTAGTATTAGAGACTGACAATTTTTTCAATATGGAATGAACTAGAAGATTAAATCAGTTATTAGAATCTTTAAGAAATCATTGAAAACGAAAACTAACAAACTCTTCAAAACCATGGAAAACAGAGAATAGCCGGAGATCACGACACACGACGCCACGCGGTCTGGCCATGACACCAACGACCCACTGCCACTCGGAGCACGACCTCAAACTTGGGTAATTCAACCTTTATATAGAATCGATATACATATACACGTTTCACATGGGAATGATGATAAGTGATTAAATGGATATGAGCAGGTGGAAGAGAAACTGTGAGTGATAGAATGACATTCTGTGGCTCACATTTATGCTGTGGTAGCGAGACTGTGGATATCGCAGCTGGGCCGTCTGCAACCTTAAGCACTACTGTTTTCCACCATTACAAGAAACTTCGTAGCTGGCTACTGAGGATGACTAACAGGGTTGCAGGCATGTTTCAGAGCTATTGATTGACAGACACCAACATAACTAATGCAAAGATGATAAATAACTAGTATTACAATGCCAACTAAATAAGATCCATAGAGAGGAGACTCGATATCACCAACATTCTATAAAATTGTGTATTTTCTAGCAACGAATGAGAAGGATGCTATTTTGGCGAGCACGAAAGACTGCGTGCAACAATAACAAGGTTTGGAATTCCATGACTCTAAAGCAAAAGCTGTCGGAGAGGGACGCGGGTAGGTCCTACAGGGTGCCGCTGAAGCGTAGAGCGCAGTAGGCCAGTTGTTGGGCGCGCCATACAGAGATCGTGAGTGGGCGCAGCAGAGCATTGGTAGGCGCCGTTGACGCGTAGGGCAACAGAGGCCAAGAGATCAACCGTGCTAGGTGGGCGCGGGAAATCTGGTATATAAGGAGTTCGTCAGAGTCTTTCAGTAGTTGTTGTTTTGTTCGCCGACGACGAGGAGTCCGACTACGACGCCCTTCAGCTCCGTCCAGGATCCACCCGCGGCCGTCTCCCTCTCATCGCCTCCGCTGCTGCATTTCCCGAGTGTTAATTTCTTATTCTGTTACTGGTTGTTCGAATAAAGTCTTTTTATCTCAAGTGTGTTTGGTAGGCCAGAGGAACCTCCTAGACTTGTCCGGTCGTACATGGGGGCCGAACCAAGCCACACTTGAGTCTTCAGTGAAGTTCGGTGGAATAAGGAGGAACCGGACTCGATAAGGCGAGGCGTGAGGAGGAAGAACTCAGCCAGCCGAAAAAAAGGACCACTCCGAGGCTACCACTGTGTGAGGGGTCTCGGTTGTAACTACGAAGTGGGAAGTGGAGCAGAGCGACCCCCTGCACTGTGTGAGCCGGTGGTCGCCAAAAAGAAAAGGATTGGAGAACTAAAGTGAGTGTTACAGGAACCATGGCAGCTAGGGACGAAAACCTGGTCGATATGACCGAAGCCCAGGTAAGGCAGTCAATATTACCGACAAGACAAGAGGAGAGTTGTGGGAAGAAGGGTTTGAAGGTGCTGCAAGAGATGCAGACAAAAGTAATGGAGATTCTCAGTGAATCTAGAATAAATAAGGATAAGAAGAGTGAGATTGAGAGAGAGATTAGAAGCGGGATAGAATACGTAGAGCAGATTGTAGGAGCGGGAAGTATGCCGCAGGATTTATGGAGAGAAATTGTGGGAATGGTAAAACAGAGAGGGATAGAGAGTGTAGACGACTGGTTAAACTACGTAAACACGATGGAGCGGGACGGAGAGACAATGGCCGAGATATGCGAAATATTAAACACAAACGTGTTGCAGGTCAAAAATGATGTGTCCATCCTCCAAAAAGTCGCCGAGGAAGTGGACAAGGAAAAGAGGCAAGGTACGTGGGAGTCATCGGCAAGAAGAACGCATGACGAACGTGTCCAAGAAGGTACTTTGCAGAAGCCGATGTATTCGACTGGTCCGCCATATGCAGAAGCCTGGAGTCCACGCTCGAGGACGATACCAGCTCCGGAGGAGCCAGGTATGGCTGTTTCTCACCAATTGATTACATATTTGAGAGCAATGGCTTGTGCGGATCCAGGGGTCTTTAAGGGGACCAGAAGTGAGAACTTCAGAGAGTTTATTAGGAAGTTTAAAAGGAAATATGAGGGAGTGGTGGAGTGTGAAAATACTCTGCTAGAGATATTAGCTGATGACCATCTGGCAGGACGTGCTAAAAATATATTTTCCGCGCTCCCGCAAACAGTCAAAGAGCTGGGCTTCGGGTCTGTGGTTGAGGAAATGGCAAAATTGTTGGCACAGGATTCCACAGCTGGGAGAATGAGAGCATTGGCGGAGCTCAGAAATTTGAGGAAACGTCCTAGTCAGGACGTGTCGGAGTTCTGCGTAGTGCTTGAACGATTAGGAAAGCAGGCCAACCCCGAGTCAACTATAGAAGATCGCTCCATGGACTACGCACAAATATTGCTCGATAGTTTAAGCGACTGGCCCGAGCATTTTCAGCTGGTTGGCGCCTTACATAGGGTAGAACCACGGAATGCATACGAGGAAATAAAGCAATTAGCCCTTAGTATCGAGCAGTCCAAAATCATGATCAGTGCGTGCAGAAAAGCAAGCCCAGCCTCATGGAGGGTTAGGTCGGCTCGGTATCAGGAATTGGAGCAGGGTGGAACCGGAGACCGTCAGCCAGCGAGAGAAGAAAGGGAACAATTTAGGGGGCACTCCAAGCAGCGAGCGCCATTTCCCTCTGAAGGGAGAAAGACAACAGGCGCAGTGCTGGAACAGCCGAGACAAGAAAGTAACAATCGTAGAGCAACTGAAAGTAGGAAGTGCTACCTTTGTGCAAGGTATGGACATATAGCTCGCGAATGCCCATCTAAGTCGGCAAGGGTTAACCAAATCAAAGACCAGGAAACCCAGCCCACTAAGGCTGAAGAGAGGCTGTCGGAAATCATTAGACAAGCTAGATGCCTAGGCATAGCAGTTAAGGGGAGAGGTCAAGAGGAAGATGACCTAATAGGAGATAGGTGTTTAGCTCGCGTTAGACTACTTGGTGAAGAGTGCCAGGCTCTCATAGATACGGGCTCAATGATTAGTATAGTCCCAATGGAGGTGTTAGCGAAGGCTCAAGATAAAGGCTATGACTTGGACTCGTTACCAATGATAAGCAGCTCAAAATTGAAGCCAGTGTTCGACGCATCAAATAATAGGATGAACTTCTTAGGCGCGGTCCACGTAGAGATAAAATTGGATGGAGGAAACTGTAGCAAAGTAGCATTTCACATTAGTAGGTCGAAAGAAGAGGAGCTGATAATCGGAACGAACGCCTTGAAACAGTTAGGTGTCGATGTGACCATACGGGCGGACCCAACAACCGCTGGACGGGAAACAAACAAGGACGGAGCACGAAATAGAGTAGAGGTGGTAGGAAGGGCCTACATTCCTCCAAAAGAAGCAGCACTGGTGCGGGTACAGTGCGTGGGAGAAAAGGAGCGTTGCGCAGACCGAGTCATTTGGCCATGTAGACGCGGTGTAGAAGCGGGAGTCTTCAGAATTCAAGAGCAGCAAGTGGAAGTCCCAGTTTTTAATGAAAGTAGTGAGCCACTCTTATTGAAGGAAGGCGATAGTATTGGTTACTGGGAAACTGATAAGTGGCATGAAAGATGGGAGGATGTGAATCCCCTAATGTCGGAAGACAACGGTAAGGAGCCCAAAGGGGAAGAAAGAACCGAAAAGTTGTGGGAGCTAATAGCAGCTAACACGGAATGTGGTAGGGTTCCTATAAAGATCAAGGAACTGTTGGAGAAGCATGCTGATGCGTTTTCAATTACGGATAGAGAACTCAGCCAAACAGACTTGGTGCATATGACCATAGATACTGGAGACTGTGCGCCAATTAGAATGAAAGCGAGACCTGTCCCTTTGGGGGTAAGAGCAAAACTGAGAGAGTTGCTAATGGACTTAGTTGACAGGAAAGTAATAGAAAGAAGCAAATCAAATTGGGCATTTCCAATTGTGCTAGTGGAAAAGAAGGATGGGTCCATACGATTATGCGTAGATTATAGAGAGTTGAACAAACGCATTAAATTGGACGCATACCCATTGCCCAACATTGAGACAGTGGTGCAAAGCTTGTCGGGCAAGAAATACTTTTCCACTCTCGATTTATGCAGTGGCTATTGGCAGATCCCATTAGCAGAGGACGCCAAAGAAAAATCCGCCTTTGCGACGCCTGAGGGCCTGTTCCAATTTCGTGTTACACCTTTTGGGTTAAGCACGAGCCCCCCGGTGTTCCAGAGGTTAATGGACACGGTGTTAGGTGAGCTGTTGGGAGAAGAAGTCTTTTGTTATATAGATGACATAATGGTATGTACCCGGACAGAAGAACGACATATCGAACTTCTAGAAGAGATTTTCTCGCGGATGCAGCATGCTGGGTTACGCTTGAAAGCCCAGAAGTGTCACCTGTTGAAGCGAAAAGTATCGTTTCTGGGGCACGTAGTGGACGAGGGAGGGGTGCACATGGACCCAGAGAAGGTTAGAGCAATTAAGGACTACCCTGTACCTCGTAACGCCAAAGAACTTCGGACCTTTCTGGGAATGGCAGCATTTTACAGAAAATTCTGCTTAGGATTCTCAAAGGAGGCTGGAAGCCTTTTTCGTCTCACGTCGTCGAAAGTAAAATGGACATGGGAGAAGGAGCATGAGGAGGCATTCAACAGGTTGAAGTTGATGATGACCACGGCTCCAGTGCTTAAACAACCAAATATAGAAGCTGCAAGAAGTGGAAGCCGTCCATTTTGCATTTGTACAGACGCCTCGATGTATGGGATAGGAGCCGTGTTGTCGCAGGAGGGAGAAGATAAGCAAATGCACCCGATTTTCTTTGCGTCGAAGAGCTTAAGCCGCGCAGAAAGAAGATACCATATCACTGATTTAGAAGCATTGGGCGTAGTTTTTGCGGTACGACGCTTCCATCAGTTCATCTATGGCCTGAATACGGTTATAATGACGGACCACCAACCGTTAACTGCGTTGTTTAAAAGGAGTAGTGTCTCAGCTCGCGTGTTGCGGTGGTCACTAGAGCTGCAAAGATATAAACTAGAAATACGATATGTTAAAGGAAGAGCAAATGTGGTAGCGGACGCACTAAGCCGAGGTATACCCTGCACAGCTGAGATAGAACCGCTGGAAGGCGTGGACGAAGCAGTAGTAAACACAGTTACAGCGGGAGGAGATTCCAAATGGTTGGCGAAGTTGAGAGAGGACCCCCATTTGGGAGAGGTGATAAAATTAGTGGAGGAAGAGAAGTGGGAGCAACTAGTTAGACTTCCAGGCGAAAAACAAATTTTGAGAGTTGCGGATTTTGAGTTGAACAATGGTGAATTGAAAAAGTACCTAGAGAACGGTAAATCGGTTTTTGTGGTGCCTAGACCGCACAGATTCGAGATTTTTCATGAGGCTCACGAAGGACTGTTCGCAGGGCATTTCAGTGCCCATAAACTGTTGAATAAACTAAGGAAGGAAGTTTACTGGCCGGGAATGGCACAAGATATCTACAAGTGGACGAATGAGTGCCAAAAATGTTTCGTGCATAACCCGCGCCAGGAGTTGATTCCCCCTCTGAGACCAATAGTTACAACTAAGCCGTATCAGTTGATAGGAGTGGACGTCCTGGAGCTAGGGCCGACAAAATCCGGTAACAGGTATGCAGTAACGGTTATCGACCATTTTTCGAAGTACGCCGCAGCATACCCAGTACCGGATAAATCGGCAGAAACCATCGCGCGAACACTCTTCTTTAGATGGATCGCAGAGGGCTGCAGATGGCCAGCCTCTATCATGTCCGACAAAGGAGGGGAATTCGTAAATAAAGTTATGGAGGAATTAACGAGGGTTACCCAAATAGCACATGTGACAACGAAAGGGTATAACCCAAGGGAAAATGGAATTACGGAGAGGCTCAATGGAACAATTGTGGCCATGTTAAGGAAATCAACCGTTATTCCAACGGAATGGGATTCGCGACTCCCGTTCTGCATGATGGCGTACAATATGATGCCGCATAGCTCAACGGGGGAGAGTCCATATTTCCTACTCCACGGTGTCGATCCCGTATTTCCCTCAAATATTATTCCGAATGGCGGAATTTCATGGTATTCTATGGACAGATCGCTTGATGAGTATAAGGCGGAAATTCTGCAGGCGGTGGCAGAAACGCATGAACGGGTTAGGGAATACAATGAAAAAGTAAGAAAACAAATGAAAAGAAGGTACGATGGAGAAAATAAGGTGGAGGGAAAGACATACCCTAAACCGGGCGATAGAGTGTACGTTTGGGCGCCAAACGAAAAGGGAAGAAATGCGCATCCCAAGCTTACATGCGAGTGGGCTGGTCCCTTTCGAGTGATTGACACTAGCTCAAATTCAGCGTTAGTAACGAGAATTGGGACAAATAGCGAACCCATTAGAATCCAGTTTGATAAGTTGAGAATTGTGCCACCAACCATATCGGATGAGAGAGTGGACACTAAACATGAGAGAGGCAAGAGAGGGAGGAAGCCGAAGGCTAAAGTATGTTCGGTTAATGTCAATGTTTTCAGAGGAGCGGTGATCGGCAGTGCGGCTGACAAAGGACATCTCCAGTTCGCTTGCAAAGAGGATTGTTTCGCAAAGGCGACCTTAGCCGACATCGCTGGAGTCTCGTTTCCAGGGGCATATGGGCGGCAGCCTTTTGGCAACGTATGGTCCGCATGGAGGACCGCTTCAATCTTCATAAGAACAGACGTAACTGTGGCAGAAAAGATTCGCTTGAATAGGGAGAAGGTCGTGGCGCTAGACGTCGTGGCGCTCAAGAGTATTCTCAGGGTGGCATACGAACTGTGTACAGATTGGACCGAATTCATCTGTACTCATGCGACCATTGAGAAGCATCCTACAATCGAGAACAACTGCATACGGGATTTTTACAAGATTGCATTCGAGGACCTAAAGGAAGAATTGAAGCAGCAGTGCAGAGCGGCCAGGCAACGTAAGCTGGGTCCCGTTGGCTTTGCGGCACCAGAGACAGCACATCTGATGGAAAAAGACGGCCCACGGGGAGGTCTTATAACAAAGGTGTCTACTACGTTTTCGCAGTTGAAGGACATCTTGGAAGATTGGAGCACTCTTGGAACATGGATCATCGTGTATCCCATTGAATGCAGAGGTGAGAAGGCCGTGATAGAAGGCGTAGTAAAGCTGGCGAAGAAACATGTGGAAGAAGGTGGTGTCGTAGTCACTGCTTGGACACCAGTGACGAGTCAGAACGCAGTAAAATGGTCCGCGATGATTAGGCTATGGACAGCTATGGATGCGGTGTTATCCAGATACGGAGGTCCAGACCATGTAATAACTACGGCCAGCAACGTTCTCGTGGATGGAAGAGTTTTCCTGGAGATTGGGACACCAGAAGCGTCTGCGCAGTTCTACAAACCGTTCACCGGAGTTGCTGCAGCAAAGCAGCTCTACGAGTGTATTCGACTTAAGGCTCCCCAGGTAAAGCTGCCGGCACTACAGGAGCGGTCGATGAGGCCATCGACAACAGAGAGGGGGGGCGTGTCGGAGAGGGACGCGGGTAGGTCCTACAGGGTGCCGCTGAAGCGTAGAGCGCAGTAGGCCAGTTGTTGGGCGCGCCATACAGAGATCGTGAGTGGGCGCAGCAGAGCATTGGTAGGCGCCGTTGACGCGTAGGGCAACAGAGGCCAAGAGATCAACCGTGCTAGGTGGGCGCGGGAAATCTGGTATATAAGGAGTTCGTCAGAGTCTTTCAGTAGTTGTTGTTTTGTTCGCCGACGACGAGGAGTCCGACTACGACGCCCTTCAGCTCCGTCCAGGATCCACCCGCGGCCGTCTCCCTCTCATCGCCTCCGCTGCTGCATTTCCCGAGTGTTAATTTCTTATTCTGTTACTGGTTGTTCGAATAAAGTCTTTTTATCTCAAGTGTGTTTGGTAGGCCAGAGGAACCTCCTAGACTTGTCCGGTCGTACAAAGCTACAAATACACGAATACATTCTACTGTCTTTAGAACGGGCACGAGCTGTGGGGAAATCGAACTGTAACAATAGAGCATGATCCAGGTTTGTCGACTTTGAGCACAGACGGGATGCATTTTCTTCCTTACCGCCCATCTTGCATATACATATACAGAGCATATACAGGAGAGGACAGTTTCTTACACCCATAAACTATCTGATCAACGGTTCATCAATAACAACAGTCAATGAAATTAGGGACCTGGGATTCCGATACACTGATACTCTAGACTTTCGCCCACACTAGAAAGAGTTGTTCAGGTCTGCTTTTACTCGAACGTGTCACATATTCAAAGCCCTCACAACGAAGGATAGCAAGGTTCTCATTACGTTTTACAGAACTTATATTCGCCCTTTTTTGGAATGCGGAACGGTTGTTTTTTCTCCTCACAAAAAGAAGGATTTTGCATTACTTGAAAAAAATCCAGAACAACTTTACTAGGGAAACTCTAAGGTGTGATAGCTTTCTTTACGGCAAGATTCCAAGTGCGGTTATCGGAAACAGGTATTTTGAACGGTCGAGTCTACTATCTAGAAAAAAATCATTTGATTTGTGCATGGTTCGTAAACTTTCTAGGGAGCAGTCCGCAGTCAACTTTTCACAGTTTTATACTCCGCGTCCCTCAGTAACCAGAGGGGGTCAATATAAATTGTACTTCTCTAAGACTAAGACCACGGTGAGAGCCAAATTTTTCACAGTTAGAGCAGGTTTAGCCTATCTACAGCATAATAAGACTACCTCTCTCCCGGAATCCATATACTCTTTCAAACGCATTGCAGCAAAGCAAATTCTCTGTCCGTGGATGTTTAGGAGCTACCTTTGTTTGTTAGTTTTGGTGTTTGTTGCGTTGCGGTTTCATCTCACTCCTGTCTTATACAGAGTATTTCAATAAATAAATAAATAAATAAATAAATAAATACAGTACATACTCGCCAGCAGAGGAAACTGTAAGGACAATCTTACTTAATTCACCTCGTCCCACGATTACAGGGCGATTTTATTACTCATAATCTTCAATAAGTCTTTGAAAATGGGTAGGACACATTGGTAGCTGACTGGATCTTTGGAGTCATCCACAGGACAAAAATGGGCTGCTTTGAACTATGCACAGTGTATGTAACGACAGCATGTTCTCCTCCTCTAAATTTCGGCGCATGGTTCGTTTGCGGGGTGCAGGTTCTATACTAGGTTCTATTCTATGTCCTTCGAACTGATGCATTTCCTACTCGTATGAACTATACAATTACCTGCCCATACTTTTGCGCTGAATACAGTGCGTTTCAAAAGTATGTAGCCACCTTGAAATTGATAATTTCACGTTTCGCGTTCGTTTCTACGAACTGGCGTTAGCAGCATTGGATTCCCCGTAGACGAAAATAGCTGGATTGCTCTTTCCAGAAAAAAGCTTGATCTCCGGCAAAAACTAGGCGTTTTTGAATTTTTTTGTTTGTTTCAAAAGTACGTAGCCACTCCAGAATATCGGGCATTTTTACACTCCTATTCAAATTTTGCGCTCTTTTTGTCGGGAAGTTCTTGTCATAAATAACCATACTGACCTGTTCTTCAAAAATAACCACTACGCCAGTCCGTGGACGTGTCCTGACTATCGAGGACAGGCTCAGATCCGAGCGCTCAAGGATGCTGGCTTGACAAACCGCGCCATTGCTCGTCAGCTCGGACGTTCGCAAGATGTGTCGACCACTTCCTTCGAAATCCCAATGGTTATCGGTCTGCACCTGTACCGGGTCGTCCGCGTGTGATTTCGAGCCAGAATCGTCGACGAATCAGCCGCATGGTGTCGAACTCCACATGGAGCGTCAACCAAGTTCGCGCTGAGACGGGTCCATCTGCATCAAGAACAACGATATGGCGTTGTATTTGATCGAACGAACACATATGCAGACAGACCATGCAGAAAGCACCTCATCTCACGAACTTCCACAAGCAGGCGCGACTGGAGTTTGCCCGCAAAAACATGGCACGCAATGGGAAAATGTGGGAACTTTCTGGTTTCGTCGACGTCATGAATTCCACACGCTTATTGCTTCAGGTCATCTCGGTGACGACAAAAAATTTAATCTGGATGGTCCCGATGGTTACCGGTAATACTGGAGAAATCTACGACAGGCTCCCATCACCTTCTCTCGACGGAACTTCGGAGGCGGGTCTCTGATGACATTGGCAGGCTTCTGCAGTAGGGGGAAGCTGAAGCTCAGATTCCCATCATGTCGTATGGACAGTCTAGGGTATCAAGCCGTACTGGAGTCCAGCCTGCTGCCCTTCCTCACGGGGAGAAAACGGCAGACACATGTTCTGCAGCAGGACAGCGCTGCACTTCATGTGTCCAAATCGACCACAGACTGGCTCCAACGTAATCGACTCCGAGTAACGGAATGGCCAGCTTGCTCACCTGACCACAACCCAATGGAGAACATGTGAGGTATCTTGGTCCGGCAGGTCTACTTGAATAACAGGCAGTTCAACAATGTTGGGGAGCTGAAAACCGCTATTTTGACTGCCTGGGACAACATCGGTGACGAAGTGATCCAGAAACTTGTTAGTAGCATGCGTAGCAGGGTATTTGATGTAATAAGAAATAATGGTGGCCCAATTGACTATTAATTTTTAATAAAAATCGTATTTTTAGAGAGTGGCTACATACTTTTGAAACAAACAAAAAATTTCAAAAACGATCTATTTTTGCTAGAGATCAGGCTTTTTCCTGAAAAAAAAACAACATAAGTACTTCCGACTACGAGGAATTGAATGCGACAAACGCCGGTTCGTAGAAACAAAGGCGAAGGGTAAAAATTTTGAATTTAAGTGGCTACATACTTTTGAAACGCACTGTAGTACCTATACTGGTGCCAACTGGACAACTCGATGATCAACAGAACAACAGGTAGTACGGAGAACTCTACATATAAACATGTTGCTTTCGCTGCTTTACTCTTGAGAATTTCTTAGCAGGATTTCAGAGTAGAAATCTCGGCGCAAATAGGGTCCGGGGGTCACCTTATAAAAAGTGTCACCAACACGAAAAAAACGAAACAAGGCATACTGATAGTAAAGAGAATAAACGAATAATGCTGTAGCTCTGTTTTCTGTGCTCTCTTCCGCTGACGCAGAGGGGAGCACAGATTTAGGCAAGGGAAGAGACTCCAGGGTGTGGCTCAAGTGACGCATTCGTGTTAGAATCGCCTAAATCCTGGAGTTCCCCCGTCCAATTAGGAGGCACATAAGACGCGGATCTATAATCGGAACGAAGAGATAAGACTGCATTTACATTCGCTGTATGTAGCTACCCGCCACGCCGGCACACCGCGCCATGCTGTGGTGACCCCACCCCTCCCCCCCCCCCCCGGACCCTATTTGCGCCGAAATCTCGGCACTATTGTACCTTCACAGCTCCAGAGGTCGATGGGAGGTCGAAAAAATTTCCGCCCAAACTTACGAACTAAAAACTTACAAACCTAAAGGGGTTATCTGGGATGTTGATCATGAATCTGAAATCCGTTTTTGAAATTTCGGCCGATTACGGTAGGTCGACTAAAAGTTACGGGTTACATAGCTACGGGTGAATAAGGCTGTCTAGACCATGACCTATCGTAACCTACCCTACTACAGCGTAACACAAAAAAGAATGTCAGATTCGTGATCAGCTACCCAGATAAGCGTTATAGCCAAAGCTTGGACGACCATAACTTTAGTCACCCGTAACTACCGTAACCGGCCGTAATCGGCTGAAATTTCAAAAACGAATTTTCTAACGTGTGTCTTGTACCACGTAATAAGTTAATACTATTATTATTATTTCAGAATCGTGATCAGCACCTCAAATTATCCTCCTGAAAGAAGTTTGGGCGAAAAACATCCGGCCTCTCCTCGAGCTCTGGAGTCGTGAAAGTATAATAGTGCCGAAATCTCTACGTTTACAGAAAGATGTAAAAAGTGAACTTTGACATTTCATGAGCTCTGACCAAATGTTCACAAATAGAAAACTGTCACTAGCCGTCACTTTCTGGGGTAGAGGTATGTCAAGTGTCATAATTTTTACTTTAAATGAAATGGCTGACATAGTTCTAAGCAATCTTCTTCTTCTTCAGCATTTGTTCCGCCTCGTAGCGGGGTCCGCTATTCTGGTGTCATGACGCCACCTTTCCCAATCCAGCGCTAGATCAGGTGAACGCCAGTAATCTTCAAGTCCGTATGTAACGTATCTAACCAGCGCTGTTTTGGGCAACCTCTAGGTTGCTTACCAATTACGTCGAACTTAAGGCCTATCTTGCGGACGTTGTCTTCTTCTCCACGCAGAACGTGGCCGTACCATCGTAAGTGAGCTTCTCGCATCTTGTCAGCTATCGGCGCGACCCCGAACTCCTGCCGCATGGCATCGTTTCGGATGTCCATGCGTGTGACCCCGGCCGTCCAGCGCAGCGTCTTCGTCTTCATGACGCTGAGGCGCGTTTCACGTTCCTTAGTGGCAGGCCAACACTCAGCGCCGTACATCGCTACCGGCCGGACCTGTACATAGATCTTCTACTTAAAGCGCTCTGGTATCTTCTTGTCGCAGAGCACGCCAGTCAATGAGCGCCACTTGGACCAAGCTGCACTCACACGTGAATTCACTTCAATCAACAGTTTGCCGTCAGACGCGACTGCTGATCCCAGGTACTTAAAGACTGAAGTGCGTGGGAGCTCGATACCATTAACCTTGATGGAGCTGGACTCGGTAACGTCCATGGTTAGGTACTCGGTCGTCTTGACTTCAATCTGAGTCCAAAACGCTCCAAGCGATCACACCAAGCTACCACCTCTCGCTCGAGTTCACCTTTATCTTCGCTAGCGAGCATTACATCATCAGCATAAAGCAACGTCCAAGGGTCGGCCTTCCGAAGATCCCATGTGATGACATCCGACGACAACAAAGAGGAGAAGAGAAAGGGCAGAACCCTGGTGTACCCCTACAGAAATGGGAAACTCCATCGAGGTTCCAGCTGCAGCTTGAACTCGACTCTTTCGACCAGAGTAGAGAATTCGCACCCACTCTATGAGCTCTTCAGGAACTCCATGATGTCGCAGGGCATACCATACCACTTCCCGCGGTACGCGGTCAAAGGCCTTCTCTAAGTCGAGAAAGGCTATATGCACTGGCCTCTGTTTCTCGCGATGCTTCTTTAACAGGAGGCGGGCAGCATGTATGGCATCAATGGTGCCACAGCCAGCCACGAAGCCGCACTGATTGCTGGAAAGCTGGACGATGTCACGAATTCGTCCGTCGACAACTCGCTCAAAGATCTTCACACTGTGCGAAAGCAAGCGAATCGGACGGTACTTGAAGCAGTCTGCAGGACTGCCCTTCTTTTTCCAAATCGGAATCGTCGTATATACTTTGGCGCCAACACTCAGGCACTTTCTTCTCCGCTACAACCTGATTAAAGAACTTCGCCAACCACTCAGCAGAGTGCCAAATCTTTGACTTCCATAGATCAGCTGCCACGTCTTCGGGCCCAGTTGCCTTGCCTGGGCTCATCTTCTTTAAAGCCGTTCCAGTCTCCTCCACGGTGATCTTCTGAACGGGGCCGTGGGTTGGAGCCGTTGAAGGGATGGCTGGATGAGGAAATTCTACTGTAGAGATTTCCTCAAAGTAATCGCGCCATCTCTTCAATGCCTTCTTGCGGTCCATAAGAAGACGGCCGTTCTCATCATGTATGCCAAAGAACTTCTCAAAATCTTCGGTATACCGATGGCAATTCTTAGCAAGTCGGTAAGATACCGTTCGCCATCGCGTGACTCGAGCTTCTCGTTGACATCTCCATAATGAGTAGCTTCTGCAGCAGCCACGCCCTTTTTTGCAGCTTTCTTCGCTCCTTGGTACTTTCGCCAGTTATCGACTGTCTTTTCGTCGAGAAACACGTGACAGAGCGACTTCTTCTCTCGAACCTTCGCTTTCACGTCGTCGTGTGTCCACAGCCATGCCTGCTTGTCAACCTGGCGTCGTCCAGGCTTCGTAATGCCGAGTTCCGACTGTGTAGCTTGACGTATCGCGTCGGTCGCCTTCTTCCAAGTTTCATCGACAGTCGTGACTGTCGGTAACCGTACGCGAGAAATCACAGCTGCTTCCTTCTCTCTCATTCGCCACCACTTGATTCTTGGTGCACCGCATCGCTCGACCTGCTTACGCCTCGGAGGGCAATCTTCAAAGTGCAGATCAGCGGTCAATGCTGTGGGGCAACCGTCTCATACGGCACGACCTTCGCGTCTGCTACGAGCTTTCGGTCACGATCCTTAACAAGGAGAAAGTCTATCTGAGTCCTGGTGCTCCCTCTATAGAACGAGATGAGGTGGGAATCGCGTCTACGAAATACGGTGTTTCACTATGGTGAGGTTATGCGAATCCGCATACTCAAGGATACGCTCGCCATCTGCGTTGCGTGACCCGTAACCGAATCCACCATGACAGCTGTAGCCATCTTTCGTCGCGCCGACGTGCCCATTAAGGTCACCAGCGACCACGATGACATCTTTCAACGGAACCTCTACTGTCTTCTCATCAAGCAGGCTCCAAAACTCATCCTTGGCTTGATCGAAGTAGCCAGTCTGCGAAGCATACGCAGAGAAGAAGTGAGAGAGTCGCTCCTTAGCGGCGACAACGATCTTCATCAATCGATCGTCAAAGCGCTCAACGCTTACAATCGAGTCACGAAATCGTTCGGAGATGATTATTCCGACACCGCTAGCAGTCCTGGAACTTCCACATAGAACGGCCTTGAAGCCTCGTCCTATGTCCCTTGACTTGCGGCAGGACCACCTCGTCTCCTGCACCGCACAGAAATCAACTCTTCTACGCTCCAGTGCTTCAACCAACTCACACGAGCGGCCCGTCAACGTACCCACATTCAGCGTTGCCAAGCGGGTCCTGCTTACGTGGCGGGACTTTCGGACTAGCTCAGTTGCCCTCGATGCCGTCCTTGCATCAGGGACCCTCGCATACTTCTCACACTCGCTGGGCTCTGCGAGTGCGCGTCGGCTCCCGCGGACGCCGTAGCACTATCGCGAAAAACTTGCAATGTCATGAACCATGTGATGTGACATTGGTGTTCGTAGGTCGGCCTGTCACAAGGGCCTGTCGCCTGCAATCGAGTTTCCGTGTTCGGCTTAGCTCGCACAGAGCGAACGGTTTCCAGTGGAACCACATGGACAAACGGACATCGCCACCACATAGCTCTCAGCAATGATCAACTGAAGTTAAAGGCGCCAAAAACGGCGGAAACGTTGGGTCCGAACTATCGGAACAATTCAAGCAAGGTTGCTTTTTGTTGCTTTTTCGTTATCCGCCTTTTTCGTTATTTCTGAAAAAAACTTATCCGTTATCCGGGCTCCAAAATTTCTTTGTCCACTCATCCCTGGTTTGCACATTATGACAGCAACGGGTCGCTGCAGTCGCGGCTGTGAGCGTATCCTAAGCGTCGCTGGCTGCTCCGATTCCTGTCCCTTCATGCCAATTGCTCTTATTTGGTGATATCTGCTGAGCTTGAGGTTTTTCGCTGTTTGGTCTTCATGTGTCCGAGCGATAGTGCGACTCGGTGTCATCTCGCTCAATCAGCGATAACATGTGATAAGCAGAGGGTCGTCTGAAAATAACATCGGCTGACCGCCCCTGAACAGCCGTACCGTCGACTTTCCGCCATGCGTCTGCTGCTCGTGCTCTGTCTTGCTTTTACCGTCAACGCCGCCAATAACAGGTATTCTGGGGATTTCTGACTTGGAAAAAGTACAGCCTCTGCAGAAAGCCTGCAGACACTGTCAGACCACCCTTCTTGAGGTTTTTTGACGACTTTCTAATGCTCAGGTCACAGATAAAAACAAAAAAGAGCGGTCACGCTGTTCTTCATATTCCATCAGACCACGCTTCCCATTAGCATGTAACTTGGATAGGTCAGTGCGTTTCAGAGTGAAGATGCCTATTAATGGAGGAAAGCTACAGAGGTCCGCCAGCAGGCTGTATGAGCAGCGCTAACATACCAAAGAGTCCTAATATACTGCAGGCCATCACTATTCGGTTTCGAAACGAATAGCTTAAAATATCTCCATGGTTTTGGTTTAGGAACGTCTTCTACATTTTTTCAGGTACAATCTTCGAGGATGCTATCGAAACTCCGGGACCGTCTACGAACACAAGTATGTCATTTGGAGCACTCACGCAATGCTCAGTAATGCTTCCGTATAAGAAAAATCGAAAGCAAAAAAGGAAGAAAAGCAAGAGTTTACGCCCAGCCAGGTTGAGTCGCACTCGATAGTTCCAGCAGGGGAACAAGATGGAAGCGCGACGTTAAGGAAATTGAGGGGTACGTGAAGTGACTATGCAGCTGGTAAGTTCGGAGCTTCGTTTGGTGCCTATATTACCACACTCCCTGCAGCTGAATGGATATGAACCTTGCATGTAGGCACCGAAGGTCAATACTTAAGGTCTTGTAATTAAAGTTTGACGGATCAGCGTTAGGGAGTCAGGTTGGATTCCACTATAAATACATATACAATTTTTCCTTGAAAAAGGATACATTTAGAGTCAAAGAAGAAGGTGAAAAAATAAAGCTGGATTCGACGCAAGAACGTCAAAAATGCTGTAACGATGTTCTGTTGCGATGAAAATTCTAGTGCTAAAACTCGAACCCGCACCTCTGCTTACGGGGTGGGGCACTAAAGCCATTACTTCACCGGCGCTGTTTGATCGCAACAATTCGCAGTTATACAGGGTGCGGCAAAATAACGGAGTTAAAGTTTAGTGTTTCTTGCGCGAAATTGCTCCATACTAGGGCGGATCTTTTTGGCACTGAGTTCGCTGTATTTCTTAGGCTAGTGCTATTTTATTAATTTGTAGTCTGTATTTATAACAGTTGTGTTTATTAATTTTTAATTTGTGCATATAATTTGTAGAATGTGCGAGTCAACTGAAATCCGATGGTTACCAGGAGAAAGGGGCTGGAATCACCGCGTTTGCCCACATTTTGTCAAAGAGGTTATTTGAAGCGCTGATCATGAGGTTATGAGGATAATATGTTATGATACAGTATGGTAACTATTGGCAATAGTGGAAATGCTCGGTGTTCATGAAGTCTGGGCACATTCTCAAGACAAATTTGTTTCTTCTCATTGAGTTTAAAGTGTAAATGGAATGGATGTAGTGAACCTTCTCCGAAATTTAATTCCTTCTTTGGCAGCATTTAGCTCGTGAATTTTGCTCGCAACTTTCCTGCACAACTTTGTTCTTCTCTGGCACACTACTAAACGACGTTTGACAGGTGGTAGAGATATGGTACGATTTCTAGACTTCGCGATCGGATCTACGAGCATCGCCACTACCACTATGACGACCTGCCAATGACATGGGACTGGCGAAACGTTGACGGAGTAAACTACGCTTCTGTGGATCGAAACCAGCACATACCACAATGTAAGCGCAGTAGTGATCACCTGTAAGCGACTGGCAAATGAGTACACAAATGGCTGACGAGTTGTTCCGGTTGTCGACCTTACCATTTCTTCTTCAAGTACAATTCTCCCAACCAGAACCTGATTTCTATTGTGTTTCACGACCTCCAAATCCGAACGCGTTCCTAACTGGAGAGTGGTGTACTGTAGCTTAATGAGAGCAGCAAAGGTCGTGTGGAGTAGTGTTCAGGTGGGCTAGGATAAAAGCTGCACACGCCAGGTGACCCCAAATCGCGTCTTCTGCTTAACTTCCTCTCCCGTTGGTTCCGATATGGTGAAGGTGTGGTTTCTGCAGTTCAGTGGAAGTTGTAGACGCTGCATTTTCGTTTCTCTACAGCGTCCTTCTCTCGAATAAGAAAAGGGCTCGAAATCGGCCGATTGCACTATGTCAGTTGATTTTGAGTCGAAAGAAACGAGCTGGTCAGCCGTTTGCGTACAGGGCTGTGAAATTACGCTACAAGAACAAGCAGTACCCATTTAATCGTTGTACTCGTTTCAGACTGTGGATCATGCTGGGCGTTCGGTGCGTTCGTTTTGTCCGTTCTACACATTACGCATTATCAATAGCTGTCCTTTTGGCACAAGTTACACTTAAAAGGCCATAAGAGATATCATTGGGTAAGACACCGCTGAGCCTTTCCGCTCCAACTATTGCAGGGTCTGATTTGTGGTTGATAGTGACTATAATATGATGAAACCCATTCCAACGAATGTGTGCAGTCTACGGGTTAATAGCAGTGGATAGCATAGCATATTGGCATAAATCTCGGATGAACGCATTGTACCTTCAGGACTCAGAGGTCGATAAATAAATTTTCCCAAGCTTCGCCAAGGGGGCAGCTGTGATGCCGATCACAAACCTGTCACTGTTTTTTTTCTTCAAATTTCGGTATACGGTAGGTAATAAGGTAGACTAGGGTAAGTATTGGCTAGTAAGAGTGGTGGGAATTAGTAGCACAGGTTTGCCATTTAGTGGAGCTAGACACTTCCATTTAGTGGAGCTTATCTGCGATCCCGATCACGAATATGATGCCCGTTTTGGGAATTACAGAGCTAAGGTATGTAGACGTAGACAAGGCGTACATCTCCAACTCAGCCAGCTTCTATGAGTTCCCACGACTGTAAAATAGCACCCCTCTTATGTATACCAAAGCTAGCTAGTTCCATCAGAGCTGAGTGAAAGCTTGCATAGAAATCTTAGCTGACGTATTTTCCATTTTCGCGTCGATTTGGACACTTTTCAAATCAGATTTGACACTCTTTTAAGCTAAGCCTAAGACTTTTGAAAACAATGCGAACTATTCCAAATCGAAATGAGCTTCCTAGAGACTCTCAAAGAAGGTTCGAATAATTTTTTGTTCGGGGAAAATTTTAGCATAACTTTCTTCAAAGCTTTAATTTACTTCCCAATAACAGGACACACAGTTTGAAATTTTAGAAGAAAAAAATTAATTTTCGAGGAAAAATAATGATTTAAATCTTGTTTTAAAAAGAAGGAAGGCGGCCGTTTTTAATGCCAAAAAAGGATTGCGCCATGCACTCTTCCAAGACGTTGCAATTTTTATTCGAAATAGCACGATTTTCTGTTTGCATAGAGTTTGACACCTGTTAACGATGCCACAAGAACAGCTGTAAGGAACACACATACACCTCAGTTTGATGGTTCACGTAGGTGGTATTTACACTATAAATCAAATAAACGTTGCGGCGAAATTTTTGAGTACATGGCGCGATTTGATCTTTAATGTGCATGTTTCTTTCCTGCGTTTTTTAGTGGCACAATTTTTTTTTATTTAGTTAAGTTTGAGTTATTATTTTTTCTCAAAAAAATCAAATCATTACAACTATTAGATCAGATAAACTAAAAAATTTTAAAGAATGTTCCACGAGATTTTCTTTAAAAAAAGCTATTCTAACCATCTTATTGAGTCTGTAGTTAAACTTCCTGAAGTTCATTTGGATTTGGAGGAATTCGCTCTGATTTCAAAAACCTTAGAGCTACCTTACCATTAGCAGAGTGTCCAATTCAATGTGAAAATGGTATATGTAGTGTTTGGAGTGCGACAGCTCATACGGGACAACGGGATGAACGGCAAAAGGTCACTGGTGATTGAAAGCTGCAGGCAATGTAGAAAGTGACAGTGACACCCTTCTCTCCATCTATTGTCCGAATTTCAAACTTACTCAAGCGCCCAACAAATCCAGGTAATTTTAGAAAGAGAATGGCAGATTTGTGATTACCATTCCAAACCTGTACTCTTCAGACAAGGCTTGGGCAAAGGTCGTAACTTCAACCTTCCGCATCATGACCGTGACTTACCGTACTTCGCTGTAATAATGCCTATGGAGAACCTCAGATTCCTTAAAGTAAATAAAAAATTGAAATATTCGTGATCCGCACTCCAAATAATAGAGGAGTTTGGACGAAGTAGGTGATCCTGACTGGCCTATTTATTTATTTATTTATTTATTTATTTATTTATTTATTTATTATTCAAAGCACATAAAAGTACGCGAATACCAAGCACTAAAAAAAGCAATCGTTAGAAAGTTTGACAACCAAGGACAAAAAACTAATGAACTGAAAAACTCATGAGCAAAGACAGCAAAGAGAAAAAAGAAAAAAGAAAAGAAATGAGCAACAAATTACAACATGGTTTTATAGACCAGCAAGAAGTGATCCGCCAAGGCTTTCCAGCATCTAGTGAGGGCTAGTATTCACCCTGCCGAAGAGTAGTCCAGCATTTGGTAATTAGTAAAAGCCTTAAAAAAGAAATATAAGCTTAGAAAGAACGTTTTGCAATAAAGACATCTTGCCCTTGAAACTATAGAATGCGCTTAGCCTACGAAAGTTTGAAGATTATTCGTGGTCAACACTACAGATATGCCCTCCGAAGCGAAGTTTGGCGAGAAATTTCCTTGTCTCCAAAGCTTCGAAAGTACAGCAGCGCAAAAATTAGTGTTCGACCGAGATTTGTGGCCAAATTGATCATTGCACGGCGCCCATTTGTAACTACGTCTCAATTTTCGAGTTTCAAACCAAATTATTATTGTTGTCCGAATGCACCTTATAGAAATCTAGTCGAATTCACTAGCCCCTAACATTCCTGGCATTATGCATCAAATCAACGCTGTACGTGTTGGCTATCTATTGGAGATTAACGCCACATTTAAGGAGCCACATCTGCATTGGCGGATCGCATCAACATAAAGCGAAAGAACGCGTGGCCACCGGCCTACTTATCTGTGCAGGTAAGCAGTAGTTTAGTCGTGCAAAATCTGTTAAGGATATGGCAGTTCCCTAACCAGCATTAGGGAGGCTCACATGCAGCTCTTTCATGTTATGTATGCATTCAATGAAGAGTTTGAAGGATAAAGGATAATCACAGCACTAATAAATCTCTTTGGCGTGTAGTTCTAGTTCTAGGAGATGTCGTGGAGATAATTTAAATGCGTATTTGCATCTACAATAACTTGCGTTGGCCAACCAATGAACAACTCAGCGCTTTATCCTTCCCAGAGAAGTCTGGTACCAATTTCCTGGAATGGTAATGCGAATCAAGAACCTGGAATCGAGACGCGTGACAGCTGGAGCCTCCTCCGACTGCGCTACCACGCGCCCAATGAACATTTTGTGCCACTGATAACGTGCACTACAAATGCCACAGCAATGAAAACGGGAGTTAGTGACAATTGGGCAATTCTTGAATACGGCACTTCTGTATTCAATCCGTTGTATAAGCGAGATATCGCCAGACTCGAATCGTTGCAAAATAGTTTCACAAATAAGCTTTGCATAAGACTTCATGAACAAGACTACATCACAATTCCTGAAAGAGCTATCTAATTATGATTTTCAAGTTGATAAATGGCTTGGTTGGCCTTCCCGTTCAGGAATTTTAATAATTTTTCTGTTCTAGCATAAGGGGTGGGCAGTGGAAGAACCCGTTTCCTAGGCTAGCAAGCAATATGAGATCACCATTATTCGCTTTTAGAGCTGGCACGGCATTTTTGAAGTTGTCAAAAAGCACACATTACCAAACTCTCTGTATCAGTACAAAAGACTTGTTGACCCGTATCTTCAGGGTGTGTCTTAGAAGTTTATCGTCTTCTATTCTTCGCCGTGTTGTTTTTTCATGCTTGCTCACGCCTTCGCTAGATTCTCTTATTAGTTTCTTTCCTTGTTGCAGGCATTTCCATGCAAGAAATAAATAAATATGGCTCACGAGATCGCATGTTTTCGCCCTATTCCTTCTTGAGTTTGCAATATAGGTTCCATCATGAGATCTCAGTCTACATTGCGATTTATAGGGGTTCATGTGACTACATTCATTTATGTACATGTTTTCTTTCCGATATAGTAGTTACAAAGTCATACCTCCCACGGCAACGAAGGTGATGACGGCAATAGCCGAACTGCAGTTGTTTCCAGTGAGAAAATCATCAGTAGATAACCCACTTCACCCCTCAGAAGAGGACTTCTAACAAACCAATGCGATGAAGGCGCCTGCCATGTCACTCATCCAGCGTATCGGTCGTTCCACATCTCAAGGCCTATGGGCTTTTGTGAAGACCGCAAAGACATTCTTATAAGTTGGGGTTTAGGTTTTTGGCACAAGTCGTTAATGTGGCCTACGCAGAGAGGCGGGAACACAGCACAACAATCGCATCGAACGGATGTGCCATTCAGAGAAAGGTGTACGGTTGGTGCCTTGATTTTCTGGCGCGTGTATTCTCGGTGCTCTGATTTGGTGGGGCGCCCCGCCTCCCATGTAGGCCACAGGCCATTAACGACTTGTGTCGGTTTTTCTTTTTTCAAGCAAGAATGAAATTTTCTGAAGTATAAGTATATGTATAACTAAGTATATAGTATAAGTATATATAAGTTATCAAAATTTACCTCTTTACGGTTATCCTGACTGTAAATGTTCATTTCGTTCTCACGTCTATAGTTAGACCAGCAATTTCCGTGCAAGTGAATGCCAACCGCTTCGCATGACCACACGCAGCCAATGCGAAGGTTTTTATTGTGCGAGAGTTCCTGCCATCAAAATGCATGTCTCGCCTCAGATTTTGTGTTAAACGCTGACGACTCTATTGTTCTCGGTAGTTTCTCCTCTTCAGGAAGTGATTGACTGCTCGGGCGCTGGAACTTGTGTGGCTGGTGGAGAACCTGGCGGTGTTTACAAATACGCCAAAGAACACGGAATTCCGCACGAGACCTGCAACAATTATCAGGCTAGAGATGGACGTAAGTCTGACATGTCAAGAAGGAGCGGCGTTAAGGTGTCAATCAAAACACATTGAAGGATCAGGTCTGCTGGCACCTTGTTATTGTGAAAAACCGACGCATACCTTTGAAATCATTGGAGTCGATATTGATCCAGTATCGATCCCATCGAATTTAAAGCTATGTACGCTCGCTGTGACCGTTTCAGGATGCGACCCCTACAACAGATGCGGATCGTGCTGGCCGGGAGACTGCTTCTCCATCCAAAACTACACGCTCTACAAGGTGAAGGAATACGGTGAGCATCCGATGCGTACTGTACCCGATCCTCCCAAGACCACTCACAACCATGCTCGCACTCTTCCAAGTGGCGAAAGAGATCTCAGCTTAGCATGCTGACCTTTGTAACACTCCCACTCTGTCTTCAGGTACGGTAAGCGGAATTGATAAGATGAAGGCCGAGATCTTCCATCACGGACCGATCGCTTGCGGAATCGCAGCGACCAAGGCCTTCGAATCCTATGCTGGAGGAATCTACAAGGTTGGACCGATTGCGAGAGCTTCACTCTGCGTTGCGTTGCCTCCTGCATTACTGCTAATCCTTCCCCAAAATTAGAGTCCATTTTCAGGAAGACACCGACGAGGACATCGATCACATCATCTCCGTACACGGATGGGGTGTGGATCATGACAGTGGCGTGGAGTACTGGATAGGGCGCAACTCGTGGGGAACTCCGTGGGGAGAACAGGGCTGGTTCCGTGTGGTCACGTCCGCCTACAAGGACGCTGGAAGCAAGTACAACTTGAAGGTAATAGCTTAACCCAGTTGCAACAAAAGAAAGTGCAGGTCCCGAAGAGCAGGGCCACGTTGTAAAGTCATGTAAGCCCTGTACGGTAGTGGCGGTACGCAGTTCCACGAAATGAGGTCCGCCCTTCAATGGCGGTCCGATCCTCTCTCTAAGCGTTGTTACTATCAGTTGTGGAAATGCTCAAAAGGATGAGCTTCTTATGGACGCGGCAGCTTTTCCGGAGGTGCGACTGCAACGCGAAGATATTTGTCTGGCACACAGTGAATCCGAATGCATCATTTTCGGACATTCAACTCGGATATTACGATCCAAATCGTCCAAAAATTCGGGGTCCTGAAATTAGCGTTATCCAATGATTCAATTATCCAAAGACTTTTTTCGTCAAATGTATCGAATGAATCATTTCCGGATATCCGATTCGGATGTTCCGATCCGAATCATCCCAAAACCCGAAGTCCTTGAATCCTAATCATCCAATTAGCCGAAGATTTTCGATCTGATCCAATGTATAGTGTCTGAAGCGGTAGCGCTCAAAGGCACACTTTTGTGCTGTCTAAGTGAGGGTATACAGGAACGCTTTCGAATGTTTAGCACTCAGCCTCATGAATAATTTCAGATCGAACAAGACTGCGTGTGGGCCGACCCGATCGTCTAGTTGAAGCCGCCACCTTCCGCCTATCTGTGAATACAAGAAGTTCAACATCAATAAATAAATGTTTGTCACATATTTCTCACTCGATCCGACTCCACCGACAGCACTTTCTCCCCATTCATACTCTACATTATAGCTGACGAGTGCATCAAATCGATTGCATCGATTGACCGGATACTAGCGCGGCTGCCGAGAGCCGATCGATAAACAAAGTACGGGACGTTTGATTGGGGTTAGCGACTGTTCCGTGGGATTTGAAGCTCTACTGCTCAGTACTCTACTTTTCAGTACTCTCTGGTCTTCCCCTCTTTCGAGTCCTACTGAGAACTCTGATTTCGTCAGAAATCCCACAAAAAATTATTTGGGAAGCAACCAAGGAAAACGTTCGCCAAAGCATTTCTGTAGCCTATGCTTGATGGTATTCTCAGACGTGGTAGGAGTTGAATTGTGAAATTACCTTTGTGCTGAAGCAGGGGACACGCTGTATACAGTTGCGAGTGGAAGTATTGCCCTCCTTGGCCGCTCCCTCATAGTGCACAGATCGTTAACCCGCTAGCGATCAGCGATGTCCTGTTGAGAATGGATGGAACTGTCGTTTTTTCACGTCAGCACCTCCCTGGTGCTAAGCTTGATCCGCAAAAGCACCTCCTTCAAGCCCTTTGCGAAAGTTTTGGGCAATGTTGTCCGACGATAATTTGCTGCGTCAAGCAGCCTCGAGCGATGCAAGAAGAAAAAGTGACTTCTTTCTCGCAAAACTTTTTCAGCTTTTTCAGCAAATTATATTAGTGTGTCACACATGGAATGTCGCTTCAGACCGAAAAGTTAAATTCAGTTAAAGTTAAAGTTCATTAAAGCCAAACTTTACATGGTAATATAATTCTCACAATTATCAACAACCTTTCTCCATTGTAAAGCAAAGATGGGATCCCGTCTTCGAAGAAATGAGCTGGCTGCGCATCGAGGAAGTTGGTCACCCAAATCCGGATTTCGTCGTATTCAGAGAATATTCTCCCACCAGAGGCGTGCTGCACCGAGCGGAATATGTGGTAGTCGATAGGGAAATGCCAGGGCTGTACAGCGCATGAGGCAAAACGGTCCAACCAACTTACTCAATTTTCTGCTGAACGACTTTCATGAGGCCTCGCATAGCATGCAACAAGTTGGTAGAGGACGTGTAAACTCGATCTGGATTTAAATTTAGAGCAGGATTTGGAGTAGGATTTGAGGCAGACAAGTTCTACTGCAAGCTCCAGAGGCGATCTTGTCGGATCAGCTTCAAAGGCAGTCCGTGAAAAGTCGCTATCCAGGATAGGCGTCTGTCTTCCGTGCCCTTCGTCTTCAAGACTATCGTCACCGGCGGCAAGACGTTGGAACCACCTCTCCCATTGCCTTTTGAAAACGATCTCTTCGCCAAATGCAGCTACCAACAAACAATGCGATTTCGCAGCGGATTTCCTCAATTTGAAGCCGTAGAGCAGGCAGTGCGCACAATCAATTTCTGGTCCATTGTAGTCTGAAAGCTAAATTTTAGAAACCGATGAGGAAATATTAGGGAATGATGTAGAAAAAAGGGAATGTACAAGATGAAACGCCGCGAAAAACTAACTCTTGCAGGTGAGCTCACAATCGACGCGAATAGCTGCGGAAAGAAGGCCACGATGTATGCGACATACCGTGTGGGACAACCTAATACATTTACTAGTTCGTTTAATTAACGAATAAACGCTTGTCGTGAAGAGGTAAAAACTGTTTATCAGTGACCTCTTTTCTGTAGTTGTGCCCCCAGCAAATTTATAGAAGTACATTCGAAAGCTACGATTTTCAAATATCTGAGTCGAATTGAAAACTCAAACGTAATTCACCCGAATACACCCACTCTACTAGGTCGCCTGGGTAACCATTTAATTATTCCAAATTAATTATTCTGGTAAACGGATTTACATTTAGAACTCGAATTGCACTTTTCGAACAGATGAACAATTTGGGCTACATGGAAATTTTCGGATACTCGAATCATTTCCGAGTACCGACAATTTCACTGGAATCCGGATATGTCCGAAGAACGTGACTTTTCTGAATATTCAAATTTATAGAGTCGAACAACGCGATTTCCTACTTATATTAACCCGAGAACATTCGAAAAGGACGATCTTTCCAATAATCGAATTCGAATGAAGATCACTCGAATACCTATTTTGCATAGGTCATTCGAGTACAACTATATAAACATTTCCTTTTTTCTAACTGACTTTTCCTTTCCCTAACCATAAGTGCACCTAGGGGCGCGTGTAGCGTAGTCGGAGGAGGCGCCGACTGCCGCCTGCACCCGATACCACGTTCTTGGTTCGGATTTCCCTCCCAGGCAAACCAAGCCTTCCCTCCGGGTTCTCTGGGAAGGATGAAGCGCTGACTTGTTCATCGGCTGGCCAACGCAAGTCATTGTATGGCCAACTACGCATCCAAATCGCATCCACGACATCCCGTAGAAGTAGAATGCGTGGCGCATCCCAAAAGGGATTGAGTAACGCCGTCCTTTATCCTTATCCTTAAGCTGTACCCATTGCTGTCGCTTGAAAAATCAAGTCCTCCCACAAACTTCGGCTTCGCCACTCAGAACTCTACCACAGAAAATTCTATTGCAAACACTCGACAACACTTGCTGCTCTCACTGAATTCTCGAAAATGAGTTGAGTGGTATATACGTGGTTGAGAACCTGTCAATGCGCATGAATCCCATCAAGCCCAAACATCGGCTCATCAACTCGGTGACAGCAACCCACACCAGCCGGCATGAACCACTTCTCCCATACCAAATGGTTAGTTGCGAACAAACCCAATTATAGCGGCAGATATAAGGCTTTTCCATTTCATCAAAACGTGTTTTCAATGCGTTCCTGACAGGTATTTGGTATGAATGCTGCCTGCAAAGAAGGAGAACTAACGAACGACCTTTAAGAAAATATTTTATTACATTTTGATGTTGTATAAACCCTCTTCTGCAATAAATATTGCAGTCTTCCATAAATACTCACGTATCACAGCTTCGAGATTAGAAACTATATACATAAATGACTAGCCAATAGAGTTGTAAAACAATTTGTAGCTGCCTTGCATCAGGCAGCCGCGGGATTCTTCCATATCTGTCTATCACAGAAAGAACTCTAACAACGGAGAACAAGCGAATACCAAACCCATGAGCCTTCACAACACTTTTTCGGACCGATATCGCTCTTCGTGGCCGAGCCTCAGCTGAAAGTCCTGAAGCTCTAACTGACGTTCTCCAGTGGAAGCATGGCACTGAAGACCCAACCGCAAGAATGACGTCGGCCTCTCACAACCGCGCCTGGCAAGTGCTTCAATATGGATAATTCACTGAGGAAAAAGGAGAGACGACGTGAGCAACCATTCCCAAGATATTGGGCAGAACAGCAGTAGTGACGCTAGCCTTCTATCCCACCTAAAGCAGCTTCTCGAGAAGTCAAAGGCACATCCACATGAGGTGATCGGTCATTCGCTGGCGGCTCGCGACACGTTATCGGAGCCCGCCGGAGAGCTCGCTCCTCGAGAGCTTGACGGCGGCGACGACGTTGAAGCTCTAAGGATCAGCCTGGCGAGATGAGAGTGGCCACATCCTGACAGCAGCTCCACCACGTCCGGCCACTCACGTTGGCTCGCCTGAGCGTACATGAACTGCGTCTGAAAAGATGCAGTAAAACACTGGTCTTCACCTTTTAACAGCCAGCCTCTGAAGGAGGGCTTATGAAGAACTTTTTATTTATTTATCCATGACGTGGATCAAGACCACACGTGAAAATGCAGTGTTAGGATAAAATAACAACAAACGCAATAAAAAGTAAAAAATACAACTTAAGGCACTCATTGTCCATGGAAAAGTAGTTCCCTGAAACGATGCAAAGATAGACCTAAGACTTCCCCATTTGTATTTAAAATGTGATTGAGCACCCTTAAATTTCTGCAGGTGAAGAAGCTTGCTCGGGCTCGCAATTTTATCACCAAGATCTGAGCTTTCCTCTTAAGTTCCTTGTCCGGCTAGAGCGAAGAACTTGGAAGAATTACCGTTTTCGGAGAGTCGGTTCGAAGGAGAGATCTGCTGAGTTCCTTCTGCTTCGTACTCTACCCGTCATCCTTAGTCGTAGCCTACCCGGAAAGCTAGACGACCAAAAGCAATCAACGAAGCTGCGAACGAAATCTAAGCACTGCAAGGAAGAGTAACACCTCGGAAGCCATACTCCTTGGAAGCAGCTCAATGGCCCACAGATGACAGAGCTCCCACTGATCAACCAAGGAGTTAAGTCACGTGTTCACTTTCAGTTGTAAGGACATTCTGCAGGTGTGCTTGGCCTCCAGGGTAGGCTGCTATTGCCTCTAGGAAAGCTCAGAAATCTGGTAACACTTCCCCAACGTGGCAGGCTTTTTCCTACTAGGACACTACTTCGACGATAGGCTTGGGCGGCCGAGGTGACCTATAACAGCGTGGTCGCAATAACGTCAAACCGAGTCCTCCAAAGGAAAGAATTATGACCGTTGAAAGCTGAGGTTTAGTCGACTTTCACGTCCAGAAATTTTCCTCACTGAAGATGCCGATGATCAGATGACCCAGAAGAGGATGACGGATTCAAAAGCACCAGGGGCCTGATTCATCAAAGTTACTGCAGTAACTTTGATGAATCCGGCCCCAGGTCGGTCGTTTAAACGCGAGCGATGCCGTCGCTCTTATGAAACCGTCAACCTATTCTCTAGCCCATTCGATCATCGAATCTCCGGCAAAGAACATAATTAGCCATGAAAGCCGGCTGCTTTTGAGTCGTAAACGACCGCAGTTTTGTAAAAGACTCTGTACAAGACTCGAATGGAAACGGGCGCTCCTGTTCACATACTCTCCCTGACGGTTTAGAGCTACCATTGAGCTCATCTCGCAGTTAGACTAGTATGGTTAAAGAAAAAGTGGGTAACTGACCCCGTAGTTCTTTGGGCAAGAGCTCTCTACTTGGTTTACATACCATACATAATTACGATGACACATGTTTTACTCGTGCAATACCAGCACCACATTAAGCACTCATTCTTCCTCAAAAACTCACCTTCTGATCAAACGACAGGTGAGTTATCCATTTACTGAGCACGTCTTCCGTATCTTCGAGACCCATCTGAAATATAACAGAACTCTGCCCTCGTAAACAATTTTAAAAAGCAACCCGAAGTCATACAAAATCTAAAGTTTGCAATCACCTTAGCATATACAACGCTTTTATTCCACTGACGTTGGGACTGAAGATACTTGCAAGCGTCACCTCCGGCTTTCACCAAGAATAGCAGTTCAACGCCATCTAGAAAGAGAACACGAGATGGCTTCCAGGGAAATCTGGCAAATTTCTTTAAAAAAAGTAAGCTCAATGATTTTCAAGAAACAGCAACAAAGGACTAGGTTTATGAGAAAGTATTTAGAACGCCTTTACGTAGATATGGACTCCCTGAATGAACAGCCGTTACGCCTCTCGTCCCCAAAGGAAAGGGATGGCTTCAAGAATAAATTGTTTAAGTTGGATGGGCGAACTTGTGGAAACTGGAGTGACATAGGGTAACAAGTTCCTGGCAAACTTATCCCATCTAACTTATACTGCGTTTAATAAATAGCCTTTGAATTATCATTTGCGATAATCGAAACCATCATTTAAAGAGACATTCAGCACCTCAGGAGAACGCGTAAATAGCAACCCTCTCAATGTAGGGAACACTGTTAAAATATCGATGTGAACGCCTTACCTTCAATCATATCCGAGGCGATCAAATTCGTTGCAATCAGTTTTATCAACGAACGAGCTTGTTCGCAGTCCTGGAATAACAAAAACTAAACAAAACCGCTACTAAATATTTGACTAACTCGACCCTCAATTAGGCAGAAGTACTTACTTGACTTGATACCAGGAGAGCTGCCTTCATGCTGGCATGACGTAAATCTGACGAGCCGATCAGTCGATCTACAGCTCGATCCTGCAAATATGGCGCATTTGTTGCTTTTCTGAAGGACTCACTGCTGCAATTCGGTGTCGAAATATGCCAAGAAACCGAGAAATTATAGGCCGATTTCAAGACCAGCGCTCTTATGCGCTATCATAAAGAATAAGGAGTCACAAAAACATCACTTATAGCTTATCATTCTCCTGTTCTGCTATGAATCGACGGGGATATGAAGACCTTCTTTATATGCGATTGTACCGTTGAGAAGAACGGATGGACAGAGAGTGGGACAAACGTACAGGGGACGAACGGCTAGTTACCTCCTCTTGTTTAGCAAGATAAGATGTTTTGCCCATACGACACATTCAAAACACAATAATTTAATAATACTAATACTAATAATAATAAATCAACAACTGCTACCTTCGCCTTGCCTCCAGTCACAACAGCCCTTTCTACCAACCGGCTTTCCTCAACGTTAGCGGCGCCACAAGCTGCACATGTCACTCGTAGTTCCCGCTCCTGAAATCGGACGAGAAATTAATAAGGCCTATAGCTCTGGCGATTTCCTCTTGAATTCCTGTAACTATCTTGTAGAAAGCTGTCGCAAGGGAGGTTTAAACAAAGAAAGCACGCAACAAAGAAGCTCGCGATAAAAAAAAACTTAACCGGCGTTGTTGATCAGGATGGACAACATGGAAAATTACGCAATAAATTCAGCCTCGGGTCGAGATTGAACTTACTCTGTTGCTTTTAAGCTTAAAATGTTATTCTATACACCATCAATTTGAATGGATTCGCTTTCGAAGAAAACGGTCAGCTATGAAAACCGACATTGATCCATCTCTCCAAGTGTCTGGAACATTCCACTTCGACGATTCTGGAGACACTTTGACGATTCTGGAGACCCTTTGATTTAATTACGATATCAAGGACAAGCAGTAGCCTCATGAACTTCGCTAACAATGTAATGTAATGGCAATTAGGAACTCTCCAGCAGATTTGCTTGCTAGATATAGGTACAACTTATTATTGCTTCGAAAAGAAAATGGCAAAGTAAAACCATGTTTTGCCATTAAAATCCAAAGCGGGTTTCTGCGTCAAATTCCACTACATCAGACTTTTACCAGGCTGTCCAATAATTCCTGTCCGAAATTTTTCAAAATTCTATAATTTTCCTTAGAAGTGTTATAATATCAGGCAAATGTAAAAACCTTCTAGAAAGTTCTCCAGAGTTCCACGCTAGAGGCATATAAGGCGCAGTCGCCGCGTCTAGCTACCAGTACAAGCTAAAATGGACCAAGGTCGAATTCGTACGTTCGTGTACTACGAGTGGCTGCTGGGCAACGACACGGGCACCGCGGTCGCCAACATCTGCAGAGCGTGCAAGGAGGAACCAGTGTCCCAACGCACAGTCAGGCGCTGGTTCAATCGTTTCGAGAGCGGCGACACGGGCCTCGAGGACAGGGAACACCCGCTGAAGATCATGCTCTGCTGCTGGTGGGACGCCAAGGGCATGCTGTACTTCGAGCTGCTCCCGCAAGGCAGGACGGTCACCGCCTCCATCTACACCGATCAGCTCGAGAAACTAGCCGCCGCCATCCGAGAAAAGCGTCCCCGACGGGCCTCGGTCCACCTGCTGCACGACAACGCGCGCCCCACGTGCCGAAGGAGACCCAGCAGAAGTTGGCGACGCTCGGCTGGGAGACGGTTGCCCATCCGCCGTATTCCCCGGACCTCGCCCCCTCCGACTACCACTTGTTCCGCTTGCTGAAGCACCATTTGCCTGGAAGAAAATTCACCAACTGCGACAACCTCAAATCTGACATCGCGGATTTCTTCGAGTCGCAGCCCCCGGAGTTCTGGGCGAAGGGCATCGGCGACCTGCCCAATCGATGGGCCACTGTTGTGAAAAACTGTGGTGATTATATTGTTGATTAGACTTGTTTTTCAATAAAGTTGAAAAAAATTAAAGATGGTGAAATTTTCGGACAAGAATTATTGGACAGCCTGGTACTCTAAGCACATGGAGAGAGGGTAAGCCCCCTCCCCTTTTCGGCAGCGAGAGGAAATTAAAAAGTGAAAGCGAAAGCGAATTACTTCCAAAAAATCATTCCTAGCTGAGAGGGGTCAACATTTTAGTGTTTGTTTCACTGCTCAAACAGTCCCCTTCGACTAGGACAGGTCCGAATCAAGCTGCCGAATAATAAAAATACTATGATTATGTGTCTAATCAAATATGTCTACTAAAAACTTTCCAAAACAAAACGCATAGGCGTGTTCTTACCCGAAAAGCAGAGCTTGGCCAGAACATTTGCAAGTCCGGAGGCAGTTGCGGCTCATCTTCAACTGACATTGTTGAGCAGGTGATCGCCAGCAGGCTGCAGACGGACATGTCGCCAAGGAATCGACTGAGTAGCATCTGGTTCTTCAGAGGCGTTACATCCACAACATCACCAGTCGAAGAAACAGACGAGGTCTGGAAAACTTCTGACTAGCTCTTTAAACGAGCAGCGAAGTGTGAAGATTCTACACAGGAAAATAAGCGTTTGTTCATCGGAAACTCGACACTCGCACCGCTTTTTCAGTCTGGGCCGTTAAATCTCCTCAACAAATTACGGAAGGTAGCCGGCTATTAAAAAGGGAATCAGAGAAATGCTCGACGTTCTACTCCCCAAAGGAGAGCCGAAGCGGTACTCATCGACCTCGACTTACCTGTGGCGCCAGAGTGGACCCGATATTATGTAAATTTGCCGCAGCTGTTCGAAGACAAAACATACAGAATGTGTTCCATCAATACCCTTAGGCCTGAGTTATACTCCCGCGGGAGCGTCCGCGGAAGGGCGGGAATCGCGTCGAGACTCCTCACCTGGCCAATCGCCACGCCTCGCCACGCCCGCCTCCGCCGTGCACCATTGGTCCGCGGACGTTCCGCGGATGCTCCCGCGGGAGTATAACAGAGGCCTTACGGGGTGCGTGCGCGTTCTACTTCTACGGAGTATCGTGGAGGTAATTTGAATGTATATTTCCGCTACACAATGACCTGAGATGACAAACCAATGAACACGTCAGTGTTTTATCCTTCACAGACAATATTGAGAGCAATTAACCGACCTCATATGGAAACAAAGTTCGGTAGTTTTGGATGGGACTCGAACTTAAAACCTGGACTCAAGGTGCATGACAACGGGTAGCCTTTTCCACTGCTATACCAAGCGCCCATATTACTTATATTCTCCGCGCATAAAAGAAAAATGCGCTATATGATTCTCCAGCTCGGGACAGCGCCTATGGGTACTCCTTAGACACGCCTATAAACCGAGTCACTGGTTTATTACACAGACAGAATTAAAAAGCTGGTAGTTATCTGTAGCCCAAGAAACCCTTCCCAACCAACCTTTCTTTGCACAATCTTCGACAGGGCTGGATTCTCGCTTGTGGATGACTCAAAATCCGAAATCAACTGAGCCACCTTCTTCGCGTTGAGAAGCAAAGGAATATCTGTAACAAGCAAGCGGTTCATTTGAATCAGTATTTTCGGAGAAGGAACATGCTGACGGTAGCAAAACTAGCCGTCGACTCAAAAATCTGACCTTTCTCCAGCATTGGAGAGTTCTTGGAGGCTCCGGGAGCATAGCGGAGCACGTTATCGTTCGTCAGAAGCAGCGGCGATACCCCACATAGATCCATGTCCAGAGCACATCGTGACGAGTCCAGTGTGACCTGATGTTGCCTGGTCAGCGCTTCGGTATCCCACAAAGTTAGCTCTCTAAAATGGAACCTCTATGCGTTCGGAGAGTGGATGAAGCTTCAAATACCAACCTCTGATGCAGCACTGCAAGAGTATGGTCCCCTGCTAGACGAGAGAACGTCATCCGCACAACAGGAAAGCGAGACGCTCGAACATGGCGCGACTGTCGACGGCCGAGGTCCCAGATCTTAAGCGTTTTCTTATGTCTTTATCCCTTACTTCGGTCACACAAGAATGTCCTCTTTACCACGACTCGCCCCTCAGCGTCACCCATTGCAAGCATATCATCCTTCCAAGCCATCGTTCGTATCGACCAGCCACCGCTCTTCCACTGAAACCAGCCGGCTGATTACCAAACGTACTCAACCAGCTTCAACTCAATCCCAAAAAGCCGTGGAAAAGAAGCCGACCGAACTCACCTTCACACCAACCAAAATTTACCACACGGTCACTATTTCCCTACATACCCACCTTGTCCGACTGTAGCAGAGCACACGAAACACACACACACACATACACACACAAACACACCCACCAATACATGACCTAATGTTGACGCTACCGACTGGTCTTCGCTGTTGGCGAAGTACTGGAATGTTAACGCACACACAACATCGGTTAGTGAGTGGCACATGGAAAGCAGTACGCATTCAGTGGCGCTCATCGACGGTCAACGCCTCTTACCTGGGTGTTGACCTCTTTGCCATCCTTCACGTGTAGGCCTTTGACGACTACGTGGTACAGGCGGTTGTCTGAAAATTGAAAACTGAAATTTGTGCAAGGCTTTCAATTTTGGTTTGAAACGTCAAACAGCATCAACGTTTAACCAACAATAGATATAGAGCCCTAGCAGCCAAGTTACGTTCCGAAAACGCAGTAGTCACTTGATATGCCTCCTGTAACAGTTTTTATCCCAATTTTGGAGGAGACGGAAGATAGCAAGCAAGTGCAAATTTCTAACTGTAAGGCAGTAGCTTAGCAGAACACCGAGTTTTAGCTTCTAATTGAAGTAAAAATTATGACTCAAACCATACAGCCTCGTCATTCACCAAGATAATACTATCTCTCTGGTAACTCCGTTCTGAGATAGTCGTCCATCTCGGTGAAACAAGTTTTCAGAAAACGACCCGTGGAAATATCACCTCGGAAACAAAGTAGAGCATTTCCCGTAATGTTCAGGCTTCACGCCAAACTCTCAGTTCGCACTCTGAGTTCCTAACTACAAACTCTTCTGATGTGGTTGAGTGATAAAAGGGTTCACAGCAGCTGATGATGAGAAATACTACTCCTTTGAGATACAATGGATTGACCCGATCGCCCATCAAATTCGATGCTGTGGTCAGTCTAGTTGGATTTTTATAACCATCTTCTTAGGTTCTTATTACATCGCGTCAGAAAGATGTAGCTTTTAGCCTCTCTAAATGCAATAGACTGAAATGACAAGTACACGGCTCAATAGGAAAACATTTCGACCGTAACGCTTCCATTTAATCTCATTCATCGGCGTGATACAGAAACATCGCACCAAAGGTTTCATCACAATAATTTTGCGGGACTTGACTGGTCTATACCCCCAGTCAAGCTCCACCAAAATAATTGACGCACATTTAATGGGCACTCCCTGCTACCAATGCAGCTACAACATGCATCATGGATCAACAAATATGGAAATGGTTCTAATAATAATGTCTTACCTGAATCTAGAACAACTAGATTTTCACGGTAAATGCTCAGGCCACCGTCTTCAGTCGTTTTTATTCCATGGTGCTTGCATGACCATGCCTAGAAATAATACCATTAAAGCTCCCGCTATTTCTTATCTTAATGATTATGTGATGGAAAACGGATAAAGGTCAGTGTTAGTCGTTTGTTGGATGTGTAGCGGATTCTATTTCCTTACGATATCTTATATACTATATATAATTCGCTTAATCCATGGGTCACATTGTCAGTCACGAGGACGGGGACTGAAGTCAAGAAATGTCTACGACAGTGCGGCGTATGCCAGCCGGTTTTTCTCTGAGCTTAACCATGGGCGATTGCTAGCGCACTGATAACCTCGGCGGCTGATTACCCAAGTTTACGATATTTTGAGCCCACAATACGTCAAGGTATGAATGGGGATCAAGTGCAGAGGGTAGGAATTCAGAAGATGTGCTGAAGACGTCGTTCAACGTGCGTAGGGATTCAGAAAACGAGCTGAGGACTTCGTCCAACGGGCGCATAGATTCAGAAGACGTGCGCTAGACATCGTTCCACGTGAGTCAGGATTCAGAAGACGTGCGCTAGACGTCAATCAGGTATGTATGAGTTCACTATTATTGTTAGCTACTCACTCTCGCGTAACTCCTTCTAGAAAATGGAGCTTTCAAAGGAGTACACCCGTCTCTAATAGGTCTCTTATTCTCTGATGGTGGTCTCTTATTGTAGGTCTCTTATTGTATAACTTCAAATTTGGCGAGTCCTGTCGCATCAATTGTGTATTTGGGGAGGACACAGTGTGAGATCGCACTGCACGAGAATGGTTCGCACGCTTTCGCAAAGGTGAGTTCAACCCTCAATATTCGTTCAGGTCAGGACGCGAATCAGATGTCGACAACGACCGACTGCGACAGCTGGTCGTAATACAGTTTGAAGGCATAGATGGACTATACAGCGAATGTGCCCCAAGAGTCCCAGTCACGCTACAGCCGACGCCTTATCCTTCCACTACTGATTTATATACGCCCTTTTCCAAACGTCTTAGCACTGAGTCTGATATACTAAAACACCTTTTATGCTGAAGCCATTTACACCAACGAGTACACTTTTAATTAACAATCGGATTGCTTTTATGTTATAATGAAACAATCAGCTATGTATCTACAACATAAAGGGAAGACGTTTTATGACTGCTACTCCATTTTGCACATAAAGCAAACAACCAGGTCAGGGGCAAGTCGTTGACCCATGATTAGGCTTCTTATTTGTGAAAATATCTACCTCAAAAAATAAACGGCGCTTGTGTTTTCGTTGCAATTTAGGCGCTCCTTGATTAGTGTCGAGATGCATACCTTGCTAAGCCGGTAAGAACGACCCTGATATACTCAGAATGGTCCGTGGATAATGACATTATCCGGTCAGACCAACTGATGGCAGCGGTATCGACGTCGCTCCGCTTCAAAGGTAGATCATTATTCTTACACTTGGGGCTTTCTAGTCTCGTACCTGGGACGATGTCCGAAAGATAGAGTATGAGGGTTATTTACGTTTGATCGCGTAAATAACAAACTCAAGTTTTGGACTACTTTCAAGCCCGTGAAGACGATAAACAGGGCGAAAAGTTAGACCACTCAATAAACTGATGGACCTTACAACCTTGTCCGGCACAAAAGCATTAACACACTAGCCCTAGGAATGGGATCGTTAAACCAGTATACAATATTCTGCAGTTCACGCCGTCTTTTACTAACCATTATGTTTCTCCGATTAGCAGGGTAGTCATACTACCAACGTGAAATGAGTTAAATGACCACTCACCATATCTACGATCAATGGACACGTTTTGCTCATTCGTCGCAGAAGACGCAGTCCTTTAAGATCCCAAATCTCTAATGGTTCACGTTGAAATGCTAGCGCTAAATAACACCTGAAAGGACTTGTGGAACAGCCAGAAATAACAAAGAAAAAGAACATAGTGGGCGGTGATCCAAAGAAACATACTGATAGAAAGAAACCCGTAAAAGAGTGACTGGAGACTCATCTGCCTCCGGTCGTATTCGACGTTTCACTCCTGAAAACGAATCACATAAGAAATAATGTAGCTGAATAAGAAAATGAGAAAATAAGAATCAAGATGAGTGTTCCGAATACTGCTTGGATTGTGGACTACAGTCAAAGTTATAAAGAGTCAAGAAAAACACGAACGAACGGACACAAAGATAGTCGTCTTGCAGTCAGTGAGACTCAGAGCTGTGTAGTCAACAGGTTCACAAAAAAGGGTACCGCAGTGCGTGAACCTACACATTTTCTGCCTTAGTTGATCATACAACACCGTGTGACAACGCAATCATAGACAACTAAATTTATGACCAATTTAAATGCTTTGAGAAGGGTTCAAAATTTTTAGATAAAAGGGTTATTTGAACAAAGTTGGATCATAGCACTCTAAAAACACTTACCCGTCCTAATATCTGTAGCAAATATATCATTCCGGACCACCTGAGCTGTGCTCAGAGAATGGTTGTACCCAGCTGTTAGTACAATATACGTGCCGCCCCATTCAAGGCATCTGGAAAGCGGGATATCGACCATATAAGTCAAAAAATAAGCTCAACACCTACTTGATTGGTGACGACTGCACCGAGAACTCTCGAACAACATCGCAGGTGAAGACGTCAACCAGATGTAAAGTGCCGCTTTGCGATCCCACAGCAACCAAATGCGCTGTCCCAAACGAATTCTTGTCTAAAGTTGGTAGAGCTTACTAGGTCAATATAAACACATGCTTTTCGTTATAACAAAACAACCACGTTTTGCGCTTGAAACGAATATGACGCCCTCACTTTTATAGACAAGCGTTTAGATATGTAGAACTAGCACCTTGCACGGGTCTGTAAATTTTGACAGCCGGCTCTTTCGCCTCTGCGATAAACCATAGAAGAGGTATAATTGCTAAGCGGAGAAAATGTGCTACAACCTCTTGGTAAGCACCTGGTTTGACGACCCTAAACTCCAACGGCGATGGAATTATTAATTTCTTTGTTTCTGACATTTTAAGATTATTTCTGAAATTGAATTCTAAGATTATCACCCCTTATCACACTCGTAGTTCCCGCAAAAGAAGTGTTCAACACCTGCTAGCCATCAGCATGTTCGGGAGGAGCAGCTTCTTGATTTCGTTTCAGTCAGCCTCCTTAATCTTCAACCTATTCACTACTATCACTTGAGGAAGCTCAGCCTTTCTTCAACACTAATTTAAGTCGCTCAGGCATACGCTTCAGACACTTCCACTCTATGCATCTGATTGTACTTGTTGAACCCACTGTCTTCGTGCATGGAGCTCCAGCGATGTGGATTTCGTTGCGAATCTGTTAGTTTAGAAGATTGCCGTAGAACGTGCCGAGATTAACATTGAACCTTCTGCTCATGTTTCTGCGTAAATCTTCTCTACTGTTCAAAGATGTGCCGAGACTCAAGGACAGTCACAAGTGGAGTCCCAATCTGCACCAAGACGTTAAGCAGTCTCACTGGAAAATACTACGAATCCTGGAATATCGTGAAGTTACTCTAAACCGCATTTGGCCTTCAAGTGACTTAGTTAGATCGCTGAACGTTTTATTCTTCCCACACCATTCTGTCACATTTAGTCTGAGTGGGCAATACCACTCGGCAAACTCCTACAGCCGCGGGCTGCTCCTCAGCGATTACGCCAGCCGTGTACCGAAAGTAAACGCGCTCAAACGAAAGCCTAAGATAGACTTGTAATGGACGGATATGTTCATCAGTGAAACTGTCATAGCGTGGGACGGTACACAATTGCTTGGAGATCGTTCTCGAGAAGCAGTCAGAGAAATGCCTTAACCTCCCAAAGTAGATATCATGCCCAATCGAAAGATATTCGAACTGTCTTCACCTCAATATAAAAATTGATGTGTCATACCTAAGGAATCGTCACCCTCCTTCGCCAGGTCATCGATCGGTCGCATTCGTAAACAAGATACTCCAGACGATAATGCATCGAGAAAGCCAGTTTGGTGAATGCTAAAGAGCTTAGGAGTTTAAACCATATTCTAGCGAAACAATTCAATAGGCAACAAATACCTGAGAGCTCCTATCGGAGTTGTGTCTAGGCTTTTGCTGAACAGCAGATTGTCTTCAATGTACGATCCCCGATAGTCTAGCACACACGATTTATCAGAAGTCTGCAACACGCAAAGAATAGCAGTTCGAAGAAAGTGTCCGATAAAGGTCATAAGGCCAAGTAGGTTCAGTGGGCACTTACCACCTGCCACAACACCACTCTTCCGCTGCTGAACAAAACAGCAACAGCGTTTTGAGTGACCGGACAGAGAGCTGCTCCTACCGCTCTTTGCTGGGCGCCTTGACGCTGGATTTCGCCGAACGCCACCTATAAACCTCACTTCGATGGACTCGGCTCAACAGCTGTTCGTCAGCTAGACCAATCACTTTTTCTAAGCTCAGCTGCGCGTCGGCTCGTTCGTCGTTTGTCGTGAACACTCCCACTCTCAGCGCTACACTGCCATTAGCCTGTACGGTGAAAACAGCATCACGTGTGGAACAGGACAGCAACGATATGAGGTTCGGCTCGAGGTTGGTGGTGAATAACACGGCGAACAGCTCCGTGTGGAGGCAGTGCACCTAGAATGCCTAGCATCATGGTGAGATGAAAAACCTCTCCAAGCTTCTAAACTCACTTGACCATGGGCGGCAGCGAAAAGGATGTTCCTGTAGGCCTTATGGTAGACAAGATTTTGAATGCTGGAAGCGGACTTCACTTGGTCGTCGCATAACGAGACCGTTCGAGTGGAGTTTGACGGCGTATTGTTAACGTTCACGTCACTGCACAGCATTACACTACATCCCACAGAAGAAACTGAACAGATGACATTAGAATGGCTGTCATAAATGTGCCTCTCGAAAACACCTGTCTGAGTGCACTCTGTGGTTGCGCTTCATCTGTAGCAGCACTCACTTCGTCTCTCTATTAAATTTATGCATCTACATGTGTACAACAACTCTCTATAAACTGAATCAGTCAACTTTGCTATACATTTAATGGCTTATAGGATGGGGTCAAACAGCTATTGCAGCAGCATTCGCTCATCGGAAGCCAAAGTGTTCGGGTTCGGGACTCACTTGATGGAGAAAGTTTTATTTACAGCCCAGCGCCAATCTGATTCCAAATACCATTCACTCAGAAGCGTAGTGATAATTGTAGTGATTAACTCTAAAGCCGGTGAGTTTTACAATAAACTCTGATCTAATGTGGAGTTCGAATGTCCTGCCACGCTCTGCTTTACGAGCGAAAACATGCCTTGGCCAGATTCGAACCGGCATTCGGTTTTTGGGCCAAATGTTATTTGTCACGTCATCATAACGTGCTATGCGAGGTACTAGTTAATTGCAATATTTTTCTACATATACTACTCTATAAGGTCTCGTGGTAGCGCAGTCGGAGCAGACGCAGGCTGTCAAATGCACCTAGATCAAGGTTCATAGTTCGTGACTCGCCCAGGACAAATAAGCCTTCCACTCCTCCGAGGTGGGGTACCAAACACGGATTTATTGACGCCATCGTTTACCCTCACGCTTTAAGATAGCTAATAATGATATGGATGGTGCTGTTAACCTAACATATCCTCGTGGCGTAACGAATAACATTTTAGCATGGAAAGCGTATCATGTTAATTGACAGTGGATAAAGGAAACGGTATCGAATTCAAAAAAAAAAAAACTGGTTGTGGCACTTGTTCATCTAGTGGGCTACTAACAATAGAGCGCTATGTTTTAAAAACACCTCAGCTAATGAATTCTTCGGCGCCATTTATTGGTGTAATCCTAAGCTTATCACAACCAATCTTAAGCCTAGGTTCAGCTAAGCTAAGATTTACGGAAGGATTTGTGCGTATACATCAAACTTACAAGCGGCGTGCCGCGTGTTGAATGGATCGACGGCTAAGTCGAAAAGTGGAGTAGTGTAGGTCATCGACCACATTTTCTCTCCATTATCCGTGTTCCAAAGCATGAGGCAGTCACCAGAATGTAGTGAAAGGAGGAAATCTCGGCTCATATCCTTCCAAACGAACCATTTCATATCTGAAGTAAAGGACAAATGAACTTGGCTTTCAAGGAGCCACTGCGTCAAACGTGGCTCCTTTAAACCTATCGGAGTGAAAAGCCAAGCCAAAACTTACTAATAACATTAGAGGCAGCATGTGAGAACTGGCATCGTTTCGATGCCGTTATAGGCTCCGATATGACTATCTGGCCACTGATGTCCGAGGAAGCGATGCGGTGATCGTCCGCCCTCGTTTGCTCGATGATTGAGAACGGAGGTGACCAACACACCTACAAGGCAGCTCATAAGTTCGCAACAGCAGGCGCTAAGGAGACTCCAGTAAAACTAACGTGATCAACGGCAGTGGTGTGTAAGTCGATAGTTTGAACACGTTTAAAAGTGAAGGCATCGATGACAAATAAGAGGTTATGGGACCCATAGACGATCGCTCCTTTCGAATTCCTGAAACTATTATGCTTCGCTATCTAAATTCAGTCAGGAAATGCCTAAAGGAAGCCACTTCTCACTGACAGGTAGAACTTCCGAGGTCCAAACTTCTGTGGTTGCTCGACTGAGTAGTTTTTAAGTGTCTCACATCCCAAACTTCGCTTAAAGACGCCTCATACATATTCTAAGCGCGAAATCCGCAGCGATTTCCTCAAGCTTTTAAAAACCGTCAGAGGAATTCAGAACAGCATTCACTTCTTCGTTACGTCAACTAAGAGAACTCCAAGCCTATTGAATGAAAGCCCTCGAAACTTCAAGACTAGTGGACTGGAAATCCTCAAATTCAAAAGGCAGTGAAATACATTGTAGTGCAAGAATACACTTCAAGAAAAAGATATTTGCAGAAAATATTTTTTAAGATACCTTTTCCAGATATTTGGATGTTTTAAGCCGATATAGAAACATTCTGTCTATAATAGTCAAACCAATCCCGCCCAGAACATTCTTCTTACTCTTTTCGCATCTGTGATCATCTTCTTTGGGAAGAGGGGACCCTCTCAGTTTCATTACTTGAGTACGTTGTGTAAAAATGTTAACAATAACCGTTTAATGACCCAAGCTCGCGGTGTGGACGGAAGGACAGCACTTCCCACATCTCGCGGAGAAAAAGTAATTTCTAAACAGAGTTTTAAGACTTTTTTAATCACTACTAATTGTAAGAGAGACAGCTGCAAATTCTCAACAGTTCTTCATGCTCTTAATTCCATCTTTGTGGGACTTAGTTCAATGAGGAATGCAACAGTTTTTCCGATTCCCACTTGGAGAACTAGTTTGGTGCAGCTAGAGTAAAGCTACTAGTTATAAAAAAGATACAAGGTTTGCAAGACGAATATTTGTCACCTTGATGTCACCCTCTCTTCCCGAATAGCAATATGATTGACCTTTTGTCAACAAAAAAAAAACGTAGAAATGCAGCACTGAACCTTGAAAACACGGTAGAGAAAACACTCAAGAGCGAATAAAACCTACCAGTCTATGGCATTTCGATTGCTTGGGTGCAGGCCACCTGGTAGTGTGTTTGGCATCTCAAGAAGCAGTAGAGATTCCGTGACGCATCGGTCTTCCTGTGAATTCACCATTTTAAAGCAGGAATAGCAATGAAGGACGGCGTGAGACTGTTTCGCGTCCGGACGGATCCAGATCTTCACGATCCAGATCAAAGGTGCGCTGTGAGGTCGATAAATCAGCCGTGTCTGGCACCTGCGTTCAATACTCCTTGTCTTTCCCCTGATATTTGCGTCCTATTGTAACGGGCACCAACCAATCACTTTAATTGAATCTTCGGCCTCTCCTACCGAGGAAGGGTGAGATCATCCTGAATGTCCTCGATATAACACCCATCGAGAGCGAGGATGACGAAAAATGGGTAAGTATATGGCACGATAAACACTTTGATTAAAAAGGTGCAAGTCTCAAGTCCACCCTGTGTTTCTCCCAAAAAGTGTGTATTTATGCCAGCTTAAAATGTGTATTTTAGTTCTTTTGAATAGAATATTCACTTTAAAAATAACTTTTCGGTTCCATGGTAGTTGTGGGGTCACCTTACAAAAAGTGCCACTAACACGAAAAAAGAAACGATGACACACTGATAGTAAAGAAAAGAAACAAGCAGTGCCGTACCCTTTTCTGTGCCCTCCTCCACTGACGCGGAATTGGGCAGGGGAAAGGACTCCGGGGTCGGATGGTAACTTCCTCCAGCTGCGCTCCACGTGCCCACACATAGAATATATGTAGATTCAATGCTATCACAGTCTTCTGTTGCACTACCTGTCGTTATCAAATCTCTAAACTATTAATAACCAGGGAATTGTCTCAGGCGTATGTCTGAATGGTGAAAATAAATACCACCACGAGAATCTCCGCCCTTGAAATAGTAGGAAGGTATGTTTGATTTTTGCAAAGTCCTTGAACCCACGGAGTTAGATACCCGTAAAAGTCCAGTATTGAATCGAACTGTCAGCACGCACCTAGCACGTTTGAGCGCGCCCTACGTGGAGATAAGAGAGGTGGTGAAAGGCACTGGTGTAAGCAACTCGATGGCTCATTGAGAAGTGGCGGTGAATCGAACGCACAGGACCAGATGTTCGACCCACGTGCCTTGCCGAATTTTTGCATTTTTAAGTGTTCATACCTTGCTTGGTATCTTTTACCTTCCATGCTTATCCTATGTATATATCCCACTAGCTTGTCAAGGACGTGTTCAGTAAGAGCCTTTCATCAGATGCCCTCCGTGTATAAGACACCGTATTTTTCTTCAGATTTTTGTTAAATACGTGGAGAATGACCCCTCATAGCTAGGCATAAACAAAGCAACATCACAATGGCAGCTGAGGCTTTGAAACTGATGCGTTACGACCAGGGATGAGCGGTTAATGAAATTTTGAAAACCGGATAACGGATAATTTTGCCCGAGAATGGCCGGATAACGGGGAAACGGATAACGAACAAACAACAAAAATTAAAACTCGTTTTAAATTGCACTAATTTCAACAACGGATCAGAACTTGAAGCACTGTTAATTTATAACACTTCTAGATTTTAGTACTGTTTTTAAACGTTTTTTCAGGCGCCACATTAACGACGCTCTGTGGGGTTTTCTGCCCATCCGTAGGAAGACAAACGAACAGCAACATACCCGCCGCCTTTCACCTGTTTCCACGGGGTCGGTTGGATTGTCTTATTTATCAGCCTTACTCTGCGCTGAACTTTTTTTTTCAATTAGAGCAGTTGAAAAATAGAGTAGTCCTTGGAAGAGCAAATCTTCCGATGTTTCTGGAAAGAAGGAGAAGGCAGGACACATCCAGTCAGACAAACTTCATCTAACGATCTTGTCATACACATGCTAAGAACGACTATTGTTGTCGCTGTACGATAGGATCCCAAGATCCAATGTAGAATTTTCTGGGATGGATAAAATACTAACTTTTGGGTACTAACTGCAAGCAAGTGTGTGCGGCAAACACACATTCAAAAAGTTATGACATCCAGACCTTCTGGATCTGAGGAAGAATATCCGACCCAGCCCAAAACGGAGGTGCAGATATGATATATCCCTATGTTGCAGATAAGTTTCACAAAAAAGTCACAATTTAAAACAAGTCTACATGTCTTCAGCACCCACGATGATAGGTTTGTTTAGTAGTTTATTGCTCCCCTAAAATTTTTAATGGAGAAGTTGCTTACTCTATGAATTTAGATTTATCCGATTTCTTTTGCTTGTATTCATTGCTGCACTGCAGTTTTTTTTTTTTTTTTGATAATTTACGACAGCATATGGCTAAAAAGGTACCATTACCGCATGCAATCAAATCGAACATACTGCAATCGTGCAACCACAAATGATACGATGGAAAGATCGGCGGTAAAAAAAATCTTCCCGGGATGCGGCTCTCCACTTTTGACGATTGCTAGTAGCAGTTTGAATACCTTCTTGGTCAGCACATGACTTGAGAATGAACAATGCTATGCTAACAGTAGGCCTCATACAAGTATGGTACAGGCTTAGCGGGCCTTCCGGAAGGCTGGAAGTTAGATATCTTTAAAACTATGTAGCCCGTTCCCAAGTGAGGAAACTTCAATTAACCCTTCCAGATTTGAATACTTCTGTTGTTTCCGACGACCACTCTCACGATCATGAAGGATCCTGTACATGGTTCACCCATCACCACGTCGAAAGCTAAGATTCAGCTAATTTGTTGTTCGTTATCCGGACCAAGATCGCCGGATAACGAACAACAAAACGGATAGGCCAAAACCCCGGATAACGGATAACGGTTAATCCGCTCATCCCTGGTTACGACGCCTTCACTATGTGGCTTCACTGGACGAGGAACTCGCCCTCTCAATGGAAAATTCGTTCCTAGCGTTGGCATTAGTACCGAGCCTAAGGGAGCTGAACTAAATAGTCTCTCAGTCTCAGTTCAACCACTATCTTCAGGTTGTCACCCCTCGTTCATGAGCAATCCTTCAGGGAGGGACCGAAAACGGACCCTCTAGTGAAAATTGCACTTGAAAGTGCACTAGAAGTGGTTCTAGATTCTAAGCCATGTGAAGGGAAGCAGTTCTTCCACACTTCTTGAGTTTCAGTTCACTTTCAGGGAAGCAGTTCTTTTGCAGAGACGCTTATATTCCACCCATATTTGTTCCAGCTAGAGCTAATTTCAGCTGATCGATAACGTCAGAAGCTGGCAATAAAAGCAGCCATTATTTCCGTTAGCCAATCACACGCTGCTATAAACGCACTGCGCAAACTGTCGACGAATGTGCCTCCTTTCCAAGGAGAACGAAAAAAGAACAAAAGAGAATGGAAGGCTGAGAAGGGAGGTCTCCCTGATTTTCCTGCGCAGTGTCCGAAGAATTGATCCAGAAACTTGTGAAATAAGCGGTTAGGCTCAGATATATATATATATATATATATATATATACATCATAACTGAAGTAAGAAATCAAAAGCTGCCGGTTTGGATGAAATATAGGGAGCTCTCTAGACTTGTACCGAAAAGAGTGACAAACGTAAGCCTCGTTGTTGAATCAGAGAAACCACTTGACTACTTCTAAACGTTTATTTCGTTGTTTTTCCCACCAGCAGAATTCCTGAGCGAAGCCTCTCATCGTACTTCTGGCTGCAGGTCTACGGAATTGATTGAGTACAGCCCTCTTCTTTTCGTAACGCTCATGAAATTAGTTCAGAAACCTTCAGGCTAACTCCTGGATGGCGCAGAGCGGCTCGGAAAGAGGAGGGCATTGCCATGTAAGGCAGCCCTATACTGCCTTTTGTGTTGCACGAAATTAAAAATTTTCCACATCACTGCTGTTTTGCCCCGCTGGTGAACTCAGTCAGGTGTATTCTAGATGGTAGTGACCGCGCTTAAATTGTTCAGCATTCAGACATGTTGAACTCACTTATTTCATAGAAAACAACTGCAGTAACGAAGTCAAAGTAAACAACACATAAAACATGAGGATATATGACATTTGTGAGCTGGGTCGGGACATTTGCAAACGTTCAGGACGTGAAGTACACTGCCTTGTCTGTGTCCAAAGCGTTAATTGGTTGATGATGCCTTGATCCAACTTTTATTTCACTTTACTGAGGTTATCCGTTCTCAATGCAGATTTAGCAAGGGGTCCTTCCTTACTGGATTTGCACCGAGAACGGTCCTTTTTAGGTTCCCCTCCGCCGACTAGGAACTCGGTAACTGAGTCTATCCGGGAAACCAGGTTGCTGTAGTTAACTTATGTTGTTGCCCTTTATTGTGCTTCGTTATGGGGGAAGTCGTTTAGGATCTGCCAGCACGAACTAGGATTGCACCCTGAGCCATGCTACCTCTGATGCAATTGAGAACTCATGCGTCTTCTTACTGAAACGGCCCCTCTGAGCTGTATACATACGTATTCTAGCTGTAGAAAAACATCAAACATGAAGTGGCCAAGACAAAAATGCCAGCCTTGGAGTAGTTCTGGGGGGTACAGGATCCTTCTCTGGACCTGCACCTGCCTACTTCCTATCATGTGTCTATTTATTTCAGATCGTGTTAGGAAATTCAAAATAAAGATCTCGTCAAAGATATCGTAGGAAAACGCCTGTTTATAGAGGTTCATGATAACCAATTCCGCCATTTTCCAAAGAATGTGGCTACATCTGCTGCTCTCAATTTCACAGGGATTGGGAGGCGGCCGTAAGAATAATGAATTGCAGTCAAATTGCGGCACTTGACACCAAACACGACACGACGAGCAGGAAGAAAGCGGCCGCTCGCTTCTCACGCGGATGGCAGAGAGCGCAGGGAATCCGCGACGATTCATCGGCGGTGCTTTGTTTGACGAGCAGTGGCGGTGACGACGACGGGAGGAGGGTGGAGACGCAGACGATCTATGCTACCCCCCCCCCCCTTATGGAGTCGTTTCTCACGGAACACAGCGCTCAAGCACTCCTAATGCGCTGGAAGACCACCGAGATATGCCAGCGAAATGAGGTGGGTCAGTGCATAAATAGCCGGCGAGCGGCGAGCCTCGAGGCCGATTCGACTTCCGGCTATGACTACATTGATCGATATTGATTGGTCGATCGATACTCTCTACGTTGCAAAGTTTGTCCATCAGCTGCCATATCCTGCAGTGCCCACTTGGAACGTTTAATCGTGAGCCTAGGTCGCTAAAGCTGATAGAGAGGTAGTATCCTCCCTGGCGCTATGGTAGTTAGTGAGGACCACCTTATAGAAAGTGACACTAACGTGAAGAGAGGAACGATGACAGTGATAGTAAAGAGAACAAACAAATAGAGCCATAGCATTGTTCCCATTCATTGTCTCGCCACGCCTGCCTGTAGCCGCATGCTGTGGTGGCCCCCCCCAAACTACCATCGTCCCTCCTCCCTACCATGACGAAACGAGCTGGAGGGAAGGTTGGACAGAGCAAGAGAGACAAAGAGGAGCAAGAGAGGCACAAGTAAGTCACGCAAGGGCAACATCCCACAGTAAAAAGAGGCGTGAGGTATAATGCAATTCGTGTGGTTGCAGACGCTGCACCGTAAGTGGCAAACTCCATTTGGAAACGTTTTTGTGTGTATAGGATAAGGATAAAGGATGACGTTACTCAATCCCTTCTGGGATGCGCCAGCGCATTCTACTTCTATGGGATGTCGTGGAGGCGACATGAATGCGTATTTGGCCATACAATGACTTGCGGTGGCCAGCCGATGAACAAGTCAGCGCTTTATCCTTTCCAGGCAAGTCTGGTACCAATTCACCGACCCCGGAGGGATGGAAGGCTTGGTTGGCCTGGGCGGGAAATCCGAACCAGGAACCTGGTATCGGGTGCACGCGACAGTCGCGCCTCCTCTGACTGCGCTACACGCGCCCTTTTTTGCGTGTACACTGTTTAAATTCCAAGCGAGTAAGCGCTTAGCTTCTGTCTTGTTGTCTGCTGACTGGCTAGCTAAGTGGTTGTGATATCCTATACGTCACTTACATGATGGCGGCACTTTGTAGATTATTCACAGTCCGCGTCAGCAATGGCTGATCGCCCAGGCAGGCTATACGCTTATACGCCATTTCACATGCCGTCCCGTTGATCATCGAGTTGCTCGGGCGGGCGCCTAGCGAGTACTCGTTTATCCCTGTCGCGTGCCAGAGTGCTCCAGTGAATCTTCCTCGCACAAGGGGCACGAAGAGCGTCTTATCGTTCGTTCAGGGCTTTCACGGGGAAGTTCGTCCAACGCATTGGTGGGTGTCCTGGTGTTCTATTGACTTCCCGAGGACAGTCGGTGGCGACTCTTGCCGAGCGGGTGTCTGCGAAGCGCATTACGTGGCCGGCCCACCTAATTTTCGACGACTTAGCCCATGAGACAGCGTCTCTGATCTTCGCCATCAGAGAAGTTTATACGTACGTAGTGAAAACAATCAAATTTGATGGTAGCAGTTGATGATAAGGTGCATCATCATATGACTGAAAACAGCAGTAGAAAGGTGCACCATGAACTGAATACGCTGTAACTTTAAAAAAAACACGTGGAGAATTCAATAAAACCATCGAAACAATGATGGAATGTTGTTACAGGATGTTTTGTTGCAATCAAAACTCTTGCGCCAGGCGGGACTCGAACCCGCATCTTCTGCTGCCCGAAAAGCAGAAGATGCGGGTTCGAGTCCCGCCTGGCGCAAGAGTTTTGATTGCAACAAAACATCCTGTAACAACATATAGCTTCTCTACCAGCCGCTCCAGGCTTAAGCAAATGTGTTAAAACAATGATGGAATGAACCAATGTTCATTGTTGCAGTGATTGAAGCACGCGAGAGCGAGCGACAGCCCTCGCATGGTCCCGCAGTGATTGGCCGTTTCGCATGTAGACTCGTCCGAACATTTGTTGAAGTACGCTTACCGACCAGCTAAACCTACGATGGGCAATCGCTTTGCATTAAAAGGCGACTACGACAACCGCCCAGTGGGATGAAGCCCGGGATTAAATCGTTAATGGTAAGAACGCGCAAAGTCGGGCTCTTTGGTGTAGTGGTGCACGGAATGTTGTTAAACCCAAGGAGTAGGGGTCCTTGAAGTCACAATGGAATAGGTGCATCACGAGTTTGAGGGTCTTCTACGCCCGCGATGCCCCTGCCAGCAAGCGGCTCGGAGCGCAGTGGAAGTGACGTAGCTTCATGCGAGGAAGGTTGGGGGTTTGGTTCCTCTGCGATTACGCATTTTTGCATTTCAACTGACTGGTTGAGATTTGGGGATTCTGACGTCTATGCCATTTTCAGACGTTTTCTGCGCATTTTCCAGCTGTATGCTGTGGAGAGTATCTTTCTTCCGACTTGTTTATTACTGACCGGATTTTTAACCACAACATCTTCATCAACTTGAAGTTGACGTGCTTCGAAGTCCTTTACTATGCTGGCCATCCGTTCGGCCAGCTTGATTTCTTCCCTCGAAGGTTCTTTGTCTAAAGGTGGACCACACTTCAGCGTGAGCAGGTGGATCGCCACTCGAGCATCGGTAGACAATGTTGGTATTAGGTGTTAGAAAACCTCCAGCAAACCTCTGATTTCCAGTTGACAGGCAGACATGAGGGAAGGGTGTATCGATGCCGTTTAGGTTAATTTGCGGGATCCACAAACCTCGTTTCTCATAAGTGCTGCTTCATGCAGTCAGTTGAGATGCAAAAATGCATCAGCGCAGAAGAACCAACCCCCGACCTTCCTCGCATGAAGCAACGCCACTTCTGCTGCGCTCCGAGCCGCTTGCCGACAGAGGCATCGCGGGCGCACAAGACCCCCAAACTCGTGATGCGCCGTATTCCATTGTGAGCTCAAGGATCCACCTTCTGGGTTTAATGAATTGGCAGAAAATAAAAACATTTTTATACTGATTGAGCGGTGGGGATTCTCCTTATATGACTCGCTCCCCCCGTTCAGACATACGCTCCAGACCATTCTCTTGTTAGAGCCCTTGGGACCATCCGCCTTGGGGTCATACAGCTAGAGTGTCCTGCAAAGGCTAACCTTTATGAGCGGGCTCATTTGAACACTCATAAAGGTTAGCCCTTTCCAGAAATACTTGTTCCCTTGGGCTTCACGCCTTCAGTATGGTTTCCTGTAGAATGAAATGGCACTTGGGAGGGTAATCTTTCGAATGACTTCGTCTCTTCCATTTTCCGAAGAAGCCAAATCGCCAAGTCGGCCGCAATATTAGTGACAATCTTGGCTGAGCTAAGGAATCAATCCAAGCGAATAAAACCCCTAAATGTCGATTCATGAAGGGTCGAGCGTGGACCAAAACCATGTCCTTTCGCAGGTAATTTTGTGCGCTATCTGTCCGCAGCTGTCCCTTCCTTGTAGAACAGGCTGGAGTTCCCCCCCCCCCCCTCCTCCCACTAGAATAGATCCATGTCTTCTTTCATAGTTTATGCCAACGGCGACAGCAGTGACTGTTTTCCAACGTTCTTCTGTTTGTCATGTCTAATCTTAATGCTGCATGCCGATCTACGATCCGTTTGAGTTGTCGCATCAAAATCCGACGGTATCGATTGGGCCGCGCGAGCGATCGATATCAATTTCTTCCAGAGCGTCGCACCGCACTGGTATTGGTGTGCAAATCCCAGCGAGAATCGATGCAGAAGAGAGGGGTTTTCGGTCCTTTCCCCTGAAGTAGCTCCTGCACCCACAGCATGCAACCTCCTGTCGTTTTTCATGTGGCGCCATCATTTCCTCTCTACTTGTAATGCCCCAGAAGCCTGGAACTGAATACCAAGGTTGGGACAGTGTTCGGCCGGATATTTTCTCGTTGGGTTGCGGGAAATGGCAGGTGAAGTATGGCGAACTATGTGATCTCCCACCATTAATCTCGGGAGGGGAAGGAGGAGGTGCCGAATCATCCATTAGCTCGAAGTGGTGTCACGAGGACGAGCCCCTGTATACGTTCACCCAGAGATCAATGTGCTGCTATCCGAAATAATGGTAGTCTTGATGAAGCATGTAGGATGATTTATAAATTTTATACATAATTAAGTTAAATATGTTGTGCAGTGATCGACACATAAGCAAAGACAGATGAAAAAGTACATACACAAATAATCAGAGATGTTATGCAGTAATGACGGTTAGACGCGAAGCAAAACCGAAGAAAAATCTTGTGAGTTAGTGAGAGTGACAAGAGCTGACAGAAAAGACAAACCGGCACGCCAAACACACATATATGGCAGATAAATAAATCAATGAATGTGATAATATGGAGCTAGAAAATTCACGAAAATGTGTTAAATGTTTAACTCCCCATGAAACGTAGAAATAGTGGAGGAAACATATAGACTATTCCGCAACGTATCACAATACAAAGCGTGCTAAACCCAACCTTGTCGGGACGACCTTGTTATTAGCAACCCCTGACGACCCTGCCTTAGGTGAATGAGGAATGTGCAACCATCGGTGCTCCCATACTACGCAGCACTCGATCAATCCACAGTAGAGGTCCGTTGAGGTGAGCCTCTATCCAGCACGGAGTGGCGTCAATCTGAAGAAATATTGAGCCTCACTTTTGTTTTCTCTTTACGACAAGTCACCTCCAAACTTTCGTCCTTTTCCAATTTCACCAGCCACTAGCTTCCCATCTTGAGTGGATATGTGCCATTTCCTCGTCAATGTGGACACTTTTCGAAGCAACTGGACGGTCGTAACCAAACCAAACATCTTCCACAACTAATAAGACCCCTCCTTAAGAAAGTAGGTAAAAACTGTCGGTTAAAAAGTACCATGGCATTTTTCAAACCTTAATAATTCGCATACCCCAGAAGTGATTAGTGCTTGATTTTTCAATGAGCTTCTTTTTTTTTAGCTGCCTAATTGCTGAAGAAGTATGGCATCAGTCCTAAAGTGCAAAATAGTACCAATTATAAGGTGCATTACAAGAAGAGGCAGCGCCGTGCACATGTCTTTTTATCTGATTGATAGTATAAATAGTATAAATGCTGCTTTATTCAAGCTGCGCAGTGAAGATATACGTGTTCTCCTCTTGCTTTTTATGCTTGATCGATGATTATTCCACCACTCCTCGCAACACTATTTTTGCTATCAACTGAGTGGAGATCGCAACATTCTAGGCGAGGGCATGGTGCGACCTCTTCTTATGCCACTACAAATTTTTCCTGCTTTTCTGCGAAAAAGAAAATACGTCCAGTAAGTTCGTTTTCGTAGCTTAAAGCAGAAAAACTATATGAAAATTCAAACACTGTATTCAGCTTCTGCAGCAGTTAATCGAAAATTATTTTGACCTTCTGTCTAATCAAAGTGTCTGTAACTAGTTACATCTGGAAGACGTACATTTCAAAGGATCTAGTCTGACGTGACAATGTAATGCCATATTCAACGGTTCTGGCGCGACTACCCTCAACGAGAAGATCTATCCGTGCGAGTGCTTCTCCGAATGCGTAGTCGTTAGCAGACCCTTTTCAACAACTTGCACAGATGTTTGGATACGAATCCATGAGACACGCGCACTTGTTGTGAACGATGACACTTGAGGCTGGATTCATGGGGGCTATCTCAAGATCAAGGCTCGCTAACTTCAATCACCTATTGCTCTGCTGGCCGTAGATGTGCTGGAAGAGTGATCGGCAACATTTCCAATCACCCCCTCCTACGCCAACAAGGCCGAATAAGTGCTTCTACCTCGGGATAGACGAAAAGCACCTAATCACCAATTTCAACGTTCGGGGGGGGGGGGGGGGGGAGTTCGCTTGATGTGGCGTAATATAAAAACGGATACCATACGTGTCAGTCGTAAAAGCCACAATCTCTCTTAGAACAGTTCAGTTAGTCTCTTGGACTCACAAGAACGGGTCGATGCTTACTCGAACTAGTCTTGCTTTCACCAACTAATTTTGTTTGATCTTCTGTTAGGCCAAAAATACTGTATGTTTGAAAATAAATAAATCTTTAATTTTCAATTTTTTTCAAACTTGACAATTCCGATAACCCAAAACAGACTTCTTCGAGTCCAAGCTGACATCAAGCCTTACCCATAATTCACTATTTTTTTGGATGCATACATGTAGTGTATGCGTTCATAAAAACAGATGAATGAGGGATCCATCAGAAAAATTAAAAATTAAAATACACACTATATAACCTTTTAGGGAACATACCGTTTGTCTCCGATAATCCGCTCCCCACCCTTTCACGAACGACATTCTGATGGTACAGAGACGAGTAAGCGCAAACACAGCCTCATAGCCTTTTTCTACCGACTCCGCAAGTTGGGCAGCGAACTCTGCATTGTTGAAAATCTTCAGATTGCAGTTCGGCGGGATCTGAATTCAAATGGAAGTGAAATAGGAAATAAGCAGAGAAATAATTAAAATGCTGAAATGGTACTATTTTGTCATAATAAATAAATAAAATGGAAACATTGATAAGAAAAATGAGTCACCATAGAGTTGTGAGCAGCAAAAACGAAGACGTAACGAAGACAGTGAAGAAAACATGATCAGTAGAAGGTCAACCTATCGAACCTACCTTGCAAACAGTTGTCGGGTGCCATCCGTGGCGTTGATTGCAGTTGGGAGACTGAACGAATATCGCTGCATCGGAGAGACATTCGCAGTACACCTGACAGACATTCTTCAATCCACAGCTATTGCAAAAAGAATCATGTGAGCACTTTGACACACGACGTGCTGTTGATCTTAGGCATTCAGTGACCGTACTTCAGATTCTCTCTTAGATTACAATCTAAGTACGTCTGTTCTAAAAAGTTTTAGTTGCGGTTTCCATCTTCCATGTGAAAATGCATGCAGACCACCAGGAGGTCCAAACCATGCTACTTCCTGCATCTCACATTTTAATTCGGAGAGTGACAAGCTAGGGAACAGAAGTCACACTACCTCTCCCCCAATGTAGTAGAACCTCGCTCCTCGGCCTACTTGTCGACGTGCATCGATAACAGTCACCGGTCGATTCTCTACGTCGAAATAGCCAAGGCAGAACCTGGAAGCTTCTCGCATTGAGCAGCTGTCAGCATTGTTCAACGAAGTCGAAGTAAAGTATGCAACACACCTCTCTACGGAGCTTGGGGACGGGTACCCATCAACGAGCAGGTAATGCGACTTCACATTGAAAGGGTCACCAATTCGCTTGCCCTCTTCGTAGTAGGTGATGGACATCCAACACTCGGGCTCGCAATATTCGATGAGCTCTTGCACCACTGAAAAATTGCCTTGCTATCCAATGGACAATTCTTTTCGACGACTTCTCATCAACTTACTGTCGGCTCCGGGCGGACGCAAGAAATTTGAAGTTATTCTGTGGTCGCGCTCGTCGCTAGTGTCCATCATCTCATGCTCGTCGCGGTCTTCGCTTAGGTACGAATTCGGGCTCAATGGAGATTGAGCCTGCGCACTCCTGCATAAATTCCTATTTAGATCTTGGAACATACACAGCAGTCAGACGGACAACTTACCCAACCGCTGGGGGAGACAACGGAACCTGTTGCGGGACTGTTACCGGCGGAGACGAATCGGACGACGTTCTATTCGACACGGGAGCTGCGGACGAAGGTCCAGGAAATCCGAGCGTTGGGGATGTGGACGAGGGAGATCCTACATAGCTGCTAGTTGGGGAGCTTTCTTCTGACAAGTAGTGCCCACGCATTTCATCAATATTGATCGTCGCGTTGGGAGCACGCTGTAACGAAACAGTTACCTAAAGGAGAAACAGCGATTTACGACACTGAGGTGTGTTATTTATTTGGAGTGCACATCCCACCTTCAGCTGATTTCGTTGGAAGAATAATACCTTTTGTTTATGTAGGGACCTGTGGTGCACTAAACCTCGGCTTTTCGAGCATTAATAATAGTTTCGGTAAGGCAAGGTACAACGGCAATATCTTTCACCAGGCTTGGAAGCAGCCAATCACTGCCTTACCCCACTGTATCATTTGCATTCCACATTGGCTCAAGTAAAATAAATGGAACAGTTCTAGAACGCTGCTGGGAAAAACTGAACCAGTGGGAAACCAGGTGCCGAACGGAAATAGCTCCTTCATTGGATAGCTAGCAGAAACTGGTACGAATCGTTATTCCGCATTTTTTTTCTGCTCTGCACCTTCCAGAGGCTGTAATGGTTAAGGTTATTTGAGAAACTACTATATCAAATGCCAATGGTAAACCCATTCGACCAATTTTAAGATCCTCTTCATCCTCCTTTCATCCTTCTCCCTCAGGACATGACTACGTTTTCGTGGTTATTTTTTCTTTTGGATTGGTCCATGTAAAATGAAATGGCGTTTCTTACAGAAATTTCTCTGTCGAATTGGACTTTTTCACGCTCCGAAGAAGGCGAAAACTCTGAAACGTAAGCTAGAATAAAGAAACGCATCAGTCCTGGCTAGCTGACTCAACACTTAAGTAAAATACATTATCAAAGATCCGAAGGGTCATTGAAAATTAGATTCTTTGGAAGTCTTCGCACAATTACACTAAAGGATAAAGGATAAAGGACGGCGTTACTCAATCCCTTCTGGGATGCGCCAGCGCATTCTACTTCTACGGGATGTCGTGGAGGCACATAAATGCGTATTTGGCCATACAATGACTTGCGGTGGCCAGCCGATGAACAAGTCAGCGCTTTATCCTTCCCAGACAAGTCTGGTACCAATTCACCGACCTCGGAAGGATGGAAGGCTTGGTTGGCCTGGGCGGGAAATCCGAACTAGGAACCTGGTATCGGGTGCACGCGACAGTCGCGCCTCCTCCCACTGCGCTACACGCGCCCTTCAATTCAATGTTCATTCCTGAACATATACTAAAATTGGAACAATATAGTGAAGATTAGCATGGCCCCTGCGCAATTACACTACCAACAACAAAAAACAAGATTTTGAAAATAAACTCGAAGCTCAAAACCTTACATCCTCAAAAGTCTGTGCTCCAAACCCGTGATTATTGAGCGCAGCTATCGTGGACGGTGACACTTGATAGTATCCTGCAGCCTTGTTGACGACAACAGGAGGTAGTGCTTAAAGTATTCACATATGGAAGCTAGTGGAGCAGTAGCGAAAATAAAAAGCAGAAAAGTTGAACACTAATGGTGAGCAATATTTGTAACAGCTACGAGTAAAACATTTATTTGGCTCCACGTCCTATCGTTGTGAAACTATTTTCAAGTCCTTATGTTTTCTAGCTCTAAGAACATCTTGCTTCATGCATCATCAGCAATTCCATCGGCCGTAGAACGGGCAGTGGTTAGAAGATTATTCAAGACGGCCGTTGATGTGTGCACTGGAGAAGTTGACCGTGAAGAACCTACGATTAGCTTCAAGAATAGCAGCTGGAAATTGTAATTCGGTAATATATCCACGATACCGAAGACATACCGAAAAGTAAAACGCTATACCATGCCATCATGATATGATACACCTAACCCTTCCCTTCAGATGTGACGATTTCTCTGCTACAAATCGAAAATGTATCTACCATGCTCAGTTGTAAGATGATATTGTTCTTCTCAACATCCCCAAGGACGGCATCAAGAAGCCACCGGCGCGGAACAGACTCTACGACAGTCATTGCGTGTCAGATGAGTGCATTATTTGTCCACATTCCAAGATTGGAGACTGCGCAAAAAGTAGAGTCATCCATCACATTGAATGTGTAGCACGTGGCAGCATGTATATGGGGTAACGGGAGACCACTTACTATTTGAGCTAAAGAACACCTAGGTGGGAAACGCGAGGTAACGGATTAACACCGCTCGGAAAGAATCGAAGTGCATGACAGAAACGATGTCGATGATAGGTGCAAAATCTTAGCATACGAGACAGAGATTCCATCTAGGAAGGCGCTTGAATCATATTACAATTCGACTAGAAATCCAACAATGAATAATCCGAAAGAGCTTATCAGTAACGAGCGATTTTGACCAATTTGCGCAGCATCACGGGGTGTGAAAATGACCAGAAGCGATGTGCCTTTCTTAATGCCATAAATGTGCGACGATAGCAGAGTATGACAACAATCAGTAGCAATCGCCACTGTCGGACGCTGGGGGCATCGTGTCAGTTTATCTTCGACATTCAACTTTTCGAGCTATGTTTCTGGCTTTAGGTCCGAAATGCTAGCGTGGCCGAGTTGCTTGGTCGGTTAAGGATAAAATCTCGACCTGTTTCTAGGCTACCGAAGCCGACGAGACGGTCGAAGCGTTAGACCAATAAACATGCCACCTAACAACCTCATTGCACAGAAGAGCATAAAAACAAAAATCTATTCAACCAAGATGTTCAATAAATGATGAATGTCGAGGCTTTCTGTTCAGGAACTCAGCGTTTTTACCACATAGATATGTCTACCTAGTAATATTTCGCTGACAAAGGGGTGCAGCTTAGTTGATCTAAACACCAAAGGCAGAGGAAAGCATACGACAAAAATACGGCAATTGGACCATTCAGCCAAATCAGTTATTATTAATCAAAGTAAGCCAAACAAAATGCTAGTAACTCACGAGGTGCCTTTGCATGGACCGGCTCATAGTGATATGGATTAATACAGACTAGATCGGACTTCTTAGAGAAGGGATAACGGCAGTTGTCCACCGCTTTCAGCTCATGGTGGGATCTGAAAACAGCTCTCTAAACATCTAAAATCCGCAAGATATATTTTTACAGAAGAAAATCGCTTCCAAACATACTTGAGCCATGGAAACCTCCACATTTTTATGTACAAAAGGTGGGATCTGTCCCTCCGCATCGGTTTCTTCTTATCGACTTCGCTGAAATGACAGTTGTGCAGAGAGCGGACTTTCATAGAGTTGAAAATGAATCAAGATACTTGGGGATGGTACAGCAACCCGAGTGCCTGTCTTCCGCCATTATTGCCTTCGCCAGCTCATCCAGATATTTCGCCTTCTTCAGTCGCTTCGCCAACGTCTTCACCACATTTTCGGCCCAAGCTGGATCATCCTGAACACTTCTCGGTCTTTGACTAATCGGAGGAAAAACCTTCCTCGTGCTTGAGAGTAAAGCCGATCTTAAACATTTTCTTCGGAATGACTCGTCGATCAATCAGGAATAAGCATAAGTAGGAGCTTAGGAACGTATTGAAGCGCAATCATGTTAGAGTAAATGACGTGAGACAGCGCCGTAATCAGCAAAGATATTTCTTCCCCAGCTTTCTCGCTATAGAACATACCGACATACTGAGTTGGTCCCCTTAGAGTTGCAAGCTATTTTCGGAACTATTACTTAAACCCATAGCTGTAGACTCCCACGTGATTTAGCGCCTAGTCATGGAGCAGGAGTGGTAACGGGTGTCGAACTGCGATGAACAGCAGAGGTTATCAATCACCAGCAGGGTCTTTGGAAGCCTAGCGAAATATGAACCGCATTACAGCGCACTATAGTTGTGCTCTCGCAAAATTTTCGAATATTCGAATGGTTTCGAATACCCGCAATTTTCGACCATTCGAATTTCGAATACATTCGAAAAACGCGCTTTTTTGAACATTCGAATTCGAATACATTCGAAAAATTCGATTTTTTGAACATTCGTATTCGAATACTGATTCAAATATTCTATTCGAATATTCGAATATTTTCGAATGGAACATTGGGTTACAGAAAGGAAAAAACATGGCTGGTGCTTTGGTGGCAATGACCAATAGACGGTTTACCCTAACGTAGTAGGAAATTTACATTCGTTTGCAAAGCGTTTAACAAAGTTTTAATAGAGTGATCTTTCCACCGAATTCTTCTATGCCTGAAAGGATGAAATATGTTACGGGTCATCAAACCAAATAACACGTCCTTGAAAAAATTTAGTTCTGTTTCCTGGTTGACTGATAAATAGATTCCAAAGGCCATACCTTACATAAAATGTACCTTAGCCCAATAAAGGGCCAGGTGAAATCGCACGGGATATAGCAGGTGTGTGGTGAAGCGCTTATTTTTAGTTAGAATTACTGGGGGTTACATACGGGCATCCAGCTTTTCGGCTTACCATGAGACCCCTTATCATGGAATCCCGGAAACTCTCAATTAAACTATTTGCTTCATCGGAGACCAAGGTCATCATGATGGAGATCTTCGAAACCGGAAGGCATCATGTGCTTCACCTTTTTAGTCACATTACCTAAGAAACATGAAGTGTACATAAGAAGGTGCTTAGAGTTATGCGTATTCCTGAGAAGTTCTTGAGTGTTGTTTGTGCATTATTTTTGATGGCATTGGAAAGTGCAGAAACTTTATAGGTCTAAATGATCTCCATAATTGAGAAAAGAGGCGTCGAATAGATGTGTATAATATAATAGCTACCTTCTCTACAGTGCTTTCCTAACGATTGTTCAAGCCGAAAACTCGGTCGCAGTTGACCTCACTCCCAACAAAATCAGACCCATAGTCAACTCGGGCGTACGTTCCGACGAATAAAATAGCATGGCCTGTTTCTTTTAAGTTTCCTCAATGAGCGACTCCGCGCAATACATTTGGGCACCACCCTTTTCATGGAACCGCCTACTTTAGTGCTCTTTGCGCCGCGTTTCAAAGTTTCAATACTTTACAATAGGAGCCATTTTCTTGCTCTACAGTCTGCACCATGCAACAGATTGGGTTTTGTACAGCTGATAGATCCCAGGAGTGCATATGCTGCGCAAAAAGGGAAAGTTTGTTATAATTACCATACTATACAACAAAGCGCTAAGAGCTATTGATCGACACCGCACAGAAATTAGTCATAGAATAGGTGAGAAATCGGAGAAAGTTAGTCATAAAATAGCGAAAAATACCCAAAGGTCTTCTACGTGCTTGGGGATTCAGGAGACGTGCCGAAGGCGTCGTCCAACGTGCATGTGGATTCAGAAGACGTACCGAAGTCGTCGTTCAACGTGACTGGGGACTCAGATATCGCCGACCGTCGCTTAACTGTCAGAAGATGATGCCGATGTTGAGAAGAGTAGTGGCGGTGGGGATGGAGGTTCTGGATGGCTTCATACCGCAAAACTACTCACGTGATCTTAAGGAAGGTAGAGCAAAGTTGGAACATAACAAGGTTCTCGAGTATTGCCTTTTGTACTGCTGGGGAGGGAAGAAAGCAGAATGAGCAGAGCAACTGGCTTGATGTGATTGTCCTTACCATTACCTTAGTGATAGTGCAACATCACGCGAAGCGCGCTAGTGCGGGCCACGCCGATAGGCGTGACGGATATATATTATAGGCACCAATATTTTTGCTATTACTTTACATCAAGGACTGAAGAACAGTGGCGTCGCTTTTTTGATGTCCTGCTGATATTTGAACAACAACATATCCTATGTGCGACATAAGGTGAAATGGACAAGTACTTCGGATTATAGACAGCCAATCCAGGACCAAGAGCATAACCGAAAAAACATTGAGTGAACTGACTTCTTCTTGTCTATGCCTAAGACCACCTGAACGAAGCAAGTGTGTTACTAAGTGATAATCAAAACCCAACAAACAGAAGCAGCGTTTCTAAGGAAAACTTCGCGGTTAGATGTTTTTATGCTTTTGCACCCTATAGGATTGCAAGGAGGATCAATGAGCAACCTATCCTCTCACCCTCCTTGTATTGGTAGTCCTAATGAGTCCCCAAGAGTGTGTAGATCAGCGATTGAACTACTCGTTAGTAGATTCAGGTTTCTAGTTACGCATCTGACCAATAGTCGAAAGCTCTAACCTATTAGGTGCTTGATGGATTAGATGGCAACGTCCGAATCGTTGAGTAATTTTGGTGTGCAAAAACGATGATGGTCGGAATGTTAGGAAACTCAGTAAAGACTGATCAACGTTACGACCTCGTTCGGCACAGAAGCATATAAAAGAAACTACATCCTTCCACAAACATTCGCTCCATCCAAATTGGCAGAAAGGCAGACCTAAGAAACATTTTGCTTGGGCGTGTACACGGAAGGAAAACGCAATGCCTCACGGAAATGGTCCCGAGATAGTTGCTCTTAATGATCACGCTGTCCATAAGTGTTCAGCTGGATGCAAAGGAGAGCGGTTCGAAAAGGAAGGCCTACCCTTGTTTCGAAAAACTCCTTCATAGCGTCCTTTGCCTCTTATGAAGTTAACACCTCTGATCGGAGGTGTCTGAGCAGTTGTAAAATCCGCTTGCTGTAATTGATCTATCACCTAGAAATCTTATACCCAGTAGCCCGCCTATATTATCGTCTCTACTGCACCCCAACTGTATGGTTTACTGCTCAGCTAGTAGTGAATGCAACTGCATCGCATAATGATCCTGATCCGCCAACCCTCGGGCGGCGAACATACCATGAAAACAAGGCGGCCTCTGCACTTTAGGATTAAAAAGCAACTTGATGTGAAAAGAAAGCTTAGAAAGGCTACAATAGAATCACTGGACCTCGCAGTGAAGGTAGGAAATTTGGAGCGCGAAGGTCAATACTTGGTACACAAAACCCTTAGACCTATGTTATACTTCGGCGACGCTGTTGTCGGCAGCAGTGTTGAGTACACTGCGTAGCACCCGCTCAACACTGTCACTGACGTCGCCGACAACAGCGTCGCCGAAGTATAACATAGCCCTTAATGTTTTCGGATCTATACTAGAGGTCCCCTATAGAGAACAAGAGATCAATCAAAGTTCAATGGTGCAAAGACGAGGACGAAAAACAAGGTTAGTCGTAGGCAGCGTCAAACAGAAAACTGGCTCCTGAGGTCCAATACGAAAAACGAAAACTGGTTCCTGAACTCCAATAGGAAAAGTTCGAATACGAATGAAAGTGTAAGCCCTTCTGTGAATAAAGCTGAAGGTTCAGCTTCTGATTCAGCCGTGCTTCTTGTTTCCTGCGTGATGTTGTGGAAGAAAGGGAGACGACGTGCTTACAATTCAATGCAAAATATCCATGCATCGACTGTGCAAAACAATGCAGATGCTAACTTCTCTATTCGAATTGCATCCATTGAACATTCGAATAATTGTGTGTTTCTGGAAATTTTCGAATATTCGAATGGTTTCGAATACCCGCAATTTTCGAGCATTCGAATTTCGAATATATTCGAAAAACGCGATTTTTTGAACATTCAAATTTGAATGCATTCGAAAAACCCGATTTTTTGAACATTCGAATTCGAATGCATTCGAAAAACGCGATTTTTTGAACGTTCGAATTCGAATACATTCGAAAAACGCGATTTTTTGAGTAATCGAATTCGAATATTGAAATTCGAATGAAAATCATTCGAATACCTATTCGAATAGGTCATTCGAGCACAACTATACAGCGCACTCAGGCACTGCTCATATGGGCGTTCTTCTTGCCACGACAAAACAACTCCAGGCTCAGTGCCCTGCACGCTGGGATCTGTGTCTTTGGCATCGGACGGAACGACGACTGGTGAGAGAGACGGAAATGGTAGGTTGTACAGCGCGTCATTGATCAGACGACACGAGCATGAAACGCCACGAAGACTGTTTCATGCGCTGTAATTACAGTGCGAGAATAGCCTCCTCAAATGCCGACCTGCACCCTTTTCCGGAGGCGACAGGATGTATCAAGATATCACATCGTATCCATATCACATCTACATGATCGTCGTGCAGGAGGCCAACTCTGAAGAGCTATGCATGACATTTCAGAGACAGAATACTCGCCACTGATGGATATAAGCTTCCACTCCACAATGTACTAGGCGTAGGGGTCGTCTTGCACCCGTCTGTCGTCCATTTTTCGACTACTATGAAATCCTGTCGCCTCGCCTGACCATCTTTGTTCTACATCCTCACCGTAAAAAGCCTTGTCATCAACTGCTACTCACCAGCACCGAGACCAAACACGACGCTTTTTACGAGGAGTTGGAAGAAGTCGCCACGATAAACCGTTCTACAAGTTTGTCGTCGGTGACTTCGATGCAAAAATCGGGATTCAAGGAATAGAGCCTCGCTGCCGTAAGCCTTTTTCGCAGTGGATCGGATCACCGTCTCCTTTGAGCGAAACTACGATTCAGAAATAAACTGGAGGAGCATCATTCATCGCACAAAGGAAGCAGAGATGCCATTTCCGACGAGAACATCCTTTCAGACCTCATATTCAAATGGCGCTATCGATCAAGGAGGATCCTAAGCAGGACTACGGTATGCTTCACAATGTAGTGCAGTTCTGTGGAAGGCTCGCCTTAGAACCCCGAACAACGAAATTGGACTGCATTTCCAACGCCACCAAAGAGTTGCTTCAAGAAAGAAGGGCTTTAAGACTGAATCGGAATGCAACACACATGGAACGGTTGGTTAACGCTAGCTGCAGAAGAACCTTGCAAGCGGATCTGCAGCGCTACAGACGCAAGAAATTGCGGAAGCAACACGCAGACAATTTAGTCTGAAGAAGTGCCGCAGGGATCTCCGCTATAGCACAACTCCGCTATCAGCCCTGCTGAAAGGAGACTGCATGATTTCAGGGGTTGTCTACCTAATAAGGTGCAACAGCTGTGGAGGTGAATACGTCGGTGAAACAGCTCGCCCCTTCTATGTTCGCGTTAAGGAACACCTGGAAGGCAAGAACAGGTCACGGCCATCAACTGCGTTGGGCTGGCACAGGGTAAATGACCATAACGGTGTCGACTTTGGGGTCACATTCAAAATCCTAGCACGGGAGACCCATACCGCCGCACGCAAAACCCTGGAGGGGTCCTGGATACAGGCCAAGAGCCCGAGGCTGAATCGGCGGGGGGAATGCGTCTATATAACCCGAGAGCTCGCCCCGTACATCAGTCTCGCCTTTTAGCTAGTTTCGCCTTGTAGGGTCTCCTCGGGTGTCCTAAGTGTTGGGCTGTTGTTGCCTCTCTCAGCTGGAAGGGTTGTTGTTCATCGGGTCTTCGAATTTCGCAAGGTCTGTGGCGATGTTTGACCTAGTAGCTTCAACATATGTCTGGACTTTTTCAGACTCTGAAGAAGGCGAAATCGCCGAAATGTTAGTCGTCAACAAAGCGTGTACTATCTCGGTTCGAGTTCAACACCACGATAAGCAATTCGACAACGATCAATGCCGAGATTCATCGAGGGTCGAACCTGGCAGCTACTTCACAACGTGCCAACTCAGTATGTGCGACTCGTCAAAGAAGCCTTGTCACTGAGACAACGGATCGTCGTAGCAAGACAAGGTATCCACTTTCTACAACGGTGCTCCAGCCATCAAGTGGTCCCTAGATTCATCGCGTGCAAAGGGCTGCATGATCTCTGCGGCAGGACAGCTGATGACCAAGTAATACAGCGCATCGAGTTACGCCTGCTTCGCATTTCTTTACGTAACAAACGTCATCATATGTATAGCATGTTAAAGAAATGTGTATCTAAAGAACATTATTGTGCTTTGTACTTGGAGGATCACCTTTGGAGGAGGATCGTGGATAGGTCCAAGTCTATATGTGACTCTATTAGGTCTAACGTCAAAACAACCTTGCAGAGAAAATTTGACGGCTTGCTGAACAGTCTTCACGGAAGGCGTGAGGGGCTGCGAACAGTCTCGCATGAGGAGGCCTTGGGAGACCTACTTGGTGATGCTGCGATTTCGGGTGAAAGCTCAACCAGGGTTACCGTACTGGGCAATTTCCCTCTATCGGACAACGCTCGCTCTGTTCTGAATCTAGGACCCAGCTTTTCACCATCACAGTCTCTCTCCATGGTCGCTATGCGCAAGCTTATCTGTAGTCTCCATGACCTACAGGACCGGTTACGTTACAGGGCAAAGGTGGAGGGCACTGCTCATATAAATGGAGAAGTGCAAACTAGGCCTAGCATCCCATTTCCTGCTACTTACTTCAAGCAGCAGGAGGCTAATCCCAGCGTGGATTTAAAATTCCGGCGATTTGCGGACGATGTCTTTCAGACGATTAACAAGTGCCGTAATCAACGCCCAGCTCCTAATTTGTCCCAAGGGCAAATCTGTGGGCTCAAAGAGGTTCAAAACTTAGTTACCTCTAAATCCATGCGGCTATCTATTAGCGACAAAGGGGGCGAGTTTGTCGTAATACCTAGACAGCTCGACATTGCTATAACCGAGCACCACCTGGGAGATACCTCTGTGTATCGTCCATCCACCCTCAAGGCGTTCCAGGCGCAGGTCCGTAAGCTAAACCGGGAGTGGGTTACTGTTGGCAAGGTAGCTGGTCTCAATGCGGCGTTCATTACGCGTCTAAAATTGGAAACTCCATCCTGTCCGGTATTGTATTTGCTAATTAAAACTCATAAATTCGATAGCACAGACAATTTAGACACCATTACAGCTGACAGTGTAAAGGTAAGACCCATCATCAGCTGTGTGGGGGGGTCCCACGGACAGGATCGCATGGTTCCTAAACAATATCATTGGGCAACTCCTGCGCTTCATCCCAGCTCATCTCACTAACACCCATGCGTTCCTTGACCGCCTACACTCAGCTCAGGTGGAACGGAATTGTGTGATGGAGTCGTTCGACGTAACGTCGCTATATACAAATGTAAGCAACGACTCAGCACTTGAGGCAGTCTATGAACTACTCGGTGAACATCACCTTGGCATTGACATGTATGGCCTCACTGTGGGTCAGGTCATGTTGTTGCTAAAAGAATGCCTCAGCTGCAACATCTTCAGGTGGTCGGGCAGGTATTTTTCACAGATAAGAGGGCTGGCTATGGGCCAACGCTTAGCTCCCACCTTGGCCATCGCCTTCATGTCCAAAATTGAGGCTCCCGTGTTGGCTAGGCTCCCTGCTTTATACTGTCGATATATCGATGACTGTTTCATCATCTGTTCTACCCAAGAGGAGATGGACATGTGCTTCGATATCATAAACCAGCAGAGTGAGCATATCAAGTTTACACGGGAGACCCCAAAGGATGACTGGCTTCCGTTTTTGAACGTCCAAATACGGCTGAGTGGAGGGAGCAAAGTAACAAAGTGGTATCGTAAACCCACAAGCAAGAACATCTTGGTCCATAGCAAATCGGCGCATCCGACACAGACCAAAACAGCTGTCGTGCGTAATATGTTCCGCACAGCAAGCAGAGTATCTACTGGACAAAACGAGCGTAAGGAATCGCTAGCGCTTGCTCATCAAATCGCTGCCAAGAATGGGTATACATTCTTTGGCTATCAGCGGAGGAGCACCAGCAATCGCTCACGTAATACATCACTTGATGATAAAATCCCGTTTGTCATCCCTTTCATCTCAGACAGTGTCAGCGCTTCTATTAGGAAGTGCGTCAGAACGGCGGGATTGGAAAACGATGTCAAAGTGGTAGATACACCTCCCGCTAACTTGAAAAGTCGCCTAGTGCGCAACCGGCTGTACGACCGAATTTGCGCAACCCCAAGTTGCACCATCTGTCCTGCAGGCAACGAAGGAGACTGCATGATTTCAGGGGTTGTCTACCTAATAAGGTGCAACAGCTGTGGAGGTGAATACGTCGGTGAAACAGCTCGCCCCTTCTATGTTCGCGTTAAGGAACACCTGGAAGGCAAGAACAGGTCACGGCCATCAACTGCGTTGGGCTGGCACAGGGTAAATGACCATAACGGTGTCGACTTTGGGGTCACATTCAAAATCCTAGCACGGGAGACCCATACCGCCGCACGCAAAACCCTGGAGGGGTCCTGGATACAGGCCAAGAGCCCGAGGCTGAATCGGCGGGGGGAATGCGTCTATATAACCCGAGAGCTCGCCCCGTACATCAGTCTCGCCTTTTAGCTAGTTTCGCCTTGTAGGGTCTCCTCGGGTGTCCTAAGTGTTGGGCTGTTGTTGCCTCTCTCAGCTGGAAGGGTTGTTGTTCATCGGGTCTTCGAATTTCGCAAGGTCTGTGGCGATGTTTGACCTAGTAGCTTCAACATATGTCTGGACTTTTTCAGACTCTGAAGAAGGCGAAATCGCCGAAACGTTAGTCGTCAACAAAGCGTGTACTATCTCGGTTCGAGTTCAACACCACGATAAGCAATTCGAAAGAAATTAAGACTCTCACCTCTTCCCGCCACGAAATGGAATCAACAATAGAGGTTCTACACGAACCTCTTTCGCTCATCTACTCCTGCTCCAAGCCCCCAACTTCCCCGCCGATAAAGGACTGCGTTCGACTCTTCCCTCGGAAGTACAGGCACGCCAGTAGTGGGTCGTAGTACGCTTCGACCTTCGGGCAGGAGATCCTCTACATGTCATACTCGCGTCGCACATGACATCTTACCCTGAAGAGGGAAGAATCCCGACCAGCGGACTGCTCTGGCCAAAAATTAAAGGGTGTGCGTTAAAGTCGCATCGATAATATATTATATCAGATGAATAAAAGCGAGAAATCCAGGTTTGCAAAGTAGGAAAGCACAAAACCCCATCCTCGACTAGTTTAGCCCGTTGTGTTCACATAACTGGCTACTTTCATTTCTTTTTTGGATCGTTACCGAAGAAATAAATGACGGTGACTCCTGCTCCCTTTACGCAATAGGACGTGGTGAACCAGGAACAGTTAAGGAGCCATCCTACAATTATAAGTCAGTAAAAAATAAAGTAAATGCACTACAGATGTCATCAGCCTCGCCGGCTCTTACACTATTTTACAAAAAGCCAAGGCCGCAACGAACAGAGAGCAGAACTGAAAGATTCAGCCACGAACAAAAAATGACCTGATTGTCCTGAATTCTCTGAGCGCACTATCATGAAATGCAAACACCAAACTGTTTATTGTCCAACTGGACAATCAATTTTATTCGAAACATGCAGAAAGAATAAAAAATAGTGAAAAAGGTATCCATAAATTTGTAAAACAGGCACACACTGCACTTGTCCAGTGTAACGGGATGATTTCTTGACTGATAGTGTAAATGGTCATGTAAATGGAGCTGTGTGATAAAAGAATGCATGTTTTTCCTATCGTTTACCTTTCCCGACACCAACATAAGCAGCGATTTTTGGTAATTTGGATTTACGGAACTTTGAGTGAAGACTAGAGCTGCAAGGCAACTGATAGTAGAATTTAAACGAGGAAGAACTCCCTGGGTTCAAGGTCACAAAATTGTAGCTTTCAGGAGTGATGAATTTTATGCGGTACATTGGCATCGACCAATGTACCACATATCTTCAACGAATTCTACCCTCAATCCTATTACTGGGTCCACGCTACGATTGACTGTGGACGTTGCATGTGGATCTGAAAAGGTCTGTCACTACCAGGACATGTGCCCAATCCAGATTTGAAGCGCTCGAGGAGAGCCGAAGGGTGTCTCTGCAGCAAAAATCCCAGTCGCCAACGATACCACCAATATCTACATCAGAATGATTGCAAACTTGAACATCTGTAGAACTTCACATTGTTTGAAGAGAATATAAGTCATCGTAGTTAGAAGGAACTAATTAGATGAAGAATTATTAAAATGGAGCGCAAAGCGGGGTCAATTTTATTCAGCACAATTTCATGTATGAGAACTGGCACCGTCTTTCGAGTAAAAACGCGAAATATCGGGCGGAGTTTCTATGATATACAATTAAGCTATGGCTTCGCTACACTTCAAAGCACAGACCTAGAAGCATCATCTAGCCCACGAATTTTATGGACACACAAGAACGTATATTTTTCATTGGGTGCCCGTAAATCTGCAGTTAGAGATAGCACTCGCCACAGAACATAGTTTGGTCCCTCTCTTGTTCAAAGACCACAGCAAACTGAACTATCCATCCAAAGAAATCACTCACATTGCCCTCATGGGAGATTGTCTCCGTTTTCACCAGCTCGCACAGCTGCACAATTGTCTTGTTCGTCGACGAGTTTGACTCGAACAGGGATCGCATCCTTCCGTTAGTCTGGAAACAGGTCGCACTTTAAAAATCCACGGCGCCGCAAGAACAAGTGCGAAGACGGCGGCAAAAACACAGTCGCCACTGGTCGCTGAAGATTGCTCGTAGAACACTGATAATGGTCATATATACACACTGATAACACCAAAGGACACCACAAGTGAACCGGTTTATCACTCGCCTGCAGTGTGGAATCCAAACAATTCTGAGAAAATCGCACGTTCAAAATAGAGCGACGGAAGGATGTAGCAATCTTAATTGGAACTGCTCATGGTTTCTTTGCATATAGGCCTGCCTGACACCTAACTGTTCATCAAATTTGATTCGCTAAATTGGCTGACTCACTGGGAAAACCGCCAAAAACACTTAGGGATACGGCTTCTGCGCTCATAGTAGTACAATGTAATCACTGACTCATAGAAGCGAAAAAACAATCGAATGTGAACAAGCTTTGTACAGATTGCTTCAACACGAAGCCTTTTCAAAGCTCGTTTACAACAGCTCACCTGCTTGCCAGGTAAGTTGTTGTAAGCGTCTGCAATATTTCAAAAAAGTTCTCAAGCTGTTAACCTCCACGATACTTCAAAAAACTATCTTCCGCATCCTATACTGCTTCCATAGTTCTAGAATTCTGCGGTGTTAATGGCTTTCTTTACATGCCAGGCGTGTGATAAATAAACAAACAAGTTTACAAGTAAACTAAGCATGTCAAGAGCCTAGCGTGTGAGCATGAAGAGAGTGAGTGCTCTTCTCACTCGGCACTAAATAATATCCCGAATTAATATTAAACACAACTACGCTCGTTGCGTACCCTTGGGTTTATATTGTGACTCGTACTGCTGCATTGCAACCCAGTTCGAAGATGGCGAAGGTCTCGTGTGCACCTCAAATCGGCCTTAAGTTCCTTTCGCTTCTAGGCCAACAAAGCGTTATATATCACGGTTTAGATGGCATCAGATCAGCGAAGTAGCTATTGGCTATCTTGAAACTATACACACAAAAAGATCATTCATTGTTTCCTGGTAGGTGCGAATGCCTGAAAGACCTGGACCTGATTCGCCCTCCCACTACAGTGCAGCCCTTCGCCTGTTGCAGTGCTGAGAAATTGCAATTGGTAAGCAATCTTGTGAACCACGCTAATGGACATTCTGAAAGACCTAGTGTAAAGCCGAATACAACGATCGAAAATAAGATGGGCCATTCAAAAAAAAGTTTCGAATCTGTGAGAAGGAAGCGTAGTTTGGAAGAACAAGCACTGAATAAAAGTTATCCCAACAACCATTCCTAAATCATACGCATCTTCACGTTATCAGACTGGCTGAAAACACGGGAATAAGAAGAGCGTCAAACTGAAGCAAAACGCATGCTTCAGAAACGCGCACTTTATCTCCAGCGCCATCTCTGACTTTGGTTTCCGCGGTGCCGCTCATATCGGACTGATACACTTGCAAAAACGAAATCACTTTGCACTTCTGTCCGCGCCCCAGACATAATGGACGACCATGCTACGGAAGACTCTTAGATCCCTTCGACGGCTTCAAACAAACAGAACGCCATCAACCACCAGGAAATCGGTGAGATTAGCGTACGCTTCTAATTACGCGGAACAGACGTCGTCGCTACGTAACCGTTGGAGACCGATATACACCCGATGACAGGTCGTCGACGGGGAGTGCTGGAAGCTCCCATAAAGACATCGACGAGCGGCTATGACGATGAACAACGTCGACGGCCGATGCGGCATGCACACAGCCACAAACACGCAAACACGAAAACAATAACAAAACGAACGCCGGCACACGGGGTCGATACGGGCGCTACGTTGTCATGCCGCTCCCCTGGGCAGTTAGAGCAGTATCGAAAGCCAGCCGGAACATCTGCTACTCATTTTGCTAGGTGAGGGAGATCTGCTGGCCATCGGTACAGAAGTAGAAGCAAAACTGCTTCACCTAATTGCCTCGATTTTCGTGACTAACGGGGACGCTCTACTGATTTGTTTTACTCACCTGAGCAATAACAGCCCGTTGGTTTACAGCATTTTCCCACTCCAACCACTGCCTTCAACAATAGTGGCTGCAATGATTAAATCCTAGCGACCACGCGGGAAAATTCGAAACATCACTATAGAACTGCCAAAGTTCCTCCACTTGACAATAATGGAAAATTTTCTACTAAAAGACATAAACGAGGAAAAAATCGCGAAGTAGCAAAGAATACGGCAAAACCATCAATCAAACGCGATTTCCTTGCATTATAATTGGAACAGTTTTGTTTATTCAAAACTGAGCAAAAAAGTAACTATTCGACATAAAGTTGAAAAATTCACTGGAATTATAGAAACTGAGGGTACGAATCGTGTGTTCGACCTCACTATAAATTTTTAATTTTAAATACACAAATCAGAATCACAAATCCACACCAAAGTGGTCACCTTGTAAGAAAGTCGAACAATGCTTTGACTCAATTTCATTCAACTTTACCTACACAGAAAGTTTCAAAAACGATGACACTCTCTGAGCTGCCATTAAATGATGGAAGAATCTTCTCATGCTTATAGTGCAGAAAACTTAAAAATCTGTCATATCTTGCAAAGAAGTTGCCTCACATACTTGCCGAGCTCGTTACAATGTTTACTTGCGTAAGCGCTATTCGCTTGGAGTTTCGTGATGAATTACGTGATGGTGAATTACGTAAATAATTTCGCAATTATTTCTTACAGATCTATTGCCACTATTAAATATTATAAAATTTCACTATCATCGTTTTCATTAGGGTTTCTCCTGTGGAGGCGGGGTCTGCTTTACTCGTGAATTCTCCTAATCAAATGCTTGATAGGGATGTACCCCAGCTATTTGGTCATGACATTAACGAAGCTCGACCAATGCTTTGATGGTCGTCTTGCTGATCTTTTGACTTCAGCAGTAATGTAGTGGGTTATGGTCCTTACCCAGCAGGAGTCTCCGTAGTCCAAGCTTCGTCGACGTTTCGGTTTTCGAACGTCGACAAAGCTTGGAACTCCGGAGGCATTCTTTCACTTCCGGGAACCGTGTCACACCGACCATCGCACTCCCGACTTGTCAGTGCGTGACGCTGATCGCGTGCTCATTCTGATTTCATAGAGTCGAAGTTTCCAAGCAGCGCGTTAGGGCCTCTACAGAGTCTCGCGGCAGCACCGTGAGAACTCGTCCAAATCGCTCCCGCCGCAGTGGGACCCGCGCTGCCACTGTGGTGGAAGCCGCGGCGCGGACGAGTTGTTGCGGAGCCGCCGCACGCAAGGGTCCTCGAGGGCTACCGCGGTTCACGGCGGCTTTCACCCGCAGCGCCAGGAGCTGCGGATGAGACCCGCTGGAGGGCGTGACCAGATAGGAAGCATGGAGGGAGGAGAGTTTTCTTTTGTTCCCGACCGTTGGAAGCTTCATTAAATGGGATACAGTGAAGTGTCAACTTGAATTCGTATCTGGCTCATGCAAGACACGCTGGGGTCAGTCGATGGAGCAATTAGTGCTCTATCATTCCCAGACAAATCCGGCGCCTATTTACCGGTCCCTGTGGGGTGAAAGGCTTGGCTAGCCTCGGCGGGACCCGAACTAATAGGTCTGATTTGAGGTGCACACGAGAGTTAGCGCCTTCTCCAATCGACTACGTGGCATGTGCAAACTTAATTAATTAAAAATAATTTAATTAATTATTTAATTTAATTTTTCTTTGATGTCTACCTTATGTAGCGTATTGGATAAATAAATAAATACACAAAGTAACGTTTAACACAAACCATTTGCCTAGATCAATGACAGCCGGCACCTCCTCCGACTGCGCTAATGGGGATCCTAACACGTCGCGAACATAAAAGTTAGATACAGAATCTAAAAGGAGCGTGAAAGATGGACGGAAAGAAGGCCAAGGCTAGTGCAAATATCGTCAATTCTAAGCAGGATACATTGGATCCGAATCAACCATTTTCGGATACCCCGTTCCGAATCTCCAAAAACTCATGGCCCGCGAAATTGCCCGTTTCTGAAATATTCAAAAGACTGGGCCCACGGAATTTCCGTTGTCAAATTCAACCAGAAATCCATGGTTCGAGGAATTTGCGTTATCCGAAATTTTCGATCGGATGCAATGTATACTAACGAATCATAATCGTAAGCCGTTGACGTACAAATGTTAGGGGCAACAACAGCACTCAGCTTGCTACTTACAACCCTCCCCCCTTCCCTCTAGTCTTACCCTGAAAAATGCATTTCTTCGTTTCTTTCTCCATTTCTTCGTTCCTCCCGGCAAAAGTACGCAGTATTGCGTCGCGGGGCTGCACCACCCGCCGTTGTCATGGCGGGCCCGCGGCACCCGCAAGACTCTGCTGCTGGCCTTAGCGGCAGGAAGAACAGTGGAGTCGAAAGGTGGGCTCAGAGCCGGATGATCTTCGTCTTCCTCTCCACTTTCCCGTTCGCCTTGAAAGCATCGTAAGCCGGCTGTTCCCCTGCACGGCTCTTAATTTGATACATCGGAAATTTTTCGCTTTTCCGCACTTTTGACGGCGCGTGAAAATGCTGTTACAAGTGAAAACATAGGATTTTTCTGACCATTCAAAGAACAGAACCCAACGAAAGCATTTTTGGACGCGAGCGGTCAATATATTGGGTTGATCGAAAAGTCTTGCAACACTAGCACAACAATATTACAATACAATACAATATACAAAAACTCAGTCCATGACATATTCTCCATCCAAGTCTAAGATCCCGTCCCATCTTTCAGGCAGCCTTCCAATTTCTTTCCGTCAGAATTCCGAGGGCCCTGAGGAAAAGAATGCAGAAACCTGCATTTTCAGTTGACGTCGATCATCGGACTCTCTACCTCGAAGATGCTGCTTCAGAGCTCTGAATAGTTGGTAATCAGAAGGAGTGAGGTCTGGAGAGTACGGTGAATGGGGCAGAACTTCCCAACCTAACTCCTGGATTTTCTCGCGACTCACTTTTGCGAAATGAGGACGCGCGTTGTCGTGCAGCAGGTAGACATTTTCCCGTTCTGAATGTTTTTGGCGCATGGCGTCGGTCAAGCTCTGGAGCTGGATAGCGTAGACAGATGCTGTGACTGTAGTCTCACTATCCAGCAACTCCCAGTGAAGCATGTCTTAAGAGTCCAACAGAGGGAGGTCCGGAACGAGGTCGATCTTCGAGAGAGATATCTCCAGCCTTGAAGCGCTGATACCAACGGGCCACTGTGGAATAGTGAATGACTTCCTCGTTGAATGCAGCGCAGATGTTGGAGGCTGCAGTCCTTGCGAATGGCCTTGCAGAAATTCGTAGTAGATGATAGGCCGTATGATGCTGCTGCTTATCGTTGACATTGTTGCTGTATTCGTACTCGACGAGGCCTTATATAGTATGCTTGAGGAAGCTTCGAGAATGTACTCTGACGTCACCACACAAGATCAATACTGTAAGAGCTTTAACAAATTTAACAGGCAGTAGCGTGAAGTGTTGCATGACTTTTCGATCAACCCTAATACCAATAACTAGACATTTTGTTTGTGAATTAAACTCTTGGAATGAAAAAATATTCTGCTCTTCGTGACAGGACTGATTTTAAAGCCGTTCACTACGAAAGTGTTCCGTTTTACTTAAAAACAGTGCAAGCTGGTTTCGAAAATTTGAAGTGAAAGTGGAATACAAAAACATTTGTGGTTACACAATAGTACAAAGAGAAGCATGGAAAAAGTGAAAACCTAGCAACGCAAAATTCGTAGCACATGTTATCAGCAAAAACAAGAGAAAATAACGACGGAGAAGCGGCACCTAGGCATTCATAATGGATTCTAGAAGGAAGTACTATTAGAAGAACGAAAAAACTGAAGATATGCAGAACCTGATGGAAACTGGTGAAATAGGCGTGTACCATAACTGGACAGTTGACAATTCATCTGAACAAGCTTTCATTTCCGTTGCCCGTTTTGTTCAATAGAATCAGTTGCAAATCTGTATGGAAAACTATTTAAAACTCACTGTTTCTTTTTCAGAGTGGTTCAACACTTTCGCTATTCTCGCTTTCTAACCGTATCATACAAAAAAGGTGAGACAGATGTATGAATGACATGCGGAGCAAAATATACTCTCGTTAAAAAAAGTATCGTTGATTCACTTTTAGTACTTTTCTAGCCTTTTAGCTCAAGTAGGTGGATGCCTGTTCAGCCCAACCCCAGCTGTCTATTTCACTCTCAGTCTCTCCCCTCGCGGTGAAAAAGTCGCCCTCAGATATTTTGAGAGTATGATTCTGACACAGCTCATAACAACGTAATGACCAGCAAAATATACAGCGAATTTCGCCTTGAAGTGTTACTGCCCTCTTTCACTCATACAATATCTTATGAAGGTAATTTGAGGACGCCTAACATAACGCAGTGCACACGGGGAATAAAAACCAAGGTTAATGCAGGTGGCGGAGAAGTCGAAATAATCGCATCGATCTTCGTCACCTCAAGAAAAAGCAAAGCAACAAGATCGTGAAGATCAGGCACACCGACGTTCTGTGTTAAAAATGGCTCATTGATATCCACAAGCTTCGCGATAGCGCTAGAATACCTCATGGTGTTGATCGAGCATTTATTTTGAAGCCCAAAACGTAAACATGCGATGGGGGAAGGCAGACGTTGCATACACCCGCCTCAGCGCCCTAGCATGCAATATAGACGTCAGTTGTTAGAAATACAAAAGATTACCACTCGGAATCAACAAAGATGATAAAATGGTTAAGTTGGGGAATCTTTGGCACTAGCATTGAGTCCATATTTTATGGCATCAGTGCCTTCTTGACATTTGTTAAGCACGTTTTCGCACATTTGGTATACTTCGGTCTGTTGGTACGCTTGTAGTTAACTGAAACACATATAATGATAAAAACCAAAGCTGAATGAAAACAAAGAGATTGTGTTTTATTTCTGTGCACTGAGAGAATAAATTGCAAGTGAAGCGGATAAAAAGTAATCACCAAATCCAACGTCTATATAAGCGATATTAATTGATCATCAATCGCGGGAATGGGAAACTGGCGGAAGGTCATTCTTTCTCTTTAACACTCACACACAGAACGGTGCTTCCTCTTAACTTCGAAATCCTTCTCATAAAGGTTTTACTGTATATACTAAGCCGGAAGAGCTGAAATGCCGGAAGTAACTGGAACTTATAACTGGACCTCGAAAGGATAAAATTTGGCGCTAATCAGACCCTCGATTTATCCTAGTTAGGAACAGTTTTATAACCGCGCGGTCTCACGCGACAGAAAAACTGCGGGTCGAAATCGACCCACGTGGTCGTCAATGGGTTAAAAATAAGCTCCTGTCTATGGGGCTGGAGAAGCTGGGCTCCTCCGTTTCCAGTCCAAAGCTAGGAAGGCATATCGCCTTCCTACTGCCAAACGTTGTTCCATTCTAGCCCACAGAAAGACATATAGAGGCAATTTCTTAGGAAAAGAGAGACGAGTATTCTAGGTGCATGTTCTGTTTGGTAACAAAGTCCGGTCAATTTGTTTGTAACAGATACATGCTAACCCTACCGAATAGGATTGACGCAAATTCACGATCGAACATCATTCGTGATTGAAGGCGGGGTCTAGAAAATTGCTACACTCATGTGGAAAGGATAAAGAAAGAAAACTTCAGATTAAGCTGAAAATAACACGAGAAATAAATAAATATTGAATCACACCTGATTAGCATTAGCAGAAAAACCATCTGGAAATGCAGTTGTACTGTACTACAGTTCATGTAACTCTTACGATTTACGATGGTTTTTCGTAATTATGATTTTTAAAAATTCAAATTTAATTTACGCACACCTTAATGTCCACCAACGTTCAAAGTGATCGAGGATGCTCCAGAGAGACCTGGGGGTATAGCACAACACAAGAGCAGAGCGTGAAGGCGCTGAGGTAAAGTCAAGAGAGGTGACGTGTATGAAAGGGAAGCAATTTCCGCTAATACTGATAGTTATCCGTCCCCCTCCCCTTTCTTCCGAACTATGACTGCGGCTAAAGCTTTAAACTTCGCATGCATTCATGGAACCGTTTCATGCTGGTCCCAGGAGTCACCTAGTGATGATATGAGAAGCCAAGGAGGGAATCTGCACTCTGACTACGCAATTACTCTTGCAGCTCTAATCAAGAACAACAAAATTGACGTCGACAGGAAGTTTGCTGTTACGGTGAGACCTAACAGAGATCGCTGATTTACTTCAACATTTCACGCCTCTGTCGGCAAAGAACTGCAGAAATAGCTGGAACTGAGCAGAAAGCCGTCGCCAAGAGATGGTCAGGTGCTCCACTTCCGACACAACGGCAGAATGACTGTTGACAACATGTTACGCAGCGAGAAAGAGTGACGGCAGCGGCAGATAGGTGTCGGCACGGACCAATACCAGGTGGTTATCGGTACGGACGCTCCTGCTGGTTTGCTCGGTGCTTTTTGAACGAAACAAAGGACGTTATCAACGAACGATGAAAAACGGAGGCGATCCTAACGTGGAAGAAGTCACGTAGAGGCACACGAGAGGGTTTCCTTGATCGTACAAGTCCTCGAACTGACTGCGGTCTTTTTCAGATGCAGAGGTCAACCGCAAAAAAACTAGAAAGCCAGGAAAAACAAAGGGATTTCTCTAAACTGAAGAAGAACGAAAACACCCTGTAGCAGTCTATCAATGTGGGAGGAACACGCAAGAAAACGAAAGCGAAGACGAACGGCGACACACACACTGTGCAGTGAACTCTTTAAAACTCCAAAAACGCAGCCGTAATACGCGTGACGACCACGGAGCCAGCCTCAAGGCCACACGCAATGTAACCCATTAATTTCCGCCTACGGTAGGCAGAAAAACGCGTTTGTGCAGAACTTGCGGACTACCGTAGGCAGAGGCGTAAAAAAGCTCCCACAGGTCTGGCAGCCTGGAGAACCAATGAGGTCCTGCATGTTCGTCATGATACAGAGTGAGGGTGACGCAATGGGTGAACATGGGTGAAGGGTGACCAAGAGCTCCATCTACACTCCTCTGACGAGTAAAAGTCGTTCCCTGTTCACTTCGTACTGAAGTTCTCCTGCAGACGATGTCTTGGTCAATACTAGTGATTGTGGCATCAAACACAAGGAACCAGCCATGATAGCTGGAACTCAATTCATCTTGCTACGGGACCTATACCGATCAACTAGCTTATCTCTGGAAACGACGCGAAAGCATGCTCACAAGGGATCTGTTCACGCCGGAAGGGAAGGAACGAACACCGTAAGAGGAATCTCCACCCTCCATATAGTAGAAAACATGTTCTGTTCTTGCTGACTCCTTGGGGAAAGCGAGTGAGAGGCACAGGAAGTTTTCCATGGTGAGCAGAGCTTAGCTCGCAGGCGCAAGATGAGCGTAATGTGGCATACATGGCGGAGTGGTTCAGGTGCGACTTCGTTACTGTGACGTCGAGAGCTCGTTTCCTGCACCACGTGAATGCCTTACGCGTATACTTCTTGAGTTTTCATTGAGAAACTACGTCTACACGTCCTTTCTGAGTTTTTTACGCCATGATTTCCTTGTCGACACTCCGTGATTCATAACTTCAACTGTGTAAGATACGATGATTTATGAAGGTTTCACACAAGTACCAGTGATACTCAAGGTCCCGAAATCATCAGTGCTGCAAATGTGTAGAGCACAACAATTTATGGAATATTTATGAAACACTTTCGACAAGAAGGTACCGAGGTATGAGGTGTATAAAAGAAGATGGCTGATCACGGTATTTTCACAAATCATTCTACATAGCTAAACACTGGTAATGAATCACGAAGTGTCGACAAGGAAAAAGGAGGAAGTGCCAAAAAATTTATAGCAGCTGCAAATTCCAAAAAGACCTGCAGATGGTGCTTCTCCAGGAATCTCAATAGTAGAGAAAATGCAAAACGAACGGATGGTACAGGAACTGAATCTCTAACGCCTTGTACACGAAGCAGCAAAACTACCACTGTGCCACCGATGTTACGTTGCTGTTGCTTCACATCAGCATGATAAGCTCACTGCTAACTATAGTTGTGCTTTTGAGAAATTTTATCGAGCGAATGGATGAACGAATTTATTCGATGTCGAAAATTTTCGAGCGAATGAACGAATGAATTTATTCCTCATCATTTTTTCGACTGATCGAGCATCGAATAAATCTCATTTTTCGTTTATTCGAATATTCGAATAGTCGAGCAATTCGCTCGAATCAGTCTCTGTGCCCAAAGATTGTAAGTTTATTCGATATTCGAATAGAATCATTCGATTTTCGACTAATATTGGAATACGGCTCCATTTCGATGATCGAATTCGAACGAATATTCGACTTTTTAAAACTGTCGTTGCTCGAATTATCTGAATATTCGAAAATCTAGAAATATCGAATATTCGACTACTCGAGAAATTATTCGAATATATTCGTTCGAGCACAACTATACTGCTAACCACAAGACCGGTACCTCTTACCGGTTTGTCTCAAGGATCGGCAAAAGCAAAACAAGTTTTTCTTCTATTTGGGGGAAGGATATTCTTCTTGTAATAATCGTTCCTACTGCTTCAGCGTCGAGACAGTGCCCTGTCAATAAGCTCACAGCTCAGGGTTGTCGAGATTGTGAAGTGAAGTGAATGAAGTCTCACTCTACGTTCTTGAAGTTAGAAATCCAGGTAACCTGGGCTTCACTGTTTTTCATTTTTCAGTTCCTTAAAGTGTACAAGTGGACATTTCGAGCGTGTCAAGAACGGTACCTCACGCCGAGACCTTTACTAGGGCCAAGACTGTCCCTTACAACTGTCCCTCGTTAGTGCAGCTTGAAATGGACTGTGCTCCGTACTGGATGAAGTTTCAGTCATGTGATGAGTGAGAGTGACAGTCCGTGGGTGTAGCCACTGTCCAGCATAATGCCATTAATGCGCATAGTAGCGCAGTAGGAGACGCCGGCTGTCGCGTGTACCCGATGTCAAGTCCCTGGTTCGGATTTCCCGCCCAGGGCAACCAAGCCTTCCATCTCCACGGGGTCGGTGAATTGGTACCAGACTCGTTTGGCGAGGATAAAACACTGACTTGTCCATCGGCTGACCACAGCAAGTCATTGGATGGGTTAAACGCGCATTACACATTAGATCCGAATGAATCATTTTCGGACATTCGATTCGGATATTACCATCCGAATCATTCAAAAATGCGGGATCCATAAAATGACCTTATCCGAATCACTGCGGAGTCCGTGAAGTTAGCATGATCCGAGTCATCCTATTATCCGAAGATTATTTACCATTTTCACGTCGAAATGAACACCCTTCTAAGGTAGGCTAAGATTTTTGAAATTAAAGCGAACTCTCCAAACCGAAATGACCTTTAGTCAGGTTAAACTACAGACTCACTAAGATAGTTAGAATAATATTCTGTTCTGAAAAATTCGGCAGAACTTTTTTTTGAAATTTTTTAGTTCACCTGTCCCAAGATAACTGTAATAATTTTACATTTTTTTGGGAAAAATAATGAAGCAAATGTTATTTTAAAGCGCAACAAGGCAGAAAACATGTGCTGCATTAAAAAGCTGGATTGCGCCATGCAGTCGAAATGCAAGTCGCAATGTTTGTTTGATTGATAGTGTAAAAACTGCTTACATGCAGCATCAAAATGTGGATATGTGTTGTTTTACAACTGTTTATGTTGCACAGTTTGCAGGCGTGAAACTTAATGCAAACAGAAATTCTGCTATCAATCGAATAAAAAGCGCGAAATTTCGGACGAGGGGCATGGTTCTGTCTGTTTTGGAATTAAAAAATGGCCGCCTTCCTGCTCTTTAAAACAAGCTTTAAATCTTTGTTTTCTTCAAAAAATATTTTTTTGTAAAGTTTCAAACTGTCTGATCTCCTGTTGGAATGTGAGTTAAGACTTCAACTAAAGTTATACCAAATTCTCCTTGAACAAAAAAATATTCTAATCTTTTTGGGTAGTCTCTAGTTTAATTTAGAAGAAGCTCATTTCGATTTGTAGGACTTCCTCTTGATTACAAAAGTCTTAGGCTACCTTAGAACAGTGTCCAATTTGATGTGAAAAAAATATCCAATTTGATTTGAAAAGTGCCCTATTCGACTTGAAAATGGCATATAATAATGATCTTTTGGTCGGATCCAATGTATAAGCAAATTCAATTTGCCTCCATGGCGTTCCGTACGAGTAGAAGTAGCGGATCAGAAAAGGGACTGATTAGCACCATCTTTTATCCGTCACTAGAAGTAGCTACTTGCTCCAAGGAACTCCTATCCTCCATCTATTCCTCCACTTCCACTGTCTCAAACGTCCCACGGCGTAAAATCGCATGCAGAGTCCGCAGTCGACAGGCCGCGGCGACGCCCGCGACCACCGCGCGCGTGCGCCGCGGGTGACGCTGATTTTGAAGCGCCGCTGCGGAGCCTCGCCATGGGTCGTTGGAATCCCTGGGGGTGGCCTTGGCCCACTGGTTTCGGGGTTCTGAGGAGCGGAGCGATTTTGCATGAAATAGCGCGTTGTTATGAGATGCTTGCACTGTTTTGGGGCCGTCCAGCCGCGCATATTCCTTCCACATCGTAAAGATTCCTTTCAGAATGCCTTCGCTTTATTTCGTTATTCCTCCCTTATATATAAGATCATATACTAGCCGGAGCAACCCTAGAGAGGGTGTTATCCTGTGTTTCTTCCAAATCTGGCAGTTAGACCACACCTAAAGAAGGCTACTCTTGGTATAGTGTGCATTTATCGGGCTTAACTTTTGTTTTATATGTTTTTTTGAGTAGAATCCTCTTGAGGGAGACCAGAATAATCTCCCCTTTCTAGTCCTACATCTTTAACGTTGACATTCTTTTACAGTTGACCATTTTGAAGAAGGTGGTCATGTTGTTTCTGAGGTCAATCCAGTTTTCTCGGCGACATAACATATTTTGCTTTCCTTCTAAAGTGTAGTTGCTTTTGCTCGTTTTGCCTATATATGAAGTGTTCATATGGCTTCTTTAGTGTTTGCGGTTCAAATTTACTCGTTTTCTCGATGCGGTGATAGTATTTATATGATCTCGAGACATCGCTTCTATCCAATCGTCATTCGTGCAATTTTCACTCCAACAAGTAAGGCCAGTTTAAGCACTGTCTGATCACAGGAACATGGCTTGAGTTGAGCGTACTGCTCCTCGTTCAAATATCGTCAGGATTGCGACCACAGACTGAGAGGCTTGTACGAGCCAAGTGATGGCGTCGTTTATGAAAATGTTCAAGAACAAAAAAGGCTCGAACAAGGAGAATTTGCCTAGTATGGTGAGTCGTCCTAGTGTTTAAATTTGTTCCGAGTTGCAGTTTAAATAATTTTATGAGGGTCAGATTAATTTTTATTTTGCAACGTAGCAACTTAACGGATAAATGATGACTCCTCTCTAAACAAGATATTTTTGAAGTAATGTTAGCGCGAGGTGGCTTAAGAATCACTGTTTTACCCATATCTATACCGTATATGAGTTTATTTTGGAGTGGATATCATCGAAAACTCTACGGAAGAAGCTATTGTGAAAACGAGAGAAAATTATGATAAAAGGAGTTGATGTATACCATCCTCTGTAGATTAGGTTACTGGCAAAGAAAACGAAGTTGGGAAGGCCACGACAACGTCGCGTCGGTGTGGTTAAATCAAAAGAAAAAAGCTCAAAAATAACTGCTTCAAGATATTTACTATTGGTATCATGTTCATCCTGTGACTGCTACATGTAGCATAGCAGCTTTTCTTCTACCTTTTTCCTTGTCTACTTCCTTTTGTTTGTTTTTTGTTTTGCTATGTAGCCGCAGTGGCGCAAATAGGGTCCGGGGGGGGGGGGGCGTCACCACGGCATGGCGCGGTGGGCCGGCGTGGCGAGTAGCTACATACGATGAATGTAAATGCAGTCTTATCTCTTCGTTTCGATTATAGATCCGCGCCTTATGTGCTTCCTAATTGAACAAGGGAAGGAACTCTAGGATATAGGCAATTTTAACACGGATGCGTCACTTGAGCACACCCTGCAGTCCCTTCCTTTGCTTAAATCTGTCAGAGCACAGATCACAGCTACAGCATTATTTGTCTGTTTTCTTTACTATCATTGTGCCTTGTCTCGTTTTCTTGGTGTTGGTGACACTTTTTAAAACCCCCGGACCCTATTCGCGCCCCCGCAGTTATATTTATTTATGTTTATGCTCGCTTATTCTCATGTTTCTTCGGTTTTATATGGTGATCCACTTTGCACCACGGTGATTTTTCCCTATCATAGGCTCTGTCTAAGTATGCATTGCTAAATACGGTAGCTATTTATGTCAATACACTTGAAACATGCCTAACCTACTTGCGAGTATTGTTGCTAGGCTAAGGACAAACTTCAGCTGAAAATCGTTAAATGATAATATGATAAAGAATGCCATTTGCCAGGCATTTATATTTTTAGAGGTTATCGTGGAGACACCTTAATTCTTATTTAGCCTGTATAATAATTTGCATTGGCCGGCTTATTGAAATGTCAGTGTTCAATTCTTGCCAGACAAGTTTGGTCTCAATTCACCGACCATGGAGGGGCTTGGTAGGCCTCGGCGGGAACCGGGAACATGGAATCGGGTGCTGACGCTTCCTTCGACTGCGCTACCACGCGCTCTGTTGCGTTTTAAACCTAAATAATTCTTTGATTTTTGGAGCAGTTCAACAGTGTGTAGAATGTTCTTTACACCAGAATCATAAGCCAAATTCCACGCTTTAGAAACCGAGCCAGCTTTTTTGATTTCTGTATCTTAATAAACGGTGGGATTTCTAAGGACGCCTCCTAAGCATTGTCATTTTTAGAATCGCAGCACATTGGAAAGATCCTCTACAGCAAGCAATGACTTCGCCTCAAATCGAAGCGATGCTGGTGTATATACAGGAGAGCATAGGAGATCGCGGGAGATGCATATACCAAATCCGTATTCTGTTGTGACGGCGCCTAAGACTACCAGAGGTACTTTTTTGATTTTGATCTCCTTAGTTTGTTTCATTTTTATTTTTGTCCTTTCTTGCTTTTTTACATCTCTCATTGATTTGTTTACTATCGCCATTTTTTTCTCGTAAAAGCCGTGTGAGGAGTTTAGTATTGACAGTAGCATCTGCACGTCTCTGCTTATAGCTTTTCTAAAGAAATTTTATGGTCAGATGTGTGTTGAAAGTGGGGATGACTAGTACTCTGTTTCAGTTCTCAAAGAGTTTTTTCTCTCTTTTTTCTGATTAGACGTTCGTTTCTCAAAAGCGAAAACGAACAAGCAATAACGTGTTGAATTGCGTCAGAATAATCTACAATACAGAAATTAAAGGATATTTCTGGGCTTAGATAAAATTAAGTTTCATGTCAGAAACATACACCCTACCCCATCATGTCTTCTTCGTACGCGTTTGTTATGCTTGTTTATATGTTTCATTTCTGAATACGCCACAACACAATTGTCATGATTTAAACGAAGCTTTATATGAATCCTTGCTAGTCGTTCCAGCCTCTTTATTTTTGTTGAGTAATTAAAAGTTCACTTGCGTCGATGTTGTCCGTCTCATTACCGACTGGGTCCTTGAACACCGTTTTTCACAAGAACATTTAGTCACCGATATCGGCTTTGACGCAGTTGGGTGAAGGGTATTGTTGCGAAGGGTATTTGTTCATCAGAATATTACACGAATCGAGTGTTGATTGAATAACTAGTTTTCCAAGGAATCGGCTCGTCACTCTTCTAAACTCACGATCAGTACGACGCGGGTTAAGCTTCGCAGCGTGTTGGATTTACAGCTTCGTGTTTATGGAGTCTCGAACAACGTGTTGATGTTGTTTGTAAAAAACTGTTGAATGACAGCACTGTATTTTCAAGTTCAGCGTTATTTTAATTTTTTTATATACGTGCTCGAATTCCATTCCGAAATGGATGTAGTGGGAGGCCAAAGAAAGGTATGGTTCTAAGCGTGTGTCTGAAATGACTCCACTTCACTTTGTTTACTGAGCGCGTTTAAATCCAAGTTGATAAAGGGGGTGGGACTGCAACTGGTTCAGAGGTGAAACTATGTTACATTGCTCTGGCTTTCATAATTACGTAATGTCTTCATTCTTTTTTTTTTTGAAAATAAACCGCTAACATATTAGACACAAGTCCAGAGACCTTTGCACCATTTTTGCAATGTTTTAGGGATCCTTGAACATTCTGATATAACTCGTTTCTTTCAAATTATTACTTCGAAAGCGGGTAGTTCATAGATTTTATGTAAAAAAAAACTAGGTGAATTTCAAGGCCTCATCCTTCACTTACGGAGGTTGTTTATTTTTTTATTTGCTGCACACTAAGGCGTGCGAAAAATCTCTTGAAAAATCATATATCTCACGCCTTTCGCAATCAGACAATGCGCACTGATATGGAATAGGGTAGATAAATGCAGAATAAATTAAAATAGAAACACAGCATAGAACTGGACAAGGTGGGTAGAGAAAAAGGGGAAGAGAGTACGAAAATAAACGCTAATGTATATTGTGGGAACAGAATTGGAGGTAAAGTCGCTTGCTTCCCCTTCTTTAGATCCAAAACAAGATTTCAGAACCAAAGTGATCTGGATAGGAAGCGATTTGGAGATAGCTAGCCTGAGATGTAGGATTCATAATCTACGTCTGCACATATAGTGCTGCTGGTGTTTAAGCAGAAACCTGCATTATCGGCTATCATACCCTCACTTCACCATATAAATCTCACCATAAAATTTGTTTATATTCTTGTATATGATTCCTTATATTCGTTGCTAAAATTTGTGTGCTGCTTATGCCAATGCTTTTCGCTTCTTTCAAACACATTAGTGAGGGTAAATCCCTTTCTTCTCAGTAGATTTCATGCTTTTTGCTATTCATAATGTTTTTATTTTGTTAGTGAGTCGATATTGTGTTACTTTTCGTTTTTCTCACGGATTTCTCGAGAAGGTTAATGGAAATAAATAGCGTGGTGAATTGTAGCATTTCTTGAGGTCGTCTTGAAATGCTTTGGAGTGTGCTTATTTCCATCGTCGAGCCGTCTACAGTTTTTTCTAGATCAAAACGCACCTACTAGAGGATGAGTTGCCCAGCAACAGATTTTGCCATTCTTCTCAGTTCGTTTTTTCCTTAGCAACTTCTTTCCTATCTCGAATTAATGGTATTGATTTGAAATCGGTTGTATTGTAAAAATAAAAGCGTAACGATGCCTAGAAATCTTTAGGACGACATTTTAGTCTTTTCTCTATTTTTCTATAACTCTTATTTTTGAGATGTGCTGCGGAAGCTAGCCGAGTACAGTGTTTTTATGCATTGTTGGATCTTTTTCGATGCTCGTTTGTGCTTTGGAGGAGTTTCGAGTGGATATTTGGGTAGTACAACCTACAGCTTTTTGACATTGATGGCGGTACCTGCCTGTGTCTTTTCTACTTATTTCTTAGATGGATTTGGTACTATCTCACTGAAGCTGAAACTAGCTGATTACGGAATGGGAGTCAACATTTTTTACGCCCTAATGACATTTTCAGTTAGGCTGCGCTTCTTTTAGTTAATTTGTTATTTTATTACACAATCCTGCGTTATGTGGCATACAGCTTACAAATAAACAAGCTTCAACGAATGTAGTAGTGATAAATTATGTGAAACAGCCGTTACCAGAATCCGGTAAATCCTCGCAGTTCTCGAGAAATTTGAAGAGAGAAAAAACAAGGCCAGATAGCATGCTTGCAAGTGTTTCAGTTTTTGAATTCGTTGTTATTCAGAAATGCTTTGCAAATGAGTCTGAGTTTGGCTTCTAAAAACGTAGGGAATGAGTAATTCAGGTTTTTTTCTGTTCAGTCATGTTTGCTATAATAAAGCTTTACCTTGCCGATGTTTGGAGTAATTCTATATTATGAACATCGAGATAATCGCGGCTGAAGTATTTTGTAGGTTCATCTCAATGGCTATTTCAAGGTCCTCGATCGTGCCCCGGTGCCCCTATGGACGATCGAAGTTTTCGGAACAGTTCGTATCGTGGAAAACCGCTGAATGATCGCTACTCATCGTTGAATAGTTCTATGCGCTATGAAAACGTTGGACGAAAGCGGAACGAGTCAGTGTTAGTGATTTGCTGTGTTGTCTCCCTTTAGACATTCATTGCTTTGCTTTCAGTGTTTACCGTCATGAAACTATCGTTGAGTATAGCAGTGAAAGTGCGAATTCTAGTCGAGGTAGTCCACCTGACGTGCACGGCAGGAAAGAAGCAGCTCCGCATGTTCAGGTACTGTTACTGTCGTTATAGGTTGTTCAACAGTGTTCTAGAAGTTGTGTTTCCTGTCCGAAGGATCATGCAGTTCCTAGCAGGCCAGCGGTGGAGATGCTATATTTTCAACACTGAGTTATACTTGATGGCGTATGTGCAATGTACCCGAAGTCCATTGGAAGGTCAAATTGCGCACTTTACATTCGCCTTTGACAAACGTTCAGTTTATGCCCTGTGTTTACTGAATGTTGCTTATGACAGTACTTTTTTTTGTTCATGAACAATCGTACAGGGTTAAAAACAAAAAACAAAAGATAGATTATAATGGACGGGAGAACAAGATAGATACTGCATGCACAAACACTACCAATGTGGTAAGTTATTAGGAAGCTTCATGGAGATAGCGGTCAATAATACCTTTTGTATTGCCTTAGTGCACTTGGCCTGGCTTAAGGTGGCTTAAAGCTACACCATAAAATTCGGTGGGATCATCATTTCTTGGTCGAGAGATAAATCTTTTCCATCGGTCATTCACAATTATAGGTATATGACTGTTAAAGCACCAATCAGGTTAAACATCACAACACAGTGCGCATGCAAGGGTAAACCACCTCAACTGCAATAAACGTATCAGAACACTCCGTTCATTTTTTCATGCTCTAATGTGAGCCTAGGAACATATGTAGTAGAAGAGTAAGAATTCTACAATCAATCAAACGTTTTTCGGGGCATCTTGTGTAGTTCACTTGAAGGTTGAACGTCTAATGGGAAGCTTTTAGCCAAGGCGTTCACAGAATCAACGGTACTATAGCAATGCGCTAAACGAGTCCACTGATGATGACGATGGAGCAAGTATGCAAATTGTGAGTTGAAATGCTTCTCGGCATACTCGGCTAGCCTTTATATGAAATCATGATTTCAGCTCCAACTTGAAGCGAAACTGAAAAGAGCTAAGGAGCTCATTCGTACAACAAGGAGAGAGATGACGGAGAGAATAGAGGAGCTTCAGGATGAAGTTGAACGCAAGAGGTGTGTCACGAGTTATGAGGTATCGAGTTCTTACCAGGTTCAGACGTCAGTACGCTATGTTCCAGTCGCGACTATGATACTCTAAAATGGCATTACAAGCAAGCTAGAAAGGCTATAGAAGATGAACGCAAAATCAATGCCCGTCAGACGAAGAAACTGCATCAGGCCCTTGAAGAAGTGGTACGTTTTGTCGCATTCTTGCCATTTTAAGTGCTTCAAAGTGTTTTCCTTGCTACTTCGTATGCTAGTGAATTACAGTCGCGCCTGAAGTCGATGCTAACCGAGCATTCCAACGATAGTTCCTTCCTGATCCCGTACTGTGGTGGCCTTCCACCGATGGGTTACGATTCGGGTGCAGGAGAAGCTCTTTGTTCACTGGCTGAAGCTCAAGTTGATGGTGTCAATGATCGGTTGTGTGCGCTGAATGAGGTACATGGTGGAAGCGTGAGCGACGGATTGTCATCTCAAACGGAGCACACTAATACGCGTGAGAGCACGGTGGAACCGACTTTGAAGCTGGACATCCAGGAGGACATGCAGGACGAGGTTGGCTAGATATTACTTTAGTATCCTGGTCCCTTTCGCACTGGTGTGTCAGATTTCCTCTTCGAAGAGTGGCAGTACGGGTTTAGGACCACCATATTCTAGGCGTGGATACTTTCAAAATACGGAGTATGGTAGGATAAAATGTTTTGCCTTCAAAGCGGTGATCTATCCGCACTAGGAGGCACTAAAAACCGAACCCTAGTAAGAAAAAAGGAGAGGAAGACTCATCCTTGTAAGATTGCCTCCTCCAACACATATTACGCCTCGGGTGACTTATTTTACTACTTTTGTTTTGGATCAGTTTCGGAATGCATGTGGGAGGTTGGCATGGAGCCTAATAGAGATCGCAAGGCTGGCCAGGACCAAGTATTTTCTTTTTCGGCTTCAAACCGTTCTGAAGAGCTTTTTAAGGTTCGTGTGTTCCGAACAGCGGAGTGCGACACTCCACCGCCGGAGAGGCCAAGAGCTGCAGGAAGCCCAGTGGAGGCGTTATCGTCGTATGTCCCCCTTCCAGATTTCACAATCAATAATGAACTTGTTCCGCAAAGGTTTGTCTTCAAAATGACGCTTGTCTGGGTCTCTCATTAAAAGTCGTGCTTTAGGTCTCTGTCAGACACGGATATCCATGCCCTTGTACTTCAAGAGGTGGAGAAGGATCAACTTAGAAAGGAACTTGAGATATCAATGGGAAACGACTATGGAACACAGCCGATTCGGAAGGATTACGATTACTATGTGAAGGTGGGTGTATAGGAGATATTATGTACTCCTCACTGTGTGGCAAGGACGTTTCGGGGGAGCCATATCTTTATACCTTTGCATCATTCGGGGTTAAATTGCTTTTCTGTCATGGATACTTTACGCATGAACTCGTAACAACCGCTATGGTTTAGGAACCATAGCGGTTGTTACGAGTTTTGGGGCATGTGTCACAAAATAATCAGCTTTGGCTCACTTGAAATGCTCTGGAGTCTGCTGCTATCTATGAGCAGAATGCGCGACGTATTCCGAAGTTGCTGATTTGCTTATTTATTCTGTTCCCTTTATCTTTTCCCGTTGATGAGCAGCTCTGCTCGGCTTACATTTCTCCCTCTTGGATAATGTGATTGCGCTCGCCTTTGTAGTGTATAAAGTAGCTTCTCAACAAGAAAGAGGAGCAAACGTGCCGAAAACCCTTCGGGATTAAGGCGGTGATCCTAACTTGCAATCATGATTTTTACCTCATCTCGTGTTTTACAATGATTATCAGCGTTTTGGATAGCCTCATTTTACTGTGTTCTATGATGTTTACGACCTTTGCCCTTGTCTGAAGATGTTTGTTCACGCTGTTTAGGAGTTTTTTGCCGGAAAGAATGCGAACCGTTTAGGGTTACAACGAGAAAATGGACGAACAAGGCTCGGTGAGCTCGTCGGACGAGGAGACGTGTCGCATACTAGAAAGACAGCTGAAGAAGAAGGGCGAAGTGGTCAGATTTCAGCCGCCCAGAGTAACAGTGCAGCCGAGACATTACAAGAGGTTTGTGTTTCATCCGCTGTTTAGCACTCGTCTTCCTTAGCAACAGTGCTCACTAATATCTTCAGGTTCGGTAAGATGGAGCGTTGTGCGCTAGCAGAGTTCGACTATCTCCAGGACATCTCCACGGACGTTAGCGCTCTTCAGTCAAGCCCCGAGGCTCATCACAGCATAGCTATCTGAGTGTTATAATGCATTTTCGACAGGTTTTGTATTGTGCTTATCCTTGTATCCATAGTATTGTTATTGTGGCTAGTACTAGTAGATCGGTGTGTTTGTTCTGCTATAATTCGTTGTGCATCCCTAGCGAAGACAGTTTCTGCTTTTAGAATGTCCTCGCTTCGCTCTATTTCACGTTGTCTATATTGCTATGTGCAGGTTTCCTTACAGTGGCACTCTTGCAGAAAATGATCATCACTTACCCATCACGGCGTATGACGTTCGTGAGGACGTGTAGGTATTTGCGTTCTTCCCGTCTAACGTGGATGATTGCCTCACTCGTGTACTCTACTTACGTTGCATTACAGTTCTCAGTTACCCTCGCCTTAAGATGTAACTCGCGACTTTCGACATGTTCAACAATTGCTCATTTCATCGTTCTTGCTGAATAAACGGTTCGTTCAAGAATGTCGGCTGTGCCGTGGAGACTCAAGTCAGCATCAAGCATGTGCTATCTTCCAGTGGATTGCCTTGTGTCCCTACTTGCAATGCATCAGTTGACCGAAGTGGGCCATGAAGGAATGGAAGTTGATGAGACGTTAATGAATGGACACGCGGACATGAATTACGCGAAAGGCATGAAGACAGAGGTGGAGGATGATTGGGATCCGGATGAGGGCATGAGCGACTTCTACCGGAATCATCCCTGTGCGCGCAATGAGCGTACGTTTGTGCTTTCGAAATTTGTTGATTTGCTTTTTTCGTTTTTTTTTCGTTGTTGTTTCATCTACATTATCATTATGAGCCTCGGAATTCATTTTCTTGTTTTGCCCGATTTATTGCTTTGCATTGTGCTACACAGTTTGGCATCCTACATGAGACCTCGCATCGTACATTCTCGAGGAGCCATCCTTTCTTCTTTACCCTTTATCCTCCAGCAGAGCAATATTTTAACCAGAAACTTGTTATTAGCCCGCCGAAAAATAAATATTACTTACATGTGGATTAGGTAGTTTTAAAAGTATTGGCATAAAGAGCTACTCTTTTCAACAATGTAGGTTTTTACAGAAAAAGGCTGCAATAGAAAAGCATCTTTGGCGCAAGGTGCTTCATCATATAAAATCCGAGAATGGTTAAAATAAACTTCAACTTTATCCTCTACCCTTCACGTTTACGATTATGCGCAACAAGGATTATAATACGGCTGAATGGTGACAGGATTTGGAGCGTTTTGGCTGGGAGTAATAGGTATCCAACAGGAATTTTTTTCAAACTTCCAAGGTCATACCAGGTGGTTATCAATCGCATCTATTAATGAGTTGAGCTTTTAATGAGCGTTATTTAGTTTTTGAGAACTTCTATAAGTGAAGTCTCAAAAAGTGCAGCGCAGTCGGAGGAGGTGCCAACTTTTGCGTGCAGCCGATACCAGGTCCCTGGTTCGGATTTCCTGCACAGGCCAACCAAGCCTTCCCTCCCTCCGGGGTCGGTGAATTGGTACCAGGCCTGTCTGGAAAGGATAAAGCGCTGACTTGTTCATCAGCTAGCCTCTGCAAGTCATTGTATGGCCAAATATGCATTCAAATCGCGTCAACCAATCGCGTAGAAGTATAATGGCGCATCCCAAAAAGGATCGAGTAACTTCTGTAACTCCTTCATTCTTTATTTTAAGTGCAGAGAGATCAAAAGATATCAAATAAATATCAGTAAATTAAAGAGTAACCGGAAACGGCAGTGATTCTTTGGCGTGTTTACAGTATTATATTTTGTGCTACGCAGGAACACGATAACTTGTCTTTGGTAATGTGGCTTTTTCTCGGTTAGCGTCTTTGGCGAATGTGAACTACATAAATTTTTTCGTCTCATTTTGTTATATAGTATACCTGTAACGTTTGGAACAAGTTAGAAGCTCTGATTTTGGCGGCATGACATTCCGTTTCTCACTTTCCTCACATTAGAATTGAAACTGAAACACGATCAAGAGACATTACCATGCGAACCGCTTTAATGGACTTCAATAAGGACTCGAAACTATAAGGAGGCTTGGCTGCCAGATAACTTTCTTACTCTTTTCCATTTCTCTGAACTTCGGTCTCAGTCGATCTGTGCGATAGTGATTTGGTTTAAATGCTCGAAGAGCTCGTGTCCTGCTTTTTCACGTTTCATTCAGCAAGCTCTTTATCAGTTAAAAACATCATTTTGACCTGGCGAATGCTGCTGAGCAAATTTCCCTCTTGTTTTGTCCCTCCAGTACATCGCTTTGCCTATTTGCAAGTCATTTCGTAGTTTGTTTGGTGGTTCACCAACGGATGCGTCTGTAGCGATTTGTAATAAGTATTTATTACTTCACAACTATCAGAGCACAACGCGAATATCACATCACAGCAGGTTATATAGGCAATATGCAGGGGCGGAGCTACAAATATCTTCGGTTGTTAGCCGATGGGGCCAACTACCTCTAGTCTTGAAAGGGGGCACCGCGCCTAGAGTGGACTACTTGAGCGCAATCTCTATTACCTACTTGCGGTACCCCTAAGTTATGCCTGTGGATGTTACTGAATAATACTTATCCTAGAGTGCTCACCTAAGTATGATAAGTCATATCATTCATTCCCATTTTGCCTAGATTATACTACAATATACAATCATAAATGTAGTCTCTAGTTGGGTATCCACAACAGTTTGGGTAAGAAGTAATATAGGGATTAGGGACACTCGAAATTTTAACAACTTTTGCCGAAGGCGAAGATTTGCTACTTTAGTTGGTCCTGACCATTAAAAGCGATAACTTGTTTTATTTATTTTGTTTTAGTGTGCAAAAGGATAAAGGACGGTGCTAGTTAATCCCTTTGCGGGGTGCAGCAATGCATTCTATTTACTTTTATGGGATATCGTGGAGGCAATTTGAATGCGAATTTGGCCTACACAATGACTCTCGGTGGTCAGCCAATGAACGAATCAGTACATTATTCTTCCCCGACAGGTCTGGTACCAATTCACCGACCCCGGATTGATGGGAGGCCTGGTTTGCGTAGTTGGAAAGACCGCACAAAGACCTTTGATCAGCAGTTCACGTGACAGTCGGCGCTTTTTCCGACTGCGCTACTTCCGACTCGCCAACATAATGTTCTGTGTAAGGAAAACACGAGAAAGGCGAAACAGGTGAAATAAAACACAAATTATTCCTATTCTTGCCTTTCTTAGCCAAGAAATTCATTAGACGATGAGTTGTCGTTGAAAGGAAATAAGCAGGAAGGAATCGAGACGTTTTACATACCTATGAGCTGACTACTTCCAACTTTAAATGTAAGGCGCCCGAATGCATGTCAATTTTTGGTGGAATCTGTTGTGAAACCTGTATATGCAGCTGTGTGGCGCATCTCCGCAATGAGGAAAATACTTATTAATCGTTAAAATAAATGCATTGCAAAAGTTTGCACCAGTTGTTTCCACATTTTAATGTTTTGACTTCAAGGATTATGGAAATTCTTGTTTTTTTAAATAAATTATTGCTCAAGAAACATGCCTTCTGGTTGACTCTTTGCCAGATATTATAAAGTGCGTCTGATGTATTGCTCTTATGCCTTAGGTTCGCTGTGGTTTTTTCGCTTCTGTGTTCCTAGTCAACGATATTTTAAATGGTGGTTTTGTGTGATCAAAACTCTTGCGGCACGTGGGACCGTTGCCGGAGAACTGGTCCGCTTGGCATAGTGCCGAGGCGGCGCGTGGTTTTTCGTCGTGTCGTCTCGTGCACTCCACGCCTCCCTGTTCGCCACACCCCGGAGTCCCTTCCCTAGCCCAATCTGGAGACTCGCTCTGCTCATCTGACTCTCGCCGCTCGCGCGTGACGGAATTTTTCGGGGACCAGTTCACATGTAATCCACGTGGGACTCCAACCGGCATCTTCAGGTTTTCGGGTAGGATGCGAGCTGTCTAAGTATAAGTGGAATAAGCTGAAGATGCGGAAGCACGCGGCGACAGCAGCGGCAAGCACGATACCTACGTAGTGTGTGCTGCTGCAGTCACGGCGTCTAGTTCCCTTATAGCTATATAAACCTCTTCTGCAGCCTCTGCTCAGTTGTCTAAAATTCGTTGGTATCGTTTTATTAGAAGAAATGGTTGTCTCGATGGGAATTGGATGATCTAGAAATAGAGAACTGTTCCTATTGCGAAGAGATCTATGGTTACGTTATGACAATAAGCTTCATTTCTAAGCGACACATATGTAAATAGAACATAGAATAACTCGGTAGTTTGTTAGAGCTCAAATTGGCCATCTAGGAAAACTGCATCAGTGGCGGCTCTCCGTGCATGCTGCAGAAACCACCACACGCGCGCGGCGAAAATCTTATGTTCAGAAATACAGCCCCTGTCTACCCTCCGTAGCAGCGATTCCAGGCACATCCAATTTTTGTTATTAATAAAAAAAATCTTGTGCAGGTTCCTTAAACAAGCTTCTAGCGCTTTGTATGAATATGCGTATAAATCTTCTTAACGCGCTTATCAAAATCGCAATTAGAAAGAAGAGAGAAGGCGTCGTCAGATGCTGTTGACATGATTTCTGTGGTCTATTTCAGCATATCCTTCTACAAGTCGGGAGCCAGAGAGGGAAGAGGACTGCTTCAATCCGAATGACTATGAAGAAGTTAGCACATCGGTGAGTTCGTTTATGGTCCTAAATCGTTTCCGTTTTTTTTGCGGCTCTAAGACTGGCCCAGTTTATAGGAGGCCATATCAAGATAGATAAATGGTAGGGAGAAGAGAGAACATTGAAGATGTATTTTCCACATTTTTTTCCAAATTGCTAAGATAGTCTTGTTCTGCTGCATTTCGGCTTGCTAAAGTGCTCGCTTATTTCAGAGGAGTCCAAAAACACCGTTCATACCACCGTCGAAGAGAGAAGACGCTCCCCTCGCATCTATATTAAATCCTCAGTTGGATAATATCGATCCAAGGTAAGCCGTTGATGCACTTCGGGTGAAGTTCTTCGTATTTCATTTTACCTTATCTTTAGACGGTTTTTCGCTGATTATGAACACGACGCCGTGGTTCGATTTTCGCGAATCTTTGCCTCTAACATCAAGTCCACCTCGAAGGCGGAGATTTGGTGGCCGTCGAAGACCTTTCATAAGAAGGTTGCTGCAGAGGTTGGAATCTGACATTAATAACTATTTAATCACTATTTTGTTCACTCAAATGCTTTATTGCGTCTTTCCTAACTGCTACACTTTCCTATGTTATTATTACTCAAAACATCTTAAATTCGTATATTTTGGCATTGCAGAAGACGGCGAAAACAGAGAAGAAAGGCTGCGTGTTGGAATTCGCGCCGGATCCCCCGGTTGATGGATTAGCTTCCGACGAAGAGGTCGTTTCGTTCAGCTCGCGCTTATTGCAGCCTACTTCTGGTGCTAAGTTCCCGAGCTTTAGGCGTTGATGCTGTCGGCCAAGACGAACGCGAAGTCGTCTCAGGCCAGCACTTCACGGCCAGGCGAAGGTCCTCCTGAGGAGATGATGGCTCCTTGGCGAGCAGGACCGGCGAAGATTTGGTAACTTTTAAAGCATTCTATTCTTGTCTTATGAAGCATCTTATGAAGTATGCTCATTCTGTACTTCACCCCAGATCTACAGCATTTATAGTCTTGGGTGGCCTAAGATGGTAGTTATCTTTATGAATGAATTCCAGGTGAATACCAGCTGCTCAGGAACTTTTTTAGATCCCACATTTAGTACAGTAACTTAACATAATAAGCGAAACGAAAACATTCCAGTTTTTTTCTGGTCTTCTTTCGGAAGCTCCTATTTGCTGTTGTTTAGCATTTGTTACTCTGTTTTGCTGCTTTTGTTTCTTTTGTTATGCCGTTTTCCAAGAAAAAGCAATCACAATGTTATTACTTGAGGTATGATCGAGCTGGAGTACCCCCGACTGCGACGACGTTCGACTACGGGCTCGTAAAGCGGAAGATGGTGAGGTGGAGACTTCGGTTTTCGGTTACCATCTAGGCATCCTCATTTACTATTCCAGGAATATAGCACAGATCGAGAGCCGGAAGGCCGGTTACTGCCTGCCGAGCTGATAGAGTGGGAAGAGGACATTATGATTGAAGGCGATGATTTTCGGGATGAGGTGAGTGATGCAGTGTTCTTGCTTCATGGTAGTTCTACGGCCATTATCCACAGGTCCTCGATGAGCTCAAGTATGGCGTGGAGCCGGCTTGCGGTTGGGTACCGACGCAATACACTAGGACATACGAGCAGTACATGTTGGCTGGTGAGCGACGTATTGAGAATTATGAATTTTCTCAGTGGTTGGAGTATTTGACTACCTTTTTGATGTCAAGGTGCTAGACTTTCTAACACAGTGAGTTATGAATCTACAACTGTTCGTAGGTCAGAAATCATTGGTTTTGGCGACAGCATCATAACTATGCATTGTTTACAACTAAAAAGCCTGGTTCTGTTTTCTAATCTAGAAGGTCACAGCCATTGTGAACATTTCCGAGCAAAATCGTCCTAATGTCCGAGACGAGCTTATGGAATTACGTTTTCAGTAAAAAACGACGCGTTCGACTTGATGTTCCAGCCGATTCAAAAAGGCGTCACTCCATCTCCAATAACGTTAGCACCTCATCCAGGTTGGTCATTTTTGAACCTTATTGTGTACCGCGACTGATTACGCTGTCGATGCTCACATATGTAGGTTCTTTAGTGGGCGGTGGATAACATTTTTGTAGAGAGTCGCTACCACGATGCGCGAAGAAGCCTAGCTTTATTGAGAAAATAAAGGAAAAACAGGGAACTCCTAGAAATGATGCCCGCATTTTCTTCTTATGTATTAGCGTTGGATTACGAGCAAAATTATGTCCTGAAGTTGGACTCGAACTTAAAAACGTAGGCTTAAGGGCTGGAATGTGCTAAAATGGAAAGGAACAACATGGGTTTCTCTTTCGCTTTCTTCTTCGCAGCTAAAAATTGGATTACGTGGAAAGTATTGTTCCTTTACACAATCGTGCTGATGGCGTTTGTTCGACTTGACTCTTAATCATAAGAAAATTCCGCCATCGTCACCGGTTTTTATTATTCAGAATAGACTTCTTTGGGGTTATAGTTGGTACCTTGTTAGGCAGAGCGCGATTGATGTTTTTTCTTATTAGAAAAGAGAGTAATAGGCTATTTGTTGTGAAACTTCATGGTCAAATTGATAAAAGGCTAGGACTGAAATAACTGGAGACTTGTGTTCCCTCTATCTCGTTCCACACCAAATATATTTTAGATTTTCTTGCGACCAGTGCTTTTCCAGACATTATCACGGAACCGAGTGCGTCTCATTCGCTGTTTCCTCATGATTTTGTTAGTCAGCAGGAGCAACGATGGGAAGACAATGTGATTCTGGACCCGAAGCAAGTGGATAGGATAGCGGGTACATATAATGATGGCTGTGGTGAAATGGTGCTAGGTTGGGATGAGTTTATTTTTGTTTTTGTAGAGCCGAAAATTTTATCTCTGGATTATCTTGACGACCCGTTGATATACGGTATGCCGGATGATAGACGACCCGATGACATGATGGACACAACGCCGAATAAACCGTTCGATCGAAAGGTGATACGTTGATTTGAAAACAGGTTTTTGTTGGTGCCCAAGCTTTTCGCCGGTGAGACTGCTATAAATGTTATAGGAACATCAGTTTACCAAAAAGTCGAAAATGATTCTCGGTCAAGTGCAGCAGCGACAAAAGCAGGAGGAAGAGGAGCAGGTGCGTATATGCTCTGTTAATCCATAAACTTCTCCTCAATTATTTAGTCGTTTGAAGGTTTTACTGTCGCTTTTCTTTTAGATGGAGACTTCTGTGGCTCAACTGACGGATAAGGATCCTTTCAACCTTAGTAATGACGACTATTATTTGCTTAAAGCTATTAATAAGTAAGTCTATGTTGAGCATGTCCAGTAATTTAGACCGTATTGAGGTAGAGGTCAGCATGCATCCAGTTTTGGAATGCAGGTTCAAATCAGTTTTCAGTACTGAACTGGTTGTTAGGCCATGTACCAGATTAAGCCCGGAAGGCCTTTTCTTGTTCTTGGCGAGATTGCATGGTAGTTAACTAAGCTTAAGTTTTACCATTTCAGATCTGGTCCTGCGGGTAATAGCATGTTGATACAACATTCAATTCCTGCTCAGAATATTCACCGAACGTTCTTTCCTACCTTTCTTATTCCGTCGAAGCTGCGGCATTTCCACAGGTATTCTCTCTCATCAGAATGAGACGTTCGCTGTTTCTATTACAACCGTCTTTTAGGCAACCATTATCAAAACGTGTTATACGGCAGTTTAATGGGCGATGGGTGGATATCAAGAGGCTCACAAAGCATATCAAGATCAAAGAAGAGGTGAGACCAGCTGAACCAGAGGCGGTTAAGCATTTCAGAAAAGCAGTGAGGGTGGAAACTAACTTGAGTTTCTTCGTCTTCTTTTGACATGCTGCCACTTGTAGGAAGAGTTTTGTGTTTAGTGAGGGGTTTAGTGCTGAGGATACTGTCATACTAATTTTTTTCGCAATCTCTGCAAGTTTTTAGACAACGCTTATCTGGTTTTTATTCTTTGTCACAAAAGGAAATCTGTGCTCGCTGGAGTCCTTGCTGAGATCATCGATTTGCTCCTAGTTCCACGCTGGAAATCCTTTATAGCAGTAGCTACTGGTCTAGCCTTGCTGTAAGCTATGTATACTCATAAAAGGCCCTTCATCTATAGATAGCGAGTTATTCGTGCTTCGACTTCGCCGCAGGTGGCTATTTAGTAGAGTTCTCTACTCATTCCATCGTAGAAAATGGTTATGACTCACTGCTGGTTGGCCGTCCGGAACCGCAGCCAACTTTCGTCCTTCTAGTGGCGCGTGTCAGCAGAGCTTTCTTCACTGTTTGCTCCAAGTTGCTATTCATTCTTTTTCAGTTCATAACACTAAAGTTTTCGTGGACCTAAATATTTATTTATTTTATTTATTCATGACGTGAGCTAAGGCCACACGTGAAAATACAATATTAGAATAAAAACGCATAAACTCAATCAAAAACAAACGAATACAACCGGCACTCATTGCATACGCAAAAGCAGCTTCTTGAAGCCGTGCAAGGATAGACCTAAGACTTCCTCATTTGTGCTCAAAATGTGGTTAAACTCCTTTAAATTTCTGTAGGTGAAAAAGCTTGCTCGGGCTCGTGATTTCGCCACCGAAACATAAAGTCTGAGCTTCCCTCTTATGTTTCTTGTCAGCCTAGTGCCAAAAAAGTTGAGTGGGTTTATAGAAACCCTACCAGTGAGTATCTTAAACATCATGAGGAGGTCAGCTCTTTTCCTTCTTATGAAAAGGCTTGGTAATCCTAACATCTCCGCTCTTTCGGCACCATTTGGCATCTGATAATAGTTATTCCCGTAGCACCTCATCATCAGCTTACGAGTGAAACTATTCTGAACATTTTCTAGAAGAAGAATGTTTTTTCTCTTCGAAGGATTGAAAACTGTTGTTCCACATTCTACCATGGGTCTCACATATGTCTTATACGCCCGCAGAAGGATTTGAGGATCTCTGCTCTTCAGTGCTTTAAAAAGGTTGTAGATGCGGTAGTTAGTTTTTTTGGCCAATGCTTTATGATGCAAGTCAAAACTGAGGTCCTTAGATGTTAGGAAGCCAAGATCACGAATGTCAGCAGTTGTTTCTAATGTGACACCTCTTAGGTTGTAGGATGGGGTTACGACAGTGCGATTGCTCCCAATGAGAAAACATTTAGATTTTTCTGCTGCTAGAGGTAATTCCCATTTCTCAGCCCAGGAATTTATGTAGTTCACTGCTTCTTGAACTGTATATAAATCATCTGTATTTTCAATGGTTGAAAATGAAATAAAATAAAAAATGAAAATAAAATAAATATAAATACGGATATGCATTAATTTTTATATTCGTACAGCTTTCGGTTGTTAATCAGTTTATTTTTATTAAGCTTGTTATTTGTTAATTTTATCTTTTCTATTTCTATTTATTTTTACGGCTTGTCATCTTTCCTGTGTTTCAAGCTAGTCTAATTAAGCGTTCAAAGCAGTGTTTTGTCTATGTGAGTTGATGAGTTGAAGAAAGTATTTCTCTGTTCAATTTCGTTAAGGATAATTTTTCAGCAAAGAGAAAAACAACGTTGTGCTGAGGGTGGTGGCGATATCTTCTTCATGCGAGATGTGGCGGATCTCAGTGGTCGTGATGGCGATCTGATGTTGTTGGAGTATTCCGAGGAACATCCACCGCTGCTTTGTCAACCCGGCATGGCCTCGAAAATTAAGAACTATTACAAGAAGGTATCGGATACTTAGTCGTGTCGTACTTTGTCAGCCGCTTTTGTAATGTGATTGCATTTAGAAGCCTGGCAAAGATGTTGATCCAGACTTTGAGTTCGGAGAGATGGCGTATTTGCATTCGGTTCCATTTCTCGGGCAACTACAGCCCGGTCAAGCGATGCAGTCCATCGAGAACAACTTGTTCCGGTAGGTAGAAAGGCGGCTGGAGCCTATTGAGTGTGTGAAACGTGTACTGACCTACTTTTAGGGCTCCAATCTACCGACATTCGCCAAATCATGCAGATTACCTTCTCATCCGAAATCGGAATGGGTTCGTTTAGCGCAGGAGTTGCTCATGTTTTCCAACACTATCCGGTCGTCTTCCAGCTGGTATGTCCGGCCATGTCCTCCGGAGTTCCTCGTTGGACAGCAATGTCCCCTCTATGAAGTACCGAGTCCAAACTCAAAAAGGGCGACGATATTCGTCCGAGATTTCCTTCTGGTGGGCTACTGATGAATTAGAGAAGATCTGCATAGCCGCTGCAGTTGTAAAGGGCTTTGTTTAGGCGTTCATATACCGTCTGTTCTGGGCCAGTGAGCACAGACCTCGACGGTTAAAGATGGACGACATCAAAGCAGCGTTTCCACACTATGCGGAGAGCAGCGTGAGAAAGCGCTTGAAACAGTGCTCCGATTTCAAGCGGTTAGGCACCGGTCCTGATCAGAACTATTGGGTTCGTTCCTTTGGCGAGATTTGAGTACTATAAAGCCTTTAGACGAAAGGATTTATCCTCTTCCCTCTTTAGGTTTTACGACCGGAATTTCGATTACCCAGCAAGGAGGAGGTACTGGCGATGGTCACTCCTGAGATGTGCTGTGCTCAATACAGCATGCTTGCTGCCGAGCAGAGGTTAAAGGTGGGCACTGATGTTGATCTTGACCCTTGCTCCTGATCTCTTTGCTTTGGTATGGCTTCGTCTTAGCTATTTTTTCATTTTTGTGCTCACAATCTTTCTTTTTTTCAGCTTACGATGAGACTTATTTAATTAATACCTTCAATTTTCATTTTTTCTCCGTTTTCATTGCAATCTGTCACGGCCTGCACCTCTGGGCAACTATTGAAGTACCTGACAATCGCCTTTACAAAGATGTGGCCTTCCCTGGAGAACCTTTCCTGCTCTACGTGAAAAGCTTCGACCCTTACGTCGTCGTAGTGGATGCTGGGGCACACGCGACGAACGGGCAGCGCTAAGGAGCTACACCCGCCCCTGCTGGTGGGCGTGGCGTTAGGAGGTACAGCCGCTGCTCTGCGGACCGGAAACTTTTGTTTTGAGTGTCAAAGGTTTCGTAAGGCAGCTGTTAAACTCTCGGTGAAGTCTAGGGGATTGGGGGTGGATGAACAAGGGTGATGAGGGGAAGATCGCATACCCTCAGTAAGGGGCGGATGTACCACCTGACCGTCCCCCGCGACGAACGCAGTCAAAGCTGGTACGGAGCCACATTGCTTCAGTCACAGACTCCCCATTCGGCTTGTCACAAACTCTTACGAGTCGAGGTTCATGGCTAATAGCGACAAGACAGGCCAGTTGATGTTCGTTCGGGGACTTTTCTTCTTGAACTTCGCGGCCTTCTCTCCTTGACGTGAGAAGCGGAACGTCGCGCGAAGAAGACCGTGAAGAACTTGGGGACAACGAAGACGTCGGTCAGGCAACACTTGCGGTTGAAGATGATGTGGTTGTTGTGGAATTGGCCACCGGGGATTGCTAGGTCCATCGTGGGGCAGGAGCCTTCTGGAATTGCGAGTTTCCATGGATGGTCTCCGTCGACATGATGAACTCAGACAGTTTTTCACCTTGGTCTTTCCACTCCAAACCGTGGGTTCCGATGTGAAGTTCATCCAACGACCTTCGTGGGCCGATCTTGACGACGATCACTTTATATATAGATGTGATCTTCCTTATAGAACTTCCCAGAAAAGGCTTCGATGTTTTATTCATCGTGGTCGGATGTTGGGGCATACGCGACGAACGTAGTCAAAGCTGGCACGGAGCCACATCGCTTCAGTCGCTGACGTCCGATTTGGGTTATCAGAGACACTTGCGAATCGATGTTCAACTGCGTTTTGATGAGGACACTAACGCCGCCTACTCCCCTGCTGTCGCATGTTCCGGAGTCGTAGGCGACGTGTAGTGTATTTTCGCCTCGGTCAGTACTCGTACTCTGTCTTCGTGGCTTGCTTCACCAGGCCCTCAATCTGTGCTTCCTATACTAACGTGTGAGCGTCATGTGTCCTATTTTTCGAATTTCGAAGTCTTTTTAGGTTTGAAGCTTTTAGCAATACCTCCCTACTTGTCCTTCCTGCCGTTGCGGAATTGGAGGTGCTTTTGTAGCTGAACGTGATTACCAAGAGACTAGACTATCAAGGCCTATAAGTCCCGGACAAACATATAGGCTCAGGTCCTTACTGTCTGCTTCATTGTTTCTTTAATGGCTCTTTGAATAATCAAAATTGTCTTGAATTTCGTTGTGAACATGCCCTCTTTAACATGTCGTGTTACTTTAAGGATAGTTTTATTACCCTACCTTTTTACCACATTCCTCTTGCTTCAGGATGCGGGTTATGGAGAGAAGTACTTCTTTACTCCAGAGAATGAGGACGACTCCGATGATCAAGTGACGATAGAGGATGAGGTGATCAATTAGTTCCTGTCTAGCTGGTCGACCTACTTGTAACAGCCTTAAATAAGTACTAAATATTTTTAGATAAAATGTGCTCCGTGGAATACGACTCGAGCGTTTCTATCGTCAATGCGAGGGAAATGCCTCCTGGATCAGACGGGAATTGCCGATCCGACTGGTTGTGGTCAAGGTTTTAGTTACGTTCGAGTGTCACAGAAGCCTCAAAAGGTGCGGACCTATCTTTCAATGGTGTGCTTGTGTTTGCCTTTCCTTGAATGCGCATGTATTGTTTTTAGGATGATACGCCAGCGATGCCAAAACGTCTCGTTACGGGTACAAATGCAGATCTCAGGAAACTACCGCTCAAAGAGGCCAAGGAAATTTGTCGAGACTATGGGGTGCGAGAGGAGGAGGTACGAGTTTTCAACAGTCAAGCGTATTTAGTGATCCGTGGTCGTCAGTAGCTGTCATTTATGTCAAGCTCTTATAGATAAACGCTCTTTCTCGATGGGAAATCATCGACGTGATTAGGACATTGTCAACGCAGGCAGCTAAAGCGAAGGCCGACTCTTCGGGAGATCGTGAGCACTCTAGTTCTATCAGAATCCGACTGGGATAGTTGTTCAGTGTTGAGATTAAAAACATAAAATTGTCGCCTATATTTCTCAAATCCATCCTTCCCTTAATGAATGGAGCATGGATCTCACTAATTCGACTGTAGTTGGAACTTTCTTTCTCGTGGACTCTGCCCTCTCTTAGAGACCAGCTGCTTTCTTGTTCATCTTGTTCCTCTTACTGATCTTCACAGGATTCATTACAGACGGAAATGTCTCGGGAATGGCGCGATTCGCTCGAGGTAACATCCGATTCAACTTCGCGGATATGCAGGAAAAGTACAAGAAGCATTGTCAGCACATCTTCGACCTTCAGAACCAGTCAGTTGGCTTCTGCAAGCCTTCAAATTGTTTTCTGAGAGGCAAATCATTGGTTTGCTTTGAGGACACTTGCCAATCCTGAAACACTGTCGACCGACGAAGGTAGCTCGGGTGAAGATTCGGACAACGAAGAGCTGGCGACGCGGCTGGAGACTATGCTGCAAGCTAACAAGGGTGAGTGTCCATGGTCTTGGTCTCATCGAGAGTCTACCTGAGGGATAGGACTACGGCCGAAGAGGTGTATAGTTACCGCCGGTGAAAGCTAGGAAGCAGGATTTCAGACCTGGTGAATAGGATGAGGGATTCAACTGGTTTCAATCCAGTCGGTGTTGTTTTTGCTTGTATGCCTATGGAAGTCATGATAATTGGAGTCTGCGGAAATGCTTCAACAGTTAATCGCATCGTTCCCACCCTTGAAGAGTAAAGCGCGTAACCTGACCAGTTCTCATAAGTTCCTTTCTTTAAACTCACACGTTCTTCGTGCATATCAAGGTTAAACACCGTTCTTTCATCATCCAAATTATAGATTTCCTTGAAATATGTAAAAGGATCGCGATATTAGCCAACGCTGGACTGGTTCCGGCCCTCATTGTCTATGAACCAAGGAAATTTCGTTGAAGATTCTTCGAAAAGTCAGCCACATATTGCAATCGTTCCATCTATTGTTTGTTGATCCACTACTTGGCTCTTGAGGGACGACGAAATTCTGCTTCGTATGAAGTACAGAATTTGTAAAGAAGTCATAAGAGAATTTGGCCAGCTGCGCTCACTTCATGACCATTCCGCCGCGCGCGGCCGAATGGTCAAAGGAAACCTCGCCGCGGCCGGCGTACGTCATGGTTTCCCGCGTCCATCGTGAGCATGACGTTCTATTTCGCGCCGGGCGCGGTGTTTAGCGTCGTTCCTGGGCGGATCGCCGTCGCGCTGCTTTGCAGAGCGATGAGCGATGCGACGAGCAATGAGGACTCCGCATCCTTTCGCGTCGCTCTGCAAAACTCATCGCCGCGATTCCGTCGCGGCGACAAGGAGTATGCACGAGGCCTAAAAGCCCGTTTATACTTCAACGCCGAGCGATGCAACGTCACGTATTGTGACCACATTGATCGAGCGACGCGATGGGTCAATTTGGCCGCAATACACAACGTCGCGTAGCTCGGCGTTGGAAGTATAAACAGGACCTAAGACGCCTCGAATACAACGCTACTCCCATTATACCGCAGTTTTGGGTGGAACTCTGTGTTCAAAATGACTCCCGTTATGACGCGGCCAGGGCCCAATTCCGGTCCCACATAGAAAATGAATATGAGCAAGATACTGACTGCGTCTGTGATCAGAACTACCCTTCTATTGCATCGTTTACGGTCACGACCAGCACCCGTGTGACAATATATTAGACGCATATAGACGTATTTTGCGCGGCGAGAAGTGTTCATAGTCAGCAGTGTGTCGAGCACAGCATAAGACTCCCGGTAGTCGTTAGAAGCTGCCGTATATTGAAGAGCTTCCTCTGTCAAAAACGACAGAAGATGCGGATTAAAACCCACATTATTCAAAACAACGTCCTACACATTTGTTTTAAGCCTAGAGAAGCTGGTATAGAGGCTGTATGTTGTCACGTGATATTTTATTGCGATTAGAACTCCCATGAAGGATATGAACCTGCACCCTCTGCTTTCCGGACAGGATTACAACAGTTGAGCTGATCACACGCAACATCCCGATATCATGGGAAAGTGGTGGGAGGCCAGTGCAACGAGGATATGATGGCGGATGCGGCGTACGATTTAAAAGCGCTGATAACATAATCGGCTAACACCTGCCCGGAAGGAGGAGAGCGCGGGTCCAAGTCCCGCCTGGTGCAAGACTTTTGATGGCAGTTAATGATCATGTGCCGTCAGGTTACACAGTTCTGTTGATGATTCTAACTCGCCGCTGGTACTCGTCATTCCTCACACATATGTCATATTTATGCGACAGAGAGAATCTCCGAGGACAGGACTCCATTAATAATCAATGGATGTTCTTTGTCTTCACACTCTCTTCATGGTCACATATTTCATTACTAAGTCATGTTTTATTTTTAGATAAATATTTAGTCATTGTATACGATTTTAGAAAAATCTGCGCACAATAGAGTGTAGAACAGATCAGCTCTGGATGCAAAATTATAAAAGGCGGGTATCAGGACCGGCTCACCGTAACCTTAGGCGTCGGTTGAGACGTCCTTTGTGCAATCGCAGAACCAGGCTAGGCTAGGGAAGGGACTCCAGGGTGTACCATACAAGCTGCTTGTATGGAAACTACTTTCGCCGCTCAGGGGGCTGGGTTCTGCGCTCTTTGAGCGGCGAACGCATACGGCTGAAACATACGCAAACGCAAAAAACGCGCAATGTAGACGTCGAAACCTTTCAGATCTCAGATAGTCAGTAAAAATGCGAGAATCCCACGACGCAGGAGAACCGAATCCCCGACATCCCTCGCATGAAGCAAGCCTGCTACCCGCTGCACCACGACCCGCTTGGCGAGAGAGCCATCGCGGGCCTACAAGAGGTCGATCGAATCTCAACGGTGACGTTGACTCGATCTCTAATGTAGGAGGGTGCAGACAGCAAAAGTCTCGGCGCCACCCGCACTGCGGTTACAGTGAGCAGGTTCTGATATCCACCGTTTATAATTGTCTGCTCCGGATAGAGCGCGACTCCCGTTATAACGCGTATTTTCTCCGGTCCCTTCAAACACGTAATAATGAGAGGGAACTGTATATTGTAAGCGAATTCAGTTGTTTTTTTAAGCATGCAGGACAGAGTCACACTGAGTTTGGTTAAGGCCTCCCTATGAGTTAGTTGCCCGCTAGACCATTCCTTCGCTAAAGTCCGCTAAGGGGCATATCCCTTTCTGCGAAAACCCGTATTCCAGCTTTAATGAGGCATGCTCTGTGATGAATTCGCATCGAGATTGTTGAATTTTCATTTTTCCGAGTCAGAGGTACTCTTGGCCATTCATCCACTTCTGCACTTCAATCTACCGTTGAGAAAGTCTCCTGATTAGGCTGCTTTTATTTATCTTATGCTTAGGATGCTGCGCATCGAAGTCCACTTCTTTATAATTTTTATGCTTCCCCGTTTTGCTGGTACCTGAAGTATAAACTGCACTCAAGTTCCGTTCATAGTTGGCGAACGACACGCGTGTACGTCGATTGATTACGATTGGGCATCCGATTTTTGGGCGCTATATGGCGACGAGTGGCGTAGCTCGCAAGCTTCCTTGTGCTCCCGGCTTGATGTGTAATGTGATAGGTTTCATTGCAGGGAAGAAGCACATCTCCATGTCGGAGAGAGCTCGCATGGAGTTCGAAAACGAAGAGAAGGAACGTCAAGATCTGAAGAGGATGGTGCATGGCGATGCAACGAACAAGGGCGATAAGGACAAGAAGGAAGCGACAGCAGAGGAGAGGAAGAGTGGGTTACCGGATCTCATCCTAGTCCCACTGATTTCTCCCCTAATCAGTCAATCAGCCAATGATGTCCTTTGCTCCAGATGTGTCAAAGATCGGTGAAGACTTGGCAGCATCAGCATCAAAGATCTCCGGCATCACAGCAAATCAAAAGTTGAAGATCTACAGAACGATGAAGAATCCGGATGGAACGGAGTCGGTAAGCTAATTTCGCGGAATCTATACTTATAGAGATAGATTTATTTTGTCTGTTATTCCGCTTCTGCGTTTGGGTTATTGGCATAGGTCTTTCAGTGGTCGAATTCCAACTTCAGCTTTCGAGAAGTTGATCTTTTAATCTGTGATAACTTTATTTTGAGAATGGCTCACTGATTGCCATTCTCTTGTTTTCGTGGACCATGTTTAATGCTTTGCAGACTCGCGTGGAAGTCGTGACCAGACCGCAGCTTATCGAAGCGTACACTCGAATTCGAATGACCAAGGATGAAAATTTCATCGAAGTTTACGCTCAAATGGACGAGCAGTTCAAGGAGGTAGGAAGACTTTTGGGAGAAAGACTTCGGGAGGATTTGCCGAGCTTTTTATGTCTAGAGTATATAAAATTCTCACATCAAGTGGAGCTTTTTTCAATGGAAGCTGGATGCTTTATAAAGCAATTTGAGTCTTGCAGCTTAAACGAGACGCTGTCTAAAAGGGTCATTTTTTTCGAAAATTTTCTTCCTCGAAAACGTTTAATTCACCTGCTCCAAAAATAAATGCCGCGATTGAAATTTTTTTGGGAAACACAACGATGTTAGTACTTGTAATGTTTTGTTGAGATCAAAACTCTAGGACAAGGCTGGGCCAGAATCCGCACCTCTTGCTGACCATGCAGAAATGCTCTACGTTATAAAATTTCACACAGTACATTCACTTTTTTGGAACAGGTAAACTGTAAATTTAAAAAAGAGCCATGGTAAATTCTTCTAGTGCCTAATTTTATTTAAATGCTTAGAGGGCGTCTACTTTAACCCGTAAGACGCCCGTTTTGTCCTATAACATTTGCGGTTTGATTCAAAAGTGCCAATTCGACATGAAAATAGTATATTCAATTGGCAAGCCTTGAACAATATATTCAGGAGCGGCGGAAACAGAAACGACGGTTACAAGATCAACTGCGTCGAATTCGTCGGAACGAGGAGAGAGGGAAGACCAGCCACACGCAGCAGGTAGTAATTGAGGGCTGGCAGGCCATATGTATGCTGTATAATGGAACAAACGCGCTCCGTCGTATCTCGGGAAGTCAGCCTGAGATTAGACAGCGACAGACGTAGCAGTGTCATGCATTGCGAGCATGTAGGACTCACACTTTTGTTGGATAGACTCACAAGAAAGGGATGAAATAAGGGAAGCTGTTCACCGGTCCATTCGGTTGGTTGTAAGACCTGGTAGAGCGATCTGACTATGGAAAACGCGTGTAACCTCTCGTGTTCATTCGAACTGATTATGCTAAGGGTGAGGTATAGTAGGAGAAGTGAGTTAGGAATCTTCAGGCCCGGTGAACTGCTAACAGCTGTCTGTTACGATAGGGCCTTCGATGCCTTCCTAGGCTGTATGCCTTAATTACAATGGAATCTGTTGCAGCGAGTGGTCGAGAAGAAGCCGATTCCGATTAAGCCGAATCTACAGAAGATGCGCTGCTCAGCCTGTCACGGTACTGGTCATATGAAGACAAACAAGAACTGTCCGTTATATGGCAAGGATCCTCTGAAGACTCCCGGCAAAGATGGCGGGGTGGGTTCGGCGTGAAATTGGGGATTTTATTTTAAGTTGAAAGTCCTTCTAGCAATGTAATACGATGTTTTCAGTCCGGGACCTCTGACGGGGATGATGAACCGTCGTCGCTTACTGGCGAGCTGGTTGCGGTTGAAGGCACGAAGGTGAAGATCAGCCGAAAAGTCATCAACAGCCACGAGCAGTCGGGCAAGAAGAAGAAGTCCAAGTACGCCTTACTATCGGGGAGCTCTTCTTTCGCGGATTTGCAAAATTTCTTGGACTTAGGTCTGGTCTGCCGCGTCATCTGGGCGACGAGGCTGGCAGGAAGCGCGGTGAGGACTCAATCGGCTCTTCTGATGCCGGTGACGGCACCTCGCCGCCCATGCTTGTCAAACAGGAACGCGAACAGGAGTTCGATAGCGACTTCGACCAACCAATGACGCCTACAAGTATGTCATTGAGGATATCATTCATCGATTTGATTGGTCATAGGTTATGTCCTTCTGGCCCATAATTTGATTGGACAGGAAGTGTACTATTGAGTCTTTCGACTACAAAAAGGGCGCAGCATGACGTCTTGTTCAAGGAGCTCACTCCCGTAGAACACTGACACCTATCCTAGTGGGAAAGGGGCAGGGCACCTCATATTGCCCGCTTAACAACGGCAAGAAGATCGGAGGTGAACAGGTTTAAAAAGACGACATACTGCACTGGCATATGAGAAGCCTTTCCTTTAGTACACTCCAGCTGTAGGATACCACCCTGTCTGGGATTTTTCCACTTTGCTAGTGGTGCTCCCCTCCGACTAGGAAGATCCAAATAATGGTTTAAGAATAATCTTGACTGGAATTTTCTCCATTCAAAAATCGTTGTTTTATGACAATAATATGAACCTAGTTAATTACGTAGTGTCTGTAATTGTCTTCAACGAACCGCTGAAACACGTTCCCAATGACTTGGCGGCTTTTCTTCTCTAGGTCCAGAGCTGCAGTGGTTGTGAGTTAAAATATGAAAGATCTCATTCAGTGTCGCGATGATGTTTCAAGGCGGGAAACAGGTAGTAGTTAGCAGAAGCCCTGTCGAATAAGGGGCAGAACTTCCCATCCGAGCTCGTCAAGTCAATGCCGTTGAGGTGGTAGACATTGGTCTTCTGGTCGCACTCAAATGCCGCTGATAACTCGCTAGTGTAGCACGTCGAGGCATTTTGCAGGCTCACGTTGTGGAAAAGCGCGGATTGGGCTGGTTTTTGAAACAAATATTCTCCGAACGGAGCGTTGCCGCAAAACCCAATCAGTGGCTTCGTAGATTATGCCCTTCTTGATCGCAGCGAATATGTTGGCGACCACGGTTGGCGATCACTGGTCTTGTGGGAACTCATAGTAGGCGATGGCTTGCAGATGGCTTGAATCAGTTGAGGCCATTATTGCTTCATACTGGCAAGTACGCGTTTCTATACTCCTGGGTAACCTTTCGTGGTCTTCCTACCACAAGTTCCCCATGGCCTATGTTATACTTCGACGACACGTTGGCGACAGCGCCGCCGACAACGTCGACGACAGGGGTGCATCGGAGTGCGTTTATAGCATCGAGTAAGCAGATGAAAAGTCAGGAAGAAATTCTGACCCTTTTTACTGCTTGCTTGCTGTACCATAATCGGAGTGAAGGGTAATGCATGACGTCTGGGTGGCTTCCATCATGTCGTGTTGTGAGTAAAGTACGTATTGGAAACGGAGAGACCGGAGAGATTCCCGTCCATGAGGGCGTGGCCAGTAGACGAGCTTTTGATCACAACTAGACATCCTAACAACTTCTACATCCTATGCCACTCAATGATCACGCAAAATGGCTTCGACTGCCCATTGTACAACAACAATGTAGAGCTCAAGGACTGCCCGAAATATGATGAAAAGCAGATGCATACATAAGCGACATGCAAAGAATTCTTAAATAAAGCCAGGACATGTCGTATATTGAAGTCCGATGCGAAAATTTTGAGCAGCCCGCCGTTTTCGGATGCTCCAGGCCGCGGCCAGCGACAATTTGTCGCCGCGACAAGTTCTCATCGAAGAAAAACATATGCCTAACACGGCGCAGAGTATTTTTGAAGAAAGAAAAAGAAAATAGCGGTCGGTATTTTTACTAATTCCAATAGTAGAGGATAGGGCGGCCAGCACTCCATTTATATATTGTTATTTTATTTATGCCATTTTCATGTCAAACTGGACACTTTCCAAATGAATTGGGCACTTTGCAAGTCAAACTGGACACTCTTCTTAGCAAGACGAGTGTCCAATTTGATTTGCGCCCTACACGTTTTTAAAATCAAACGACATCTTTCGAATTAAAGTGTGCTTCTTCCTTAAATACTTTTTTGTTCAAGGAAAATTTAGTGTGACTTTCTTTGCAGCTTTGCAAATTCAAGTGCCCCAATAAGTGAACACACTGCTTAAAATTTTATCACTTTTACTTTTTTAGTTTAATTTTTAAAATTTAATTTCTCTAGGGAAAATAATAAATTAAAAATCGATTTAAAATGCAGGAAGGCAGCAATAATGAAGTTTATTAAATCGAATCGATTACGCCGTGCACTGGACTATATCGTCGCGATTTTTACTTCATTGATTGTGTAAATCCTGATTACTCGAAACAGCTTAGTGAGCACGTATGCGCTTTTTATAGCTGTTGTAGTTGTACCATTCTCATTGTGTTGCTCCGCGTAATTTTTTGCAGTCAATCAAATGAAAATCGCGACCTCCTGGACGAGCACGCTGCGCGATCTGTTCTTTTAGTTCTAATAAAATGCTCCCTTCCTACGCTTTAAAACGATTTTTAATTAATTATTTTTTTCCAGAAAAATAAATTTTTATAAAATTTCGAACAATGTGTTCATTTATAAGGGAAGGGTCTGAAGCGTATGTCTGAACGGGAGGACATATAGGGACAGTCCCCACTCCTCAATTAGTAAAAAATGTGTTTATTTTTGCCAAGTCGTTAAACCCAAGGAGTAGGGGTCCTTGAAGTCACAATGGAATACGGCGCATCACGAGTTTGAGGGTACGCCCGCGATGCCTCTGTCGGCAAGCGACTCGAAGCGCAGTGGAAGTGACGTTGCTTCATGCGAGGAAGGTTGGTGGTTCTGTTCTTCTGCGATGCTGCATTTGCAGCGAGTCGCAGGAAGGTTACTCTCCACGCCATACAGCTGGAAAATGCATAAAAAACATCTGAAGATGGTATAGATGTCATAATCCCTCAAATCTCAACAAAAGCGCAAAAGTACAACGGAGCAGGAGAACCGAACCCCGACCTCCCTTGCACGAAGCAACGTCACTACTCACTGCCCTCCGAGATGCTTGCCGGCACAGGCATCGTGTGCGTAGAAGACATCCGAACTCATGAGACGCCGTATTCCGTTGTGACTTCAAAACCCCCTACTTTTTTGGTTTAACGACTTGGCAAAAGGGACACTTTTTTACATGTTATACTAATTGAGGGGTGTGGGTTCTCCCTATTAGACTCGCTCCCGCCGTTCAGACATACGCTTCAGACCCTTCCCTTGTTAGTATATCATTTGATTCATAAAATTTCGCAGAAAATCATAGTAAACTTTTATTGAACAAAAAATTATTCTAACAGTGTTGTAGAGTCTCTAGTTTAGTTTAGTCTCTGGGAAATGCTCGTTTTGATTTGGAAAATGCTCAGTTTGCTTTCAAGCTTGTCTGGAAAAGTATCCAATTTGATTTGAAAAGTGTCCAGTTTAGTTGGAAAAGTATCTAATTTGACATGCACAGTATATTTTCCCTATCTAGATTAAGTATATGTCGGTGAATAAAGCACTTGTGACCTTAACTGCAATCGGGTACTGCTTGAACCGATCAGTTTCGATTTCCGAAATTCGATACTTGAAAGAATCTATCTCCACAGTCCATCTCAGCGTGTTGATTTCAGTCCGCCCTCGCCTGAATGCTGGTGCCGGGACGGGATCCGTAAAGCGTCGTGCGTCCACGTTGCCAGAAGAGGATTACCTTCAAGGACCACACAAGAGTGTTCAGCGGATACGAGCTGATCCTAAAGTGAGTGTCCAGGTGTTAGTATGGATTTAGTCATAGATGGAGCATTCATCGAAGTCTATCTGTAATTTTATCAGGTCACAATGGGTACGTTGTTGACGGAGATAGTGAACGAGTTGAAGACGATTCCGGGCTCGGAGCATCTAATGTTCGCTGTGAATGCTAAGAAGGTTTGTTTTATTCACATAATTGAATACACGAGCAGTGTGCTTGGAGGAAGCATGGTAGTGGCACAGTTGGAGGCGTCAGTTCGTGGGTCCACCCGGATCGAGGGTCAGGGTTTTGGTCTCGATCAGGTCACTCTTGTCTTCCGTACCTTCACGATTCTCAAATTAGTATTAGGCTAGTCTGGGAAGGATAAAATGCTTAATTTCCATCAGCTCCTCGCCGCAATACACTTTATCGGTCAGGTTTACATCCAAATTGACTTCACGATATTCCCTAGAAGTAGAGTGCACGGCGTAGCCCGGACAGCGGTTGAGTAACACCGTTCTTTATCCTTTATCCTTAGGTTTTTAGAGCGAATTCGACACGGCCACCATAGCTAAGCGCAAGCAGAAGGTGTACTCGTTACAGGTCAAAGACTACTACGACATCATCAAGAATCCGATGGACCTGCAGAAGATCAAGAGCAAGATCGCCGACAACAAGTATGAGCTTCGGCAAGAGTTCCTTCTGGTCAGTGGTGCTTGCTTTGCCCTCATCGGGGGCTGCTACTCTTCGGGTCCAGATTTTCTAAACTACAACTTATTTTTAGGATGTGAAAAGGATGCTAGATAACTCCCGCCTTTACAACGGTGACAACCATGTGATTACGGATGCGGCGAAGAAGGTCCTTTATTTGCAGTTTGTGGGGTTCCCACGTGAGGAAGGGATGATGTGCTTAATTTCATCGATTAAGATGTTCGAGCTGGCCTCAAAGCGACTAGTAGAGAAGGAGCAGCAGCTGATGAAGCTCGAGAAGGCGATCAATCCTCTTTTGGACGATAACGATAGGGTAAATCTCACTAAATTCATATAAACTTCATCGGTATCAAGCTAAAAACTGCTGTTTAGGTCGGGTTCGGCTTTGTGCTCGAAAAGATTGTCCAGGCGTGCAAGAACATCCCGAAATCTGTACCGTTTCATACTCGTGTGGACGCAAAGAAGGTGAGTCAGGTTGCAGAGAAGTCAGACCTGAGTGGTTCTTACAGGAAATTGCTTGCTGCTGCAGGAAGGGTAACGTTTAGGTGCCGTTCTACTATCAGAAGATCAGCCAACCAATGGACCTGGGAACGATTGAAGCTAACGTGAAAGCCTACCGATATGTGACGGTGCAGGAGTTTCGCGATGATATTCATCAGGTATGAGTGTAGGCATGCGATAACTGCTCCTGCGACGTATTTGGTGGTATCGATAGAGCTGAAGGGGATCATCCGCTCGTCTCACTGATTGTCCAATTGCTCTAGCTGGCGCCATCAAGTCGCTTTTTGCCCCTGTTGTGGTGCAGAATGGTACAGGGGTCCCCTGCAGGAGCGCGAACGTCAGATCCTTCTCGCAAGAATTTGGAGGGGCAATGGTTGGCATAGACTAGTGTAGCGATTCAGTGCTGCTTTCAGATATTGGTCAACTCCGAGCTGTACAACGGTCCGGCTGAGAAGTCCTCCTACACTGCGAAGGCAACGGAGATCGTGGCGCTGGCTGATAAGATGCTCGCCGAACATGCTGTTCAGGTATTTTCAGTGCCTTGTTTCCCCTTATCTCCCCTATAGGGCCTCAACGGAGATTGTCAATTTTCAGCTGTCAGAGCTTGAAGCGAATATCAACGGCTTCGATTTCAATGTTGGCGAGGTTGATCAGGAAATCGAGGACGCGATGGCCAACGATGGTGGGTTGAAGTTGCTCTGCCATCCCCTGCACGTAATACACGATGCTGCGTAATCAACCCCGAGACTGAAGATCCTTCGATTTTTAGAAGAAATGTCTGACGGCGACGACGGCGGCGTTCTGGTCGATGATCTCGCACTCAGCGGAAATGAGATGGACGACGAGGAAATGGGTAGGTGTCCTGGCTGGGAGTGCTTTTTGCCTAGCAGCGCGAGAGTAGAGGACTAGTTTGGGGGACTCTGCGACCTGTTGCCTAAGGACAAACCTTTTGGAAACCAGTTTGTTCTTAAACTCAAGCTGGTAATAAATGCCTCCAAGAGAAGCCGTAGACTTCTTCATTCTGATGTAAGGCTCATCCGTGCAGTTGACGCGTATGAAGAATGTAATTGTGCCGTACGAATTGAAAAATGAGCACGGTTCTGGCAGAGCTCAGACTCGTAGCTATAGGATCCGTCACTCGGTTCGCTATTTAGAGAGACGGGTTTCCGCCACGAGTAGGTGGAGTTTTGGTGTTGTCTACGTGTTGCAGTTCGTGTAGCTGGATTTCATCCATGGTGAGCATTAACGTATGCTGTTGCCGTTGGGGCAGCGTTTAGACCATAACCGTTTACACCCTTCTGTAGAAATGTGGGGGACTATGGCGCAACATTTGTTCAAGGGGGTGAACTACGGTGGAAAGGCTAGAGACCTAGAGTCTAAAGCGTGCGACGGCCTATACAGAATTCAGGCGGTTGGAAGGCTTTCTATACCATTTTCACGTCGAATTGGACACTTTTCAAATCAAATTGAACACTTCTAAGCTTGCCTATGATTTTTGAAATCAAAGCGAACTCTTTCGAGTTGAGATGGGCTTCTTCTACATTAAACTAGAGACTCCAAAAGGTTAGAATATTTTTTTGTTAAGGAGAATTTTTATATTACTTTCTTCGAAGTTTTAATTCATCTACCCCAAGTGAGCACCTTGTTTGAAATTTTATAAAGTTTTTTTGAGGAAAAATAATGGTTTGAAGCTTGTTTAAAAGAGCAGGAATGCGTTCATTTTTTAGTGCCGAAAAATAGATTGCGCCAAGACGTCGCGATTTTTATTCGACCAATAGGAGAGTTTCTGTTTACGTGGAGTTTGACATCTGTTAACGATACAACAAAAACAACTGTAGAGAACACACATATCCTCACTTTGATGGTTCATGTAAGTGCAATTTACGCTATCAATCAACAAAAGTTGCGACTAATTTGTGAGTGCATGGCGCGTTCTGATCTTTGAAGGCACTATATGCTTCCTTCTTTGTCGTGCTTTAAGAAAAATTTTGTTTTATTATTTTTTCTCAAAAATAACAATTTTATAAAATTATTACACTTATTGGGCAAGTAAACTGAAAAATTCAAAGGAAGCGATACCAAGTTTTTCTTGAAAATTAATCATTATTAAAGAATTATTTCAATCAAAAAATTATTTTAGCTATTTTAGTGAGTTTGTTGTTTAACCTGCTTGAAGGTAGTTTCGATTTGAAAGAGTTTGCTTTGATGTCGAAGGTCTTTTACAATTTGATTTGCGAAGTGCCCGGTTTGACGTGAAAATGGTGTATATGAAGGTGGTGTTCCACTGAAAGCGTTTACTGGTCCTATTTGGGTCCGTCTGTGGTGGAGAAACTTTGATAGTGGTGTTCTGCTTTAGGCGCACCATGACTTACTCAAAGCGTTCTCACCACTTGAAATAGCGTACCGTTTGGGTCTACGCGGATCTGGTTTTTGTAAGCGTAAGTCATTGTATAGACCAAATACGCATTCCAGTTGCTTCCACAGCATCTCACAGATGTAGAATGCATGGCGTATCCCAAAAAGGGATTCATAATCGCCGTATTTCATTCTTCATCCTCATGTGGATGTCGGTTTCGTCTTAACTCGCTATTGCTCCTACAGTTGGACGAAAACGTCGATATTCCGATTATGGCCTCCTCGGCGTAGGTTTGGTGCAGAAATATCAATGATTTTGCACGAGCTGGGCGTTTTGTGGTGAGTTTGGCGTGGGATGGGCGGCTTCCCACAAATATGAGTAGGATTAGTTCAAGCGTAACTTGGAAGATGTGGGCGGAGGTATGAGCGGGACGGGTGGAGTTGAGGACGGTACGAGTGCTCGAGAACGTCATCACAACGAAAAAGCACCAGGTCGCAGTGGCACACTGAGATGAGACGTACATCATGGTGTGCAGCTTCCACCGCTGATTGCAAATCTGGTGTTCCATAACTGCCGCCGACATCGGCGGCCGGTGTTACGGACCGTTCTGTCTTTGCTTTGCTTGCGCCCTGTTGGCACTTAGAGACGGCCAACCACAGGCACCGAGCTCAGATAGGAGCGGAGTAAAGGTGGCGCAGTGAATAAAGAAGTGGCAGGGTGGAAGGCGAGCATTTGTCGATCAATCACATGGTGACGAGGACCTTTGCACTTCCTTGAAATAGCCGGCATGCTTAATCGAAGCTCTCCATGCGAAATCGCAACGAAAGACCACCAGAAATTGGTACCGTTGTACTTTCATGACTTCCATAGTCGAGCCCAAATCTTCTCTGAGCATGGTGGATTAGCTGGGGTGCTGATCACGATGTAAGGCCTGCTTTTGCTATTACATTGGGGTGTCGTAGGTTACAGGCATGCTGCTCTAACAAGTAGAGCCTCCAAACTGGCGACGAGCTTTTGCGATGCAATTTTTACAGGATGTAGGGTCCCGTGTGGGGAGTCTGAAACCATAGTTACTTTTTTGGGAGTGCTCTTCTGTGGTCGAAAAAAAGCGTGTGGATGCGTGAGCGCGAAGTTCATGACGCCCTACTGTCACCCAGGCCAATGTGGTCGGCTGGCGTAGTGGTAGTGTTGTAGCATCGCAGGTGCATGATCGTGCGTTCGATTGCCGCTTGTACTGTTGTTTTTGCATTTTGCGATTTATTGTCAGTGGGACCCTTCATCCCCATTTCCAACACAGTTTTTTGATGAAAAACACGGCAACAAATGTCGTTTACGTTCATCGAACTCTTTGAAAGTTGAAAGATGAGATTTTTGACTCCCAGGTTAAGCAAGTAAAAAACTGATGCCAGATTCGTGATCACACCCACAAGCAACCCCCACGCACAAAGTTTGAGCGAAATCGATGCATCCGACTTCACCACCCTCACTTACGCACACCTCTAACCTATCGTAGAAAACGAGAAATCCAGAAGTCGATGTCAGATTCATGATCAGCACTCCAGATAACACCCGAAACCGATGTATGAATAACTACTTTCGACCTCGCTAGTAAAGTGCATGGGCCCCTTTTGATTTTCGAACAGTCAAGCTGTTTCATAATGAGGTATTGTGGATAGCAAATCCCATTATGTTCTTTACATAGATGGAGTCAAAAATGTAGTAACCAACCGGTAAGAATAGCTAATGATGTACCAACCTTCTTCAACAATGATGGAAGACTGCAAAAAAGCATGTAAACGAAATGCACTGCGCACAACTGCGCTTCTCTCTACCAACCGTTCAAAAAAAAAGGACGTAGTAGCACCGAGACTTTACTTTTTGTGTAGCCCTCCACCGCTTATCGTATTCAAGTGGTTTCCACCTCGAATGGCTTTACACTTCAATGACCGCCCTTGTTTGATCATGGAGACCGAGGTGCAAAGCCCGCTGTGGGCCAGGCTCGATTGGAGGTGATGAGGTCAGAAGCACCAATATCGCCCAAACTTTCTACGTGGCAGTTATTTGGGGTGCCGATCACGAATCTGGCATCAGTTTTTGACTTGCTTAACCTGGAAGTCAAAAATTCTCACCTTTCCACTTCCAAAGAGTACGATGAACGTAAACGACATTTGTTGCCATGTTTTTGTTCAAAAATTTGTTGGAAATGGGGATAAAGGGTCCCACTGACGATAAATCGCAAAATGCAAAAGCACCATTACAAGGGAGAATCGAACCCACGATACTTCTGTGAAGCTATAGTATTACCACTACGCCGATCGACAACATTCGGCTGGGTGGTAACAGAGCGTCATGAACTTCGCGCTCACGCGTCCACACGCCTTTTTTCGACCACAGAAGAGCATTCCGAAAAAAGTAACTAAAGTTTTGGACTCCCCACACGGGACCCTACATCCTGTAACAATTGCATCGCAAAAGCTCACCGCCACTTTGGAGGCTCTCCTTGTAAGTGTAGCGGGGTGAGGATCACCGATGTCGCCGAAACTTTGTGTAAGGCCTATGTTACACTTCGGCGACGCGTCGCCGACGCTGTGTTGCGCAGGCTGCTACGCACTGTGTAGTGGCCCGCGTAACACTGTCGCCGAAGTATAACATAAGCCTAAAGGGTTAAGTAAGACGCTGAAATCACGGATGTGGTGCCCGTTTCGAATATTGCAACGGAGTATGGTAGCTATTGGCAATAATATACGTATCCGGTGTTCGTGAAACCTGGGCATGCCATCAGAAAGGATTGTTTCTTTTGTGTCACGCGTATTATTTTCATGATCGCAGCGCCTTAACTAGCCCTTCGGGTAGTTTCGGCGGACGGTGATCCTCACTTCACCACCCTTACAACTACACTGGTATGCCTACTGCAACCTATCACAAAACATAATGGCAAAGACGAGCCTTACGTCGCGATCAACACCGCAAATAATCTCTTACAATGGAAGGGTCTGAAGCGTATGCCTGAAGTGGGAAAACTAGTCATATAAGAAGAATCTCCATCCCTCGTTTAGTATAAAAATGTGCTTCGTTTTTACCAAGTCATGAAACCAAAGGAATAGGGAGACCCTGAATTTACTACGGAGTCGCAGCGGCTGCGCTAAGGAGCGCTCACTTGTACATTCACGATGTTTTTTCTGGCAAGCGACTCCGGGCTCATTGGGTAGTGGCGTTGATCGTGAGGTAGAGGTCGGGTGTATGGTTCTCCTTTGTCTCATTTTACATCTCCACTGATTAGTTGAGATTTGAGGACTTCTGCTATTCGGACAGTTTTCAGACGATTTTCTGCAGATTTTCCAGCTGTGTGCTCTGGAAAGCAACCTTATTGCGACTTGTCCCTTTCTGACCTTTGATCCATCCAATGGGGCGGGAGTCGACGCAATTCGCGCTACATGTGACAGTGGGCATCTCGCCCAACTGCGCTATCACGCGTCGCCAAGGATTTCTAGGAGGGGCTAATTTTGATAATTTGAGCCTTGAACGGACTCGTCGTTGAATGGGTACGACTTTGACAAGAGTAGGCGTGAATATTGTTTGCATGGATCCTTTTTGAAGAAGTTTTTTGCTTCCTAAATTCGGGTACTGTTTCAGACGAGACCGCGTGGACCAGCGAACTGCTCCAGTCTCGAATGCACTCGTCCGGCCAGCTCAACAACGATCTGGCGCTGTCGGATTCGGACGACGAGGAGCGCATGGAGGCGATCAAGCGCGGCGACACGGCCGACAACCTCCTGGACTCCTTCTGAAGCAGTCCGTGCTCCTCTCCGCTCGTACTCCGCTGTCCGGGCTCCGTCAACGCATCCTCTCCCGCGCGACAGCCGACGCTGCTGCTCCCGGCTCCCGCATTGCCTCCGCCCTGCCTCAAATCTTTCGCCCTCTACCTCTGCCTTGTGCGCTTGCTCACGTTGGGACCTCGTATGGAGGCAAACGCTTCGCCACTCATTCTGTCCGTGTGTCCTGCTGTCCGGCTCCGTACCTCATCCGATTCCCATCTATTCCTTGTCACTGCAATTCGCGCTCTCGACTGGTTGTGTCCTCGTGTCTGTGTATTCTATAGAAATCGATCGCTTGTCAAAAACTCGCTCGTGCCAGTTCTAGTGTGATAGTCAAGTAGGTGGTAGTAAAGGAGTTATCTCCTATCCTCTCGTCCACGCCCCCGTCGAGCACTGACCAGTCAGGAGGGCGGTGGGGACGTAGTGTAGGACGACGAAACCCCCGGTGGTTTCCTCGTAAGTGAATGCTAGTCTGACGCGCTGTGTATGTATAGAGTTTGTCTAATCTGTCTGTCTGTGTGTATGTGTGCGTTAATTTATTGAGGGCTGGCGAACGCGAGCGCGTCCGTGCGTCTGTGCGTGCGTTCGTGCGCTCAGCATCCTGCCATCTGATCTGATAAGAGTGATTGATGATCATCTCGAAATTGAGGGTTCCAATACAATGTCGTTGTTTTCTTGTTCACATTTCTTTCTGCCTTGTTTCTTATATGTTTGCATCGCATATTGTTTTACAGATGATGAAGAGAACTATAAAGATGGCCTTATTGAGATGTTCTCGTGTTGTCTGCTTGGGAGGATGTAGCTCCAACGACGACTTTTCCGTGTGCCATCAGGGGGAGGGATGGACACACATTTCTGTGCGTTATTTTTTTAAACGAATATCTTTAACAAAAATTTTTCGTTAAAACATACAGTTAGCTGCGAACTAAATAATGTTCCAAATGAAAAAAATGAGAAAAAACGTTTTATGTTGTAACTTCAACAGGTCGACAACCACAGCTCAGCGAATGGAATCTAACGAGCTACAATGTGACATAAATATTTCGTATCAGCAAGGTGTGGACAGCAAAATAAATAGGCTTCAGCAAGAAGTTGTTTTTATTAGTGTGGCTCATTACGAAGCTCATCGAAGTGTCGCGAGAGTACAAGCTGCCGCTGTGCCTTACGTTCATCGACCTGAAGAAGGCATTCGACTCCGTCGAGACTGAAGCGGTCCTCGAAGCCCTGCTCACTCAAGGCGTTCCTACTCAGTACATCAGAGTCCTTCGAGAGCTGTACAGTGGATTCACGACCAATATCTGACCATTCTACAACGACGTCGTCATCGACGTGAAGAGAGGGGTTCGGAATGTCGACCACCGGCAACTCGACATCGTGCTTCGCTGACGACATCGTGCTCATAACACCGAGCATCAGTCAGTGGCGGGGAAAATGCTGGCTCCAAATTTTCTAGCTCCTTAAAGCATTATTTCCGAAATTTTAAATGCGCCATAGGAGACATGAAAAACAGTATGAAAACCTTTAAATATTCTTGCTGATTTCAGTAGTTTTTCAGGAACAGTTCTAATCGGAAGGATGAGGCCTACAATGTTAGCGAAGACTAGGACGAAAAGTGATAAATTTATTGAGAAAAATTCATTAAAATTCCGTCAAATTTCTAAAAATTTCCGTAGACTCGTTAAGCCGGATTTTAGCGAGAACGCAGTTAATTCGTTCAATCGTTAACCGTTAAGTGTTCACACTTGATCTGCCACACATTCCCAATACGCCTGAGACCCTTCTCTGGTAAGTATTCATCTGCCATCGCTGTTGCAATGCATTCTCTATTAAATAAATAAGTGTTTGCAAAAATACAAACACTTATTTATTTCATCGCTAGAATGTTCAATTTTCGAGCAAGCATTGGCTACTCTAAGAAGTTTGCAGATGACATCTGTTTTGATAGAGACTTCAGAATCAATGTGTGGGATCCGCTTACTTTGAACGTACTCAGGAGTACATGTGTCTTCTTACAGGCTGTGTTCTTCTGCGATAACCCTAGTGGGTTATCAATGAAAGTTCTCTTAAAGCTACGAACGTTGCGTATATCATCCATATAGCTAAATCACGTGCATCACCTGTCGACCCGTTGATCATCGAATTGCTCGAGCGGGCGCCAGCAGCGTCTCCATTCGTCCCTGTCTCGTGTCAGAGTGCTCCAACGGGTCCTCCTTGCTCGAACGACACGAAGGGCGTCATATCGTTCGTTCAGCGCTTTCACGAAGAAGTCCGTCCAACGCATTGGTGGGTCTCCTGGGGACGGATCCATCAACGACTAACCCGCGGGTATAGGGGGATGAAGCCTGCGTCTCTGACTCTTACCTTATCTCTACATTCTACACCCGCAAATCCACGAGTTTAATTGTTGACGAATCCGGCCCCTGATGTTTTCTTAACTTCCCGAGGAATCCAGTCGGTGACGGCTCTCGCGCAGCGGCCTGGGGGGGAAATCCCAACTAGGAATCTGGTATCGGATGCAGGCGACAGTCGGCGCCTCCTCCGACTGAGCTACACACGCCCTTATCAGTCTCAGTCTCAAATCAGTAAATAAAGGGCTAAAATTCTACGCTATTTCGCTTGTAGGACAGCACATTCTACACAGTGTTGATGTTGTTGATTTGATTGTGTTGATTTCTCCTTGCAGCGATAGTTCCACGCTCAGTTCCCGAGTAAATAAGTGTCCAAAATGACCTTTGAACAATGAATTTTGAGCAGAAGGCTACCCAGTCGGTGACTGGTGTAGGATCCAGAGTAGTTGTGCGAGTGGTATTTCGAACGTTTGGTCTTCTGCCTTGACACAACGGGATAGTCCCGTGATTTACTGCGGTCGAGTGGTGGAGCTGCAGTTGTTATTCGTCCGGTTACGTCGAAAAAGTGAAATACCGTGCAGTCACCATTTTGGAACGTTTCAGTCTTGTCGATGTCGTCAGCGGTCGTGTGACTGGCAAGAACTGAAAAGGTGTTTCCCGTTCGGGAAACCCTCTCTGATACTGTCCTGTTCTCACAAGGACAGCCTCCTTGTGAGAACAGATTAGTCAATTTTGTACACGATTAATGCTTTTATATTTAAACATAGCCTTTTTGGGCTTTCATTTGGGTTACCTCTTAATGGATCGTATTTGCACTGTATCATTCTATTTTATCGCCAACATAAAAAAATTGTTGCTCACATGAAGTGATTGTGTTTCTTGCTGACAATGATAATCAAGAATTATGATATAGAACTATAAAACATTTAAAACATAATTGCTTATCACATCAACAGCATCTTACAAACGCATCTTAAATTTGATTCCTGTGATCACGCAAGCCCATAATAATAACGATCCAATGTGTGCAAAAGTATTGGCGACACCGGGGACCAAACCATCAAACCCGTCCGGTACGCCCGAGAGACGACCCCGCTACCACAGTGCCAACCCACCACATCGCGCTGGGTGGCAGCAGGGCTCCATGAACTTCGCACTCACGCGTCACGTTTTTTTTCGCCCACAGAAGAGCATTCCGAAAGAAGTAACTATGGTTTTGGACTCCCTACACGGAACTCTACATCCTCTAAAAATTGCATCGCAAAGGCTCAGGATTTCTGAAGCTCTCCTTCCAGAGAGACGCACCAAAGTGGTAGGGAAAAGACAAGACGAGTCGTAAGAATTAGAGGGAAATGCGTGGAGGATAGGAAATGCCAGTGCAATGGCAGTGTCAGTGTTCCTGTGTGATCACCTGTATCACCTGTCGTCCCGTTGATCATCGACTTGCTCGAGCGGGCGCCAGCAGCGTCTCCATTCGTCCCTGTCGCGTGCCAGAGTAGTCCAATGGATCCTCCTCGCTCGAGGGACACGAAGAGCGTCATATCGGTCGTTCAGGGCTTTCACGAAGAAGTCCGACCAACGCGTTGGTGGGCGTCCTGGTGTTCTTTTGACATCCCGCGGAATCCAATCTGTGACGGCTCTCGTCCAGCGGGTGTCTGCGAATCGCATTACGTGGCCGGCCCACCTAATTTTCGACGACTTGGCCCATGCGACAGCGTCTCTGATCTTCGAACGTCGGCGAAGCTCGGAACTCCGGAGGCCTTCTCTCACTTGCGTGAGTCGTGTCACTCCGAGCATCGTCCTCTCGATTCCACGCTGCGCGACGCTGATCGCGTGTTCATCCTGCTTTCGTATAGCCCAGGTCTCTGAGGCGTATGTTAGGGCAGGAAGAACAGTGGAGTCGAATAGGTGGGCACGGAGTCGGACGTTCTTCGTTTTCTTCACGACTTCTTCGACGCTCTTGAAAGCTCCCCAAGCCGCTCGTTTCCTCCTGCTCAGCTCTGGTGCTAGGTCGTTGGCCATATTGACTTCGCGACCCAGATACACATAGCTGGAGCATTCGGAGATGTTCGTTCCGTTGAGCGAGAATGGGGCATCAGAAACCCATCCGTTCTTCATGAACATCGTCTTCGTAAGATTCAGCTGCAGTCCAACGCTTCCACATACACGATCGAAGTCGGCCAGCATTCGTTCCGCCTGACTGATGCTCGGGGTTATGAGCACGATGTCGTCAGCGAAGCGAAGATGGTGCAGTTGCCGGCCGTCGACCTTCACTCCCATGTCTTCCCATTCTAGTTCGCGCATGACGTTTTCGAGGGTGGCGCTGAAGAGCTTCGGGGATATGGTATCCCCTTGTCGAACCCCTCTCTTCACGTCAATGACAACGTCGTTGTAGAATGGTGAGATCTTGGTCGTGAATCCACTGTACAGCTCTCGAAGGACTCTGATGTACTGAGTAGGAACGCCCTGGGTGAGCAGGGCTTCCATGACCGCTTCAGTCTCGACGGAGTCGAATGCCTTCTTCAGGTCAATGAACGTAAGGCACAGCGGCAGCTTGTACTCTCGCGACACTTCGATGAGCTTCGTAATGGTGTGTATGTGGTCGATCGTGCTGAATCCTCTCCGAAATCCTGCTTGTTGGCATGGCTGTCCTTCGTCCAGCGTTCTACTAATCCTATTCAGGATGACTCGAGTGAACAGCTTGTAGACTACGGAAAACAGGCAGATCGGGCGATAGTTGCCAACGTCGTGCACGAGATCGGAGTAGAAGTCGTGGATGACTTTCTCCATGGTCCTTCTGGAAGAGGTGATGGTTCCGTCAGGACGTCGGAGAGCGGTCATCTTGGTCTTGAAGTTGGCGAAGTTCCGGCGGGCATTGCGGATGCTCAGCCCTGCCTCTGCTGCTTCAGCCAACACTTCCGCCCTTCTCTCCTTGAGATCTTCCTTTATCGCCGCTCTGCATAGCTTTGCAAGCTCGGACGTCAGTTGGTAGTTGCCTGACGCTCGTGCTGCTCCACGCTGGCGTATCAGCTCGAGAGTTTCCGGAGACAGGCGTCTCTTGGTGGTCTTCAAGCTCTCGGCTCCCTTAGCACTATCGCGGAGATGGTGCACGAAGCGATCGTATTCCTCGTCGACGTTGTCCATGACGGCATCTTCCCAAAAGCCGACAAGAGAGGTGTAGAGGTCCCAGTTGATGGTCGTTCTGGGATTCCTCTTCTTGAACTTCGCGGCCTTCTCTCCTTGACGCGAAAAGCGGAACCTCGCGCGAAGGAGGCGGTGGTCCGATCCCGTGTAGAACTTGGGGACAACGGAGACATCGGTCAGGCAATACTTGCGATTGAAGATGATGTGGTCGATCTCGTTGTGGAACTGGCCACCGGGGGATTCCCAGGTCCATCGGTAGGGAGGGAGGCTTCTGGAACTGCGAGTTTCTATGGATCGTCTTGGTCGACATGATAAACTCAGACAGCCTTTCACCTTGCTCGTTCCACTCCAAACCGTGGGTTCCGATGTGAAGTTCTTCCGGCGACCTTCGTGGCCCGATCTTGGCGTTGAAGTCGCCGACGATCACCTTGTAGAAGGTGCGATCTTCCTTATAGAACTTCTCCAGCTCCACGTAGAAGGCCTCGACGTCTTCGTCGTCGTAGTCGGATGTTGGGGCATACGCGACGAACACAGTCAAGGCTGGCACGGAGCCACATCGCTTCAGTCGCAGACGTCCGATTCGGCTTGTCAGAGACTCGTACGAATCGATGTTCATGGCCAAGTGCGTGTTGACGAGGACACCAACGCCGCGTACTCCCCTGCTGTCGCATGTTCCGAGGAACAGTTCTTCTCCGGAGTCGTAGGCGGCGTGTAGGGGGTGGTGTCTTCTCGTCTCGGTCAGTCCGATGACGTCGTACTTAATCTTCCTGGCTTGCATCATCAGGTCCTCGACGGATGCTTCCGACGCAAGCGTGCGGGCGTTGTAAGTACAGATCGTCATCCTAGTCCTTCTCAGTTTGCGCAGCCTGGTTAGGCCCTGAGATTTTAGCAGCCTCTCCGTACTCGTCCTTCCCATCGCTGCAGAAATGGGGGCTCTTTCGGGGTCAGGGGAATGAGGCCCTTTAGTGCTGCTGTGTTTGACTGGAATACAACACGGGTAGCTAGTCAGGCTCTATCGTGCGGGCGGGGTACTCCGGGCAGCCAGCCAGACTGCCCGAAGGGACGGGGCGAGACTTAAGGCGGCCTCGAATCGCCTTACATGTACTCCCAGTCTACCGAGTGCAAGCTTTTGGCCGAGCCGACACAGTTACAATCCGCACAGTCACGGACACATCCACGCACACTGTGCACGAACATGCCGCTCCCACGCACAAGGAACGCATCGACCCGACACAGCAGGAGCAAGGAGTCCATCCCCTGCATCCCACCTGCGTCTCTGGGCAGTACACGGTCGCATTTGGTTTGCGTTCAATTCCCCTATCCACCACCCGGGGACGCGCCACGTGGCCCTGCGACAAGCGGCCCGAGATCCCTCTTAACAAGAGAGCCCGAAGGCTCTCTATCGAGGGAGATCCGTGTGTGATGCGCAGTATATTCGACTCATGCGAGATCCTGTGGGGGAACTTTGAAAGCAGCAAAGTAAATGCTACGACACCGACGTGTAGCAAGTATCTCTCTATCCTTCCATTACACAAATGACTGCCGATGTTTTAATACTGAAGGGATGGATGTGTCGATTTCTCGAGCTCGGATGTCGCATTCCTTCGAGAACCGACCGAACCTCGTTGTTCCAGCCCTGACTGAATGGTTTCGGAGTTCTTGCTACTCCAAGACGTGCACCACCAGTGCGTTTATCAACAAGTTGATTGTTTTACTCGTATAGAAGTAACGAGCGAGTGGAGCATTGAATAGCCTGTGTGACGAGGCATCTCGGCGGTTGGAAAACTGAAGTAAAAATCCTCCCAACGCTAACTGCGTACTGAACACCGGCAAGGATGATAAGTGTATTCTCAATCTGGGACAACTGAAGTGTTTGAGACTGAACTTGAAAGGAATAAAGAACCGTAAAGAACGAAGGACGGTATTAGCCATTCTGTGGGATGCGCCACGCATTCTACTTTTATGTGAGGTGAACGAAGTTTATATGCGAATTTAGCCTTCACAGTGATTCGTGGTGGTTATTCTTCCTAGACAAGTTTGGCGCCAATTCAGCTTTCCTGAAGAGGTGCAATGATTGATTGGCCTACGTGAGAAAACCAAACCAACAACCACGGTCGGAAGTGTGAGTGAAGTCGGCGCCTCTTCGACTGTGCCATCAGGCGACTAACCTGGAGGGAATATCAACACTAATAGTAAAGGAAAAGATAAAGGACGGCGTTACTCAATCCCTTCTGGCATGCGCCAGCGCATTCTACTTCTACGGGATGTCGTGGAGGCGACATGAATGCGTATTTGGCCATACAATGACTTGCGGTGGCCAGCCGATGAACAAGTCAGCGCTCTATCCTTCCCAGACAAGTCTGGTACCAATTCACCGACCCCGGAGGGATGGAAGGCTTCGTTTGCCTGGGCGGGAAATCCGAACCAGGAACCTGGTATCGTTTGCACGCGACAGTCGCGCCTCCTCCGACTGCGCTACACGCGCCCTTAACACTAATAGTATGTTTAGGAAATGTAGACTTGTTTTTTACAGACTGCATTCAGCATTCAGATCCAATATCGGAAAGCCTCGAGAAATTCAGGAAGAAAATCAATGCGGTATGAATACTAGGAGAAATTAGATGGATCGACCATACATGGTCAGATATTAGGGTAATAATTCAACGGCGGATTAAGAGAAAGGAAAAGGCATGCTCCACACATGGCAAGAAACTTATTCACTCTTGAAAACTCAAAGAAATTTCACAAAGCTTGTTCATTGTCAGCTACAGCAGGGTGCTCTTTTGAGAAGTATGCCAAATTATGGAGAGTATCTAACAGCTTTAAGCCTTAGATCCTTGGCGCACAGGATGTTGTTGCTGACCCAGTGTCCTGCCTCAAAATACTCTATGGATGGCGAGCTTAAACCAGTGCTATCAAGTGCTCGATCTTTATTACTTCAGATCTTCGACCTGGTTGATCTAACCTCTACTATCGGATAATATAAAACTAAAACTACGCTCAGCTGTTTAATGTCGTTGTCTACAGTAGCACGATGGCTTGGACACTTGCCTACTGGAGTTTTAAACTTGGAAAACGCTAGTATTTTTATGGAAGGCTTGTGAAAATAGGTTTTTTATTGGAATTCCGACAAACTTCACGTAATCTTGTTGCCTGCGTAAAAGCTCCTCCAAGTGTCTATCTTTGCAAGATTTCACCGGCACCGAATCTGCAGCTACTTTGTTATGAGTATTCTCTGCGGTAGTTCTTACCACCCGACTCATAATCGTGCCGCTCGCGTTGATACTAACTGCTATCCCATCTTAATGTCTAAAGTTTTTTTAAACCGTATTGCGGGTACTACCATGTCTCACTTCTCGACTTTCTTTGACGCAAATTAGCGCCTGGCCGACAGCATTCATCGCGCAATGCATTTCGCGCAGATTTTTTCTCTTTACAGCCTTTGTCCTAAATTATTGTTCAGTTCCAATGACGGTAGGTCAACCAGTAACTTGGTCACTACCAACACTTCATTTCAGGTCTGGGTTTTGCGACTGAGCTTGGCACATATCAAAATGGCGCCTAATTGTCAGGCCCACCCCAGAACAACACATTCTAGTTGGGTTGCCCAGGTTTACCTCCCCAAATTCACTTTCGTCTCAGCATAATACAGAACAGAATGGACTTAATTTTGATGGCTTATGTCGAAATATCGATTTGGCAGCTTGAGAGTTCTTCCATATTCTATAAATTTTATTTACAATGCATATATGTTAAAATTATAACATTTATAGTTTTACAAAGATAGCTTTAAATCTTATACGCATCAGCTGGCGTAAGTACATTGCTACGGTAGGCGCCACCGGTTTAGCCAATGTGAAATGTATCACCATATCGCTTGGTAAGCTGCGCTGTCAGGGATTTCAGCTTTTCTCCCGTTAATTTGCTGCAAGTCGTTGATGAATCCGGCCATAGATGGTAGCTCGAGAAGTACATATGTATGTCTTCTATGAAAATGAATTTGAGTATACATTGTTGTTTTCAACGATCATTGTGATTGTTCGATTACTTCATTAGCATTATAGTGTACACTAGAGTGCAACTAAATAAAGAAATATTCATGAAGGGAAAATGAAGGGAAAAAGAGTCGGAGTTTTTAGTTCTAGTCCTGCCCAGGCACACCACGCTTTCTATCCCTCCGTGGTCGACGAAATGGTAAGCGAGGGGGCTCGTAAGAGACTGACTTACCTTTCCATCGACTGGTCACAGTAGTTGAGTGCGCCAAATACGCATTTAAATTGCCTTCACGATAGCCCGTAGAAATGGAGATCGCGTCGCCTTACAAACAGGGATTGATTAGCACCGTCCTCTGCCCCTTACCTTCCAGGATTTGGTGTTAGCTATACCAATAACGGGTTCAAAGATCAAAAATAATTCTTTCAGGGCGACTGGAAGCTCCGATATGATTACAGGAGATTAGTCCTTCTTCGAAGTTTTCGTAAATCGCTACATATGTTAGTGGTCACAATCTGCTCTTTATAGGAAATGTTCGCTTTCCTTGTAAAGAAGGGAACTAGAGCTTGCCGTTGGCACCTAATCTATTGAATCGTCAGAGTGGAGACTGCAGACTAAACGAACTTTTTTCTCTTTCTCATTCCAGAGGGGGGGGGGGGTGGGGCTCTTTAGGACACCTTCCTATATCCGAACCTCCAGGCTAAACTGTATTGCACTTTAAAGCAAAATTTAGTTTATTTATTTATTTATTTATTCAATACGCTGCATAAGGCAGTCATGGGAAAACATAAAACAAACTGTACACAACCAATCAAAAACATCGAGAAGTAACATCATGAAAAGGGTCATGAAAAAGACAACAACCGCTTCCCTGCAATGCGCTTAAAAACCGAGAAGAGTTGCGGAATGGAGGGTACCTCACTCTTGAGTGAGATATAACTCCATCTATCTAAACCTTATTATTTTTCTTAAAAATAATAAGGTTTAGATAGATGTAAAGTGCACTGCCGGCATGGCGCGCGCTGTGAACATTGCATATAGACCCGGCAAAATCAATCGAGTGGGCGCGAGAGAGCGGAGCGGACTGAGATTGGCGAGAACTGTACGAAAACTATAGCAGACCAATTAGCTTCGACATGTCTAGCATGCAATGAGTTTGCAGTTCAACCGACTGTGGTGAATTTTCCACGAGTACTGCCAAATTGCACACACGGGCGTACTCTGAGTGCGATAACTCTGTCAACTGTGAACCCTTTCGACTGCAATTTGTGGATTTTGTAGCCAGTAAGAAGGGCATCACTTCGCTAAAGCGGAGCGATGTAGCATAAGACACTGCTGCAACCTTTTCCAATCATAGGCTGCGTTGCAGTGTTTTAGCGCGCCATTAGAATTTCTTACTGCCTACAAAATCCACAAGCTGCTGCCGGAAAGGTTCACACTTGACAGAGTTATCGCGCTCAAAGCACGCCGGCGCGTGCAATTTGGCAGTACTTGTGGAAAATCCGCCACAGTTGGTTGAATTGCAAACTCATTACCTGCTACACATGTCGAAGCTAATTGGTTTGCTATATTTTTCGTACAGTTCTCGCTCAGACCGCTCCGCTCTTTCGCGCCCACTTGATTGATTGTGCCGGGCCTATATGCTTTTTTCACAGCGCGTGCTGTGCCGGCAGTTTATTCCAAACAGCAGGTCATGCTTGTCCAAACGCGGGGGTCGGCTCCTTTCATCAACCTAACGTCCAGAAGTTGAGAATGCCGCGCCCGCGCGACTTACCTCAGATGCGGCGCGTGGGGAGCGGAAAACGGCGCTTTCCGGCGCACATTGCGTCGTCTTCATCTTTCACGCCACTTGTACTGGTTGGACGGGGCGACATATCCGGTACTGTATAGACAACCGTCAACTCGGTTTTTCTTAATTTTTCTTTGCCTGTCCTCGAAGTGTTTTATTTCTGCACTTATTTGCTGAATTTTTAGGAAACTCCTTTCTAAAGAAGCGCCTGAATTTGGATTTGATTCTGACCTAGCGTTTTCGAGATTCAAACCGCGAAAATTAGTAAAACTCCATATGCGAAAATCGAGCTTCTGGGCTGTAATAAAAATGGGCTAAATTTTTCAAATTTTTAGAGACTTCGTTTGCACCTACTTGGGTATTTTATGCGTATTTCAAATTAAATGTTTTTCGCTACATAATAGTACGAAAACCTCCGACCATGTTGAGGAGAGAAGAAGAAGGAAGCATTCAAAGCACTTACATGGCGGATCCTCTCGGTCCAGTTATACTAAGAAATGTGTGGAGGCTTCAATAGTTGCTGAGTAACGCTGGTCATCGTTTACCTTTTGTGTTTTGGTTTCCCATTGGAGCTACATTGCGCTTTCAGAGTTCCTCATCCTCACCTTCGCATTTCAGGGCCCAGAAGTTTGCGACGTCATCATGCGTCGTGCGTCTGCACCTGACTGTCGACGACGGACCGATGAACCGCTTCGACGGTGTTCGTTCGACTGTTTTAACACGCATCCGTTGTCGTTTGATGTTGATTTAGGATTAAAATGCGTCTACCACAGAAAAGACACGGTAGGTGGAGAGGCGACGACGGACGAGTGCCTTCAGAAGGTCAGAAAGCGTGATCAGGTGTGGAGACTAGCGGACGGCAGACGACCGGTTTCGTCCGACGATCCGCCCCGACATCACCCGACTGCGGCGACGGTGCTGACGACGATGACCCCCGACGGGCGCCATGTCAACTTCTCTTCCGCCTCCTCCCGCTGTGCTTGTGTGTGCTATCGATATCATTCGCTGATTTTCGTTAATTAATCGGATCGATTCCTCTTCCCCTCTTTTCGGGACCACAGGTACATTTTCTTAGGTCGTTCCTAGGGGAGACTATGGGAAGCTTAACCTTTGTAGAGCTCTGACAAATGGTACAGGGCTGCATGTCGGAGCTTTCTTTTTGGGATGCCTCTAACACTTCCTCAATGAGTAGTAGGGGTCTTGGTGTTCCCAATAATGGGGTGCTGGATGAAGGGAATGCCTTCCCCGTTTCAGCGGTGATTGGCGTGAAGTAGGAGATATACCACATCAACTACCGCCGACAAGGAGCGCTGAGAGAACGAGAATAGCGCCACGACCCGTATTCGTCGCCAAAAAAGGCATCGGATGCGAACGCCATTGCCTAGAAAGGCATGGAGTGAAGACGGTTGTTCGTCGGCAAAACTCTATTCCGTCCTATTTTGGAGGAGATGCCGGAGGAAAAACTGTCTACGGAGTCGGCATATATGTTCTAGAGCGGTCTCCTACTGTCTAAGCTTAGGCTTCACCAACGTTGGGTACCTTGTTTGTAGCAGATTGATATGAAGAGATTCGTGGGCCAGTTTCCCTAGCAATTTCAGCTGCTCTGCGGTCCGTGCATAAGCACAAGAGGCTTCCGAGTTCTGCAGGAAAGACCTTGATGTGTTTACGTACTTGCTTTCTTCACTGATCGACCTTCCATGGTCACATTTTGAGCTTATTTTAAGGAAATTCAGGACGCAAGTAGTGCCGTAGGAAGAGGTGCCGATTCTCCCGTGTGTCTTGAATAAAGGTTCGAGGTTCGGGAATAGCCTTGTAAAGGTTTCTATCCTTCCTGGACTGAATCGTGACGAGTGAATGAAAACTATAAAGTGCTGACTTCCCCATTGGCTAAGGATAAAAAAGTTACAAAAGTCAAGGATTAAAAAAGAAAAAAGTTAAGGACAAGTTCAAAGGAGAGGATATGACTCCCTCTACGGAGTCTATACCGCATTGTACTTCTACGGCATCTCATGCAGGCAATTTGAGTGCGTATTTGGCCTATACAATTACTGGCGATGGCCAATCGATGGCCAAGGCAGTGTTTCATCCTTCCGGGACAAATATATATGCTACCAATTCCCATAAGAGATTGAGCGTTTGATTGGCCTGGAGGGGAAATCCGATCCGAGAACCTGGAAGCGGAGCGCATACTACAGTTGGCTCCTCGTCCGACAGCGCCACCGCGCGCCCGATTTAACAAAAATAACGCCTTCGAATTGCTGAAGCTAACAGAAAAACTCTCAAATGAGCAATTGGGCACCAGATGGCACACATCTTAGGAAAGAAGTTCTCGCTATGTGTTGGATAAGGCCGAGAAGCGCCGATACATGTCGTCTTCAACCTTACAACCAGACTAACCGCACGTTCGACATGTAGCAACGGCACATTTACTATTACGCTGTCCCACACGGAATGTCGTATACACAGTTATTCGCATCGGTTGTGAGCTCACTTAGGGTCGGCGTTTCATCTTCTACATTTCCTATTTTTCCTATTTCATTCCTTCATCGGTTTCTAAAACTATAGCCTTCGGACTACAATGGACCAGAAATGGTTGTGCGCTCGTGCCTGCTCTACGACTTCAAATTGAAGAAATCCGCTGCGAATCGCATCGTTCGTTGATAGCTGCATTTGGCAAAAATGTCGTTTTCAAAGGACAATGCGAGCGGTGGTTTTAACGTCTTGACGCCGGTGACAAATGTCTTGAAGACGAAAAGCGCAGAAGACAAGCGCCTACCCTGGAAAACGACCTTTCACGGACTGCCGTTGAAGCTGATCCGACAAGATCGACTCGTAAGCTTGCAGCAGAGCTTGTCTGCCCCAAATCCTGCTCCAAATTTAAATCCAAATCGATTAACACGTCCTCTACCAACTTCTTGCATGCTCATGCGAGGCCTCAAATCGCAAAAGTCGTTCAGCAGAAAATTGAGGAACTTGGTTGGACCGTATTGCCTCATCCGCTGTACAGCAGTGACACATTGCCCCATCCGACTACCACATATTCCGCTCGATGCAGCACGCTTTGCTGGGAAGAAGTTCGTCGACAACGAAGAAATCCGGATTCGGGTGACCAACTTCCTCGATTCGCGGCCAGCCTCATTTCTTCAAAGACGGGATCCATTCTTTGCATATAGGATGGGGAAAGGTTGTTGATAATTATGGAGTATATTTTACCGAATTAAGTTTGGTTTTAATTCCTTTGTATGAATTTAACTTTTCGGTCTGAAGCAACATTCCGTGTGGGACAGCCTAATATTACTTATACTATTACTATTGCAACCATACTATATATAATAGTTGCTAATAGTTCGTATTCAAATATACTGCTGTTATCATGTGCAGCTCCAAGTCTTATGGATATTCCATGTCAATATACGTGTGCATTGTGACAAATGGATTACTTCACTTGGATAAGGATTGAAAAATCATCTCAAATCATCTTGGAATCATCCCAAACAGGGGTTGATTAGTAATCCTTGCCCTTATAGCACTTAAATCAAGAGATCGAAGCAGAATTCAAGGGCATTTGGTTCAAAAGAAAACGGTTTTAGCATGCGCCATGTATTTTACTTTTGCAAGAGCGTCTGACGACCGTTTAGAAACATATGTAGTTCTACTCTACAAAGTGACAAACTAGTGTATTACACTCCCCATAGAGGTCTGCTACCCTTCATCCAACGTAATTCTTTTTAGTTAGTTCGGGCGTTAAGTGAGGTCGAAATGCTGACGAAATCAGTGTCCCAGCGTATTCCGTTATGCCATCCATAAGATAAGTGGGATGGAGTATAAGAGGGGAGACTCATTGTGTGAGCTTTCACTACGTCTGCCTCGTGACCTTTTTCTTTAGTTTTGGCATTCATCGCCGATTTTTTCCGAAAAGAATAGAAGAAAGACTAAGGCTCGGTCAACCTACAGATGCGATGCGACACGCAGCTAAATGCCATTATATAGAAAGAGGAGCTGTACTAGGACTGAGAGATAATATTGCAATTCTTGAAAGAAGATTTAATCGCATAGCTTAAAGCTTATGGAGGCGTGGTAGCGCAGTCGAAAAAGGCGTTGGCTGTCCCATGCACATCGAACTGAAATTCTTTGTTTGTGCCCCGCCCAGGCCAACCAAGCCCTTCCTCCCATTGACATCAGCGTCTTTTTCATCGGCTGGACATCGCTGGTCATCCAGCGATGTCCAGCCGATGAAAAATTGGCCAAATTGGCATTCAGATTACTTCCGCGACATCCCGTAGGAGTGGAATGATTCATCCCAAACAGAGGTTGATTAGTAATCCTTGCCCTTATAGCACTTAAATCTGCTGTTCAAACTAACGTACGAAGCTAATTGGAAAGTCTATTTTGCAGGAGTGTAGACGTTTTAAACAGGAAGAAGATTGGTATCATTAAGGTCGCAGGTTGATCTAGGCCAAGGATATATGATCACTGGGATTGTTTGGTTGGGGCGGAATTTCAACGGGTAACTGTGGGCTACCTCTGACGGAAATGAGAGCACAGAGCTCGAACCCCACTTCGCTCGCCCAACTGCCCGCGCTGAAGATGGGGATGTATGATCTGCGACATGACGTCATGTGGTTGGGGTTATTTATGGCGGAGCAGCTGTGCTGGGGAACCGGAACCTCATGACAATTATCCCCATTTTATCTGCAATGTACGAGGACGATTAATCGTGGCTAGGACACCCCGCCTGCTGATCGCTGATCAACCAGTTCAGCCGGAGACCGATGCTGATCCCTGTTTGTTGTGCGGAAGTGGGTTCTGGCGGACACATTTTGTGTGAAAAACCTCCGGCACCCTAACTCCGATGTGTTATGCTGTTAAAGGACGCATGAGAGCGCAGTCGGAGGAGGCGCCGGCACTCTGTCTCAAGTCTAAAAGTTCGGCCAACCAAGGACTTCACATCGCCGGGGTCGTTGAATTGTACTGGGAAGGATGAAACAATGATGTGTCCATCGGCTGGCCACTGCAAGTCATTCTGTAGGCAAAATACATATTCAGGCTGCCTCTCGATATCCAGCAGAAGTCGCGTGCGTTGCGCATCTCGCGAAAGGGTTGACTAACTATACTTTTATGTTGTCATTATTATTATTTATTCAAATTTTATGGACAGTGGAGCTAAACAGAGCAATAGAAGGGAATGAAGACGAATACATACTGTGTAGCCAGTTGTGAAAAACGAAAGTGTGCCCTCGTCAGGGTAAGCACACTCGTTCGATCAATTTAATAAAGTAAAGTTAAAGTTAAAATGAACAATAGTGCGCAAAATAATAGGTTCGTTTCGCCACCCTTCTTCAGTCGAACCACAATGTTATAACATCTCCCTGGTGGCTCGTCAGTGACGAGGGAGACGTTATAACTTTTTAAAGGATTTTTTCAAATACCGATATTAAAATATGAATTTATTTGTTTGATCACATATGGATATTATGAACTAACTACGTTTTATTCAAATTTTTTCTATTCTATCTATGTTTTTAACATTTTTTCAAGGTTAAAACTGCAGTTGTAACAGCTGGTTTTCTTGTGGAGTCCATCCCTGTCGCGTGCACCCGATACCAGGTTCTTGGTTTGGATTTTCCGCCAAGGCCAACCAAGCCTTCCACCCTTCCGGGTGCTTCAAAAATGGTAACTTGTCGCATAAAGGTAACTTTTGGCCTTGGGAGTGTCGTGACCCTTATGGATCACGATGTTCAATTCCAACTCCGCCCACTTTTTTTACGAATAAAAGCGGAGGCATGGCGCTGAATGGGGAATCGGCTTCAACTCTGCATTGCGGATTGGTGCTCAGCTCTTCGCCTATGGTTGACGAGTTTCCGCCCGCCTCCTCGATCAACGGTCGTCGGAACCTCTAATTTGTGACTTCACTAGCGGACCCACTAGGGAGCCTATACGTGTAGGAAAGGTAATGGTAAGGAAAATGGAAATAGGTAAAAGGAAATGGTGAAAAGAACAAGCTCTTTAACGCATGGTCGATTGTAGTAGTGTAGAGTATAAATGTAGTGAGTTTATTGTTGGGTTTAATAAAAAAAATGAATTGTGTGTAATGTACACAAAATTGAAGGTAACTTAATAAAAGAACCACCAACGTATATGGAACCGTGATGAGTTCCAAAATGGTTGATTTCCAGATGAGGTTATACAAAGGTCGGGGTCCGATAGTGATCGTTCACACGAAGTTTGTTAATCACTGAAGACTAGATGAAGCTCCACAGCAAGCATAAGGTTTGGCGGAGTTTCGGAACAGCTCAGGCGATGTGGACGGGACCATTGAAAAGAATTGGAAATTGAATACGCTGAGTTTGGGCATCAAAACTTTGTAACCGGTACCCTAGTTATTGTAAGCGGATTCTGAACAAGCCGTCAACTTCTAAAAAGGTTTTGGAGCAGATGGAGAGCTTCACGAAGCGATACATGTAGTGCTTAAAATTCTGTAAATGCCTGTGGAAGCGCTTTTAGGACTGAAACTATAGGCGGAGTCTCTTAGAACTAACGTATTGCCTGAGAAGCCCGAAGCCTTTCAAGGGCGAGAAGCTGCAGCATAGGCAGGTACCTCGCTGAAGGTCTGTAGTATAAGAAACCGTGTGGCGAGAGTCGTGAAACACCGACAGAGTGCTAAAAGGATACCAGACCGAGTCTCTGAGCAGCATCCAGATTGAGGGTCGAGCTCTTGGGAGCATCTGGGAGCTATTGAGTGCCGGTTTTCAGAAACAAAAATGTTTTGTGCACCACTCATATTTCAAGTGTTGCGGACGGGGACTGAAGCAGTGACAAGGCTGTAGGCGAGCCGGCACAGTATTAGACCAAGATGGAGTTCCATGACAATGGATAACTTGTTGCCGGTGTGAGAAAACTGTGGGTGTAGCCTTGAGTTTATAAAAGCTAAATTCAACGCTATTTTTAAAAGCCAGATTGTCTCACTCTCCCGTTCTACCCTCATTTGGTCAATGCGAACAGGAAACCTAATTCCACGGCAATGATAGTGTAAGATGAAGTGTCGATTCAATTAAGAGTGACGGTGCTGACATCAACATCACCGTAAATACACCAACGTTAACCAGTTGCCTTGGGGTTAACAATAACTTCTCGCACATGGGTCGGTTAGTGGGGTACGGTAGTCACACGGTAAGCGATGGTCGGAAGACTGGAGGGAAACGACTACAGAACTTGTTGCCGCTTTTGAACGTTGACCGCTGCAGGGTTGTGTTCGATGAAGTCCTCGCAGGTGGCGGCCTCATGGTTTCAAGGCGCTTTCAAGACAGCGAATATATTCTTATGGTTAGCAGCCCTTTCCTATATTAGTGAGCAAACAATTTGAAGAACGAGCGAGTCGGCGTAGTTTCATACTTTTAGACGAAACGCGCACGAAGGTAGTTCATATAACAGACGACTACTTAAGCCTGGCTCCAGGCTGGTTATATGACGTCGCATCCTGGTTTTTTGAAAATCCGAGCCAGTTGCTTTTCTCTGAAATCACCTCTACACATGGAAACAAGCTGTGAAATCCGTGCAGCATTTGCATGCTGCCTGTGACCAATCCTGTTTCATGCACTTGTACCTGCATATCAGTAGTGCTGAATGCTCATACATCATTATTTGAATGTGTCTCATCGGACGCGTGTAGCGCAGTCGGAGGAGGTGCCGGCTGGATTGGCAATATTGTCCTGGTCCGGGATCGAAAACGTTTTTCACCGAAAGGGGTTATTTAAGGTACTGATCACCCTACCATTTGTATGGGTGGTGGAGTCGTGGTCATCGACTTCTCGCAAGCTTCCCCAAAGAGGTTGTTCAAGGCGCTGTTATTAATGTGAGATTTGTTTTTAAACTTTCGATTAGTTATCGCGGGCTACGGTAGGTATGGGTGAGTAAGGATCACTCATCCATACCTACCGTAGCCCGTCGTCGTAATCAATAGAAAATTTAAGTAGAGCCCCTACATAGGTGACCAACGCCTTAAATTAGCTTTTTAGACCATGTTTAGATGCGGAAACCTTTCTACGTTTAGAGTCGTGAAGCCGAATAGTATTAGGTTGTAAGGGAAGTATCCCGCACTTGTGCAATGTTTTTCAAATTTATTTCTCTCGTTGCATACATCCTACAACTAACGAACATATCTACAACATATGGACATTTGTCAGGTAATTTGTAGACACCGCTTCCGTAGAATTCCTGAGATTTTGACGAAAAATGTTCAGCGCGAGGCACTTTTCAAGTTGCTCCTTGTCGTCAGATTGTTTCTCCTGCAGATGGTTCGACAACAAAAGAAGCAGATGGTAGCCCATTGAAGGAAGGTCTGGTGAATACAGCGGGTGGGCCAGAACATGCCATCTGAATCGCTGGAGCCTTTTCTGATCCTCCCTTACAACGTGGGACGTGCATTATCGCAAGGAAGAAGTTCTTGTTTCCCACGAAAAGCTGCTTTAGCGCGAGCCAACTGCCTGCAGTGGACATCGATAGTGACAGTAGTGTTTGCAGGTAGCAGCTCCCAGTAACTCCATTGCAGTTTCACCAGACATTGAGCATCACCTTTTTTGGGTGAAGTTCCGTTCCTGTCGTGGAAATTCCTGCTTCGCCGCGACTGAGCCACTGACGCTTTCGCGTATGGTTAACGTAGTCTACCCACTTTTCATCGCCAGTGACCAGGTTCTCGAACCAAGAAAAATTCCACCGAAAAATCAAGAAGTCCATGCACGCATCCTGGCGAACCTGTAGCTGGCGGCCGTTAAGTTCGTGCGGTATCCATGCATCATATCTACATGTCTTCCCAAGGCCACGCAGGTATTGAGCTATGGTGGTGTGGCTGCACTCGAGTTCCTCTGCCAGTTCACGAGTGCAACGCCGGGGAACCTCCTGAACCAGTTCCAGAAGGCGCTCCTCATTCCTTCCAGGCCGTGGTTGGTTCTGCAGCAAAAGTCTCCGTTCTTCAATTTCCGGAACCATAATTTCGTTGTGTCATAGGAGACAGTGGTAGCACCGTCGTTCTACATACCCTATCCGTCGTGACTCTTGCACTGCTCTGCTTTTTGAACTCGTAGAGCAGAGCGGTCGAACTTGCTTGCAGTCGAGAACGATTTTCTCTGCCATAGTCGTAACTGAACATGATAACAATAATGGTAAATGTAGGTCATAGGACCGTTTATATACCGTTATTAGGAGAAGGTTCCAGAACACTTTTGAAAAATTTGGTGGAATGCCAAAATGAGTGGGGAGGAGCTTTCCTTACAACCTAATACCTATGAATCAGGTTCATTTCTCAGGTTCATTTCTCTTCTGAATCAGGTTCATTTCTCTTTCTCTCCTCATTTCTCCTTGTGATTTTGCACAGAGCACTTTATTTGATGTGGTGGATCTTTTGGGATGTGCAAGCATGTTGCTCCACACGAGAGTCGAACCACAAACCAGTCTTGTCCATTACACCGCCCTTCCATCCACTGCGCCACCATTGCTTGGCACCCGCCGCTGTTTCCAGCCTGCTTGAGCTCGTATTCTTGTGAGTGGTGGACTCTGCGCGCAACAGGGACCAACAGGGCGACTGAAAATGGCTCACAACTCCATTCGCAGAAGACCTTAGCCGATATGGACAGATACTTGGAGGAGCAGATATTTGAAAGCAGTGACCGACGCCACATCCGGTGACATACATCTCATCCCAATGGGTCATGGTGATCTTGTATTCTTCGCTTGTCAGCTTGACTACAAAAGCGTTAAGCCTGCTTAGAAGAGTGTCCAATTCGATGTAAAAATTGTGTATTTGGTAGGACATGCCAAAGTGCCCCACTCCCGAAAAATGAAGGGCATTACGGCTATGTGACGAGCGATTTTCCTCGCCGACGTATCCTAGCGAAGCTGCTACAATCGATAATCGATCGGCTCCTGTGCTGCGCCGTCGATACTATGTAGGTGTGCGTGTGCATGTGTTTGTGTTGTCTGCAATTACACTAGCTGACTGATCACAATGTCGAAGGCGGGCGGAAACAACACACTAAATCGTGTTTTGTTCACGGCCACCAGAATGATTGCGGTGCGTCGAGCTTAGTGTTTCCACGGGTACAGCGGTACCGGCGCTCTGACTCACAGCAGTGGCTTACCATTTCGTGTAGGACACCTTCTCCAGATGTTCTCCAAGCTAAGGAGATAAAACACTCGTCGCCATGAATAAAAAATTCAGTTCGGTCTACAATTCTGTCGACATTTTATATTCCATTTCTGCGAAGAATTATGGGTTATCAGACACTGAATATCTTGCTTGCTAAGGTAGCTGATTACTTGCCCCAGTTCCTATGATTGCGGGCTCGTGGTAGCGCAGTTGAAGCAGGCGTCGTCTCCCGCGTTGTCCCGATTTGTCAACCAAGCAAGCCTTCCGTCACTCCGGATCGGTGAATTGGCCCCAGACCTTCCCGCGAAGAATACAGCTCGGCTGGCTACCACAACTCGCTGTGTATGTCAACTACGAATTCAAATTGTCTCCACCACATCTACTAGTAGTAGAATGCGTTGCGCATCAAGAAGGAACGCTTAACGCCTTCCTTCATACTTTTAACCTTCCTTTTTCCTCTTATCCTATTATTGTACTTTCTTGGATACGCGCATGACCGAGATATGGTTTAAGGGAATCATGTTTTCGATCTACCACTGTTGTAGCTAGCATTAATTTCCACTTTTCAAAATTTCAAGCTTCCAGCCTTTTCGTTCGTTAACCTTCTCAAAATTTCTTTAAGTCGTGAAGCCTGACTTCATCGGAAAACGCCATTAATTCGTTAATTCGTTGACGTTAAATCGCTCAACTCCTGCTCCGAATCGAGGTTTGCATTCGTATCACGTCCAACAACATTGTTAACAGCCTAGTCTTGGAAGGATGCAACACCGACCTGCCCTGATCACCAAACGTCATTGTGTAGGCCGAGAAGGCGCACAAACTGTCTTCATGCTGTCCCGATCCCACAAACCGTTCAATCAACCACAACCTTTGTTTCGACTTCCTTGCCTAACTTACGGCTAGCTCCAAGGGGCTTAGATGGTCGGCAGCAGCACTTCCTGGTTACCTGAGTGAGGAGAAAAGCTGTTGCTGATTAAGGGATAAAGGATGAAGGACGGCGTTGCGAAATCTGTTTTTGGATGCACTACGCATTCTACTTCTACGGGATTTCGCGGAGGCGATTTGAATGCGTATTTGGCCATACAATGACTTGTGGTGGCCAGCCGATGAAGCGATGAGCGCTCCTTCCCAGACAAGTCTGGTATCATTTCACCGATCTCGGAGGGATGGAAGACTTGGTTGGCCTGGGCGGGGAATCCGAACCAGGAACCTGATATCGGGTGCACACTCCGGCTGCGCTAAACGCGCCCTCTTGCCGATTGTGTGAGTGGACTGTTAACAATTCCCAATTGTATTTCTGTTTTACTCATTTTTCTGAGCATGTGTATAGCTCACATATGGATTGATGCACTGTTTGCCTTCTCATCCCTATGTTACACCTTATATCCCAATATGTGTATCAATTTATGGAAAGGTCCCTAAATGAAGGTCCTTCTTTCGACGCTATCCTTTCTCTAGACGTCTCAGAACAGAGCCTCAGACAAAAATCCAATACCAGATGGGTCGGTTAGGCAGAGCTTGCATCAGATTTCTCTCCGTCCTGTATATATGTCATTTTCACGCCTAATTGGACACTTTTCGAATTAAATTGGATGCTTATTTAAGCTACCCTTAGTCTTTTACAATCAAAGCGAACTCTTCCAAACTAAAACGGGCTTGTTCTACATTAAACTAGAGACTTTACAAAAGCTTAGATTTACTTATTGTCAAGGAAAATTTGAGTGTAATTTTCTTTGAAATTTTTAATTCATTTGCCCAACAAGTGAGCACATTATTTCAAATTTTAGAAAATTTTTATTTTTTGAGGAACAGTAATGTTTGAAGGCTTGTTTTAAAGAGCGAGAAGGTGGGCATTTTTAGTGCCAAAAAAGAGATTGCGCCTTGCTGTCTTTCATGACGTCACTATTTTTATTCGATTAATAGCAGAATTTTTGTTTTATGTTTTTGTTTTTGTCAGAGTGTTTGACAACTGTTAACGATACAACAAAAACAACTGTAAATAACATACATATCCTCAGTTTGATGGCTCATGTAGGTGACATTTACACTATCAATCAAATAAAAGTTGCTGCGAACTTTTTGAGTGCATGGCGCGATCTATATTTTAACGTGCTATGCGCTTGCTTTTTCGCCGTGCTTTATACAAAATTTAGTTTAATATTTTTCTCAAAAGAATAAAAGTTTTATAATATTACCAGTCGTTCAGCGGCCTCGCGGCCGCCGACGATTGGTTAGGGGCTTCGCCTCCAAACCCCAAGAAGAGAACGCTCCGACCATCTTCTTTTCCCAACTTTTAGACCTTCATACTTTCATTGCGATAAAGAACTGGTTTTACTATATAGAGTGCAGCCCTCAGAGTGGCCTGTGGGCCGCACTAACGGCTTCTCAACGGCTTCGCCTTTTCATCATCAATTTCAGCTGCAACCTATGTCATTGTTTCCGCAGGAAGAACACGTTAACTGCGTTGATTGCGAAGTTAGAAAGAAACAGAAAAAATGAATGACATCCATGTATAATTTGATCAATATTGATGGTGACCGATACCTCAAAAACAAACTTCAAATTCCTGTTCAGCGACCTCGACTACCCCTAGGCTGAAGTTTCGTGCCGCTTAGACGGCATCCCCAAAAAAATCGATAATATCGATCGACTTGTATTGGTCGACTTCAGGTTGCTGTTCGGCGACCTCGACTACCCCCAGAGCTGAAGTTTCGTGCCGCTTGAAGGTCATCCTCAAAGAATCGATAATATCGACCGATATAGATTGGTCAACTTCAAATTCGTGTTCAGCGACCTCGATTACCCCACGGCTGAAGTTTCTTGCCGCTTGAACGCCATCCTCAAAAAATCGATCGGTAATATCTATCGATATTGATTGCCTCCCTTGCTGTGAACGCTTCCCGTCGATGATCATCTAAATGCCCAGGCAAGGTTGCCGACGTGTTCGGCACGTCTACGGCTCGCCATGCAATCGACCATGGTTAAGCTGAAATAAAACCACGTTCATGACATTTGACGCAATGTCGTAGGCATCTCTTGGCTTCAGTCCCCCCCCCCCCCCCTCCCCGTGACGGACACGTGAGATTAGCCGATTAAATATAGGTAAGATTATACTTATTGGAGCAGGTGAACTAGAAAAAATCAAAGAAAGCTATATCGAATCTTCCTCAAATAAAAAATTATTTTAACCATCTTATTGAGTCAAAATTTGAACTTGCCCGAAGGTCATTTCGATTGGGAAGAGTTCGCTTTGTTCTGAAGAGTCTTAAAGCTCGCTTAAAGGAGTGCCCAATTTGATTTGAAAACTGCCCAATTCGAAGTGAAGTGGAGTATATCGCTCGCCGGCTCTTTAGATTCACGGCTAGGCTGTACCAAAGCTGAATGTCCTCAGTCGTTGAGCACATCTGCTCTTGTTTTTCTTCTTCGATAACCATTAACAGTTGCCCTATGTGCAGCTAACCCATACGAGCATACGAGAGTAAACGTATGAAAAAGTGTTGTATTTGGGAATTTTTGCTGTACATAAAGGGGAAAACTGAAAATGCTACCGCCGGCTGTCTCTATGTCGTGAGAAAAATACTGCGTACATCTAGTTATATAATATTAAAGGGCAGGAAGATAGAGCGGCTTAGGAGCTTCCAATAATTCGTAAAATGAATGAGGAGGCCAAAGAACGCACGATTCCATGAAGTTCTGCCCACTATTTTGCTCGTACTTATATGCTTCCCAGAAACCCTCCCTAGGAAAGCAGGATGAACACCATCAAACGACAGGTCAAAAATACGATGCTCTACGAAGTATTCAAAATGAGAGAAGGCCTACGGATTTTCGTACTTTGTCGACGTTCAAAAGTCAGTGATCATTGATCGGGCTGAATCACCAAAAATTGATTATACATTGAATGCTCACTCAAGGTGCATATCCTTGCGCAAGAGCCGTAGCAGCGGTTTTTGGAATCTCCAAATAAACTAAGAGGCCTGCCATTTCATTGCTTTTCGCAATTGTTTCACTAGAACTACGATGTTTTTTGTATTCCTTGAGCGAGATGAATCTCCTGGGTCACTCTGGCACGGGGGTAATTGGACGCGTTGACGGCCATTGTTACAGGCACATTTGGTTTCAGGCGGTGAGTAAGATACTTGAGACTTCAACAACAGTCTGACCACTTTGGAAGGCCAGACTTTTGCGCATTGTAGTCGCCCGGTCGTACTAACAGATGCGTAGAGTTGCGAAACGTAGTATATCTTGTGCCTCTCGAGGTTTCTTTGGTATAGCTCTAGCCATCTGGGGCTAAAGCATAACCATAAAAACCTCGAGAGGCGCAAGATATACTAACTAATGTTATGTTTTGATTTATTAGACTTATTGCTTTTTTATTCATCGGCTGCTTAGGTGCTCGTAACAGTAAGCATGCGCTCTGTCCAACATCGATGACCTAGGTTCCTTTCTTTGTAAATAGTCACACTTGTGTTTTTTGACTATTGAAGTCGTCGTCGTTCGCCATCCGCGCCTCATTTCGAGGTATAAATTCGGGGGCCAATCGAATGAAACATTTGCTTTTTGCACTGAATCACAGTGTCTGATAGTTTTGAGCAAAAGACTAGTGCACAGCGTAGGCCTATTCTGGACTTGTGTTGAGTTGCGACGCCACAACGAGCTGTAGCAAGTAGCAGAGGGATCTCTGTAGAATTCGGTCTGTTCGGAGTGTCGCCCCAACTCCCTCCGTTCGTCTGCAAGTGCCACTTGAAATGGTCGTCCATGCGTACATGGCACTCTTGTGTTGGGCTATTCTGACTGTGAGTGCCCTCGTGAGCGGATTTGGGCAGCTGCGAATTTCGGGAATATTTGACCTTTCATGGGAACTTTGCAAACGTTTCCAGTAGAAAAGGCTGCGAAGAGGCTGCTCCCATTTCGCGCTGCCCGTCATTTTAACCTCGTAGGCCATGGTGAGTTCGTCGTTCATTATCGGGGATATGATTTCGGTACATATTGCCAAGATTGCGAGTTCGAACCCGTCAGCCAATCGTGACCAAGTAAAGTATGGATCGATCACAACTCAGCCAATCAGGGTTTTAATCGTGCAAGCCCTCTATGAATGGCACGCCAATTTGATGTGATCTGATTGACTGATGCGTTTCCAACACCCAATGCTGTACATCTTCGCGACATGTACCGTAGAGTGCATATCTCCTCCCTTCCCTGACGTCTGATCGCAACAAGAAAAATTATCTCAAGGTCTTCGTTCTGCTGCTGCATTCGTCTTCCTATTACCCTTTTGCAGCCATACAGGGGATCGTAGGGGACTGCTAGGTATGGCAACTTATATGGTTTGCTGGGCACATGCTAGCGCAGCGCAGACTGCTGGCTGTGGCCTGTACACGATTCCAGGTTCTTGGTTCGAATTTCCCCCTTAGTCTAACCAAACTTTCCATCCCTACAGTGTCGATGAATTGCTATCAGAATTGTCGGCGAAAGATAAAACATCAACTAGTATATCGGTTGGCTGCCACATACAATTCCTTTGGCCAAATACATAGGCTTTCAGCTTAGTTCCACGACACCACATAGAAGCGCAAAGCGTGGCCCACCCCCGGAAGGGGGTGGCTGACTCCATCCTTTATCCTTTACCCTTGCGTGGTTTGCCCCGGCTATAACCCATGCACGAAGCACATATTATCTCCTTCAAGCCCTGGCCGTGGAATTCCATCGAAAATTCACCGATGTCCTTCCTATACACTCAGTCGCAGCGCCGCGATCACCGTTGACCGTGAATGGGCAAAACACATGGACCGCATCTGATTGACTGAGTGCCTGCCTTCCTGGCGAACTGTTTTCATGGGGAAATGACGTGTGACCAGCGGGGGCAGTCGAGCTCCCAGTGACAGCGACGGGGAAGGGACGGCGCCGGCTTGACGAGCGAGTGATAGCGGCGACGAACAAGTTGTACGAACAAACAGGTTGTGCAGTTGGGAGAATGGGTTGAACACAGAGGGCGACCAGAAGCATTGACGCCTCTTGCTGTTGCTGGGGTAATTCTCACTGTTTCGATACGCCTCTCGGGGTGTTTTCAACACGATACGGGTAGTAGGCGAGAACACAAGTGTCAGAATCCACACAACTTTCGAAGAAAGTCCATCTGAAATTCGGAAGCTGAAAGGCGCTGTATACTGTTGAGATTATAACATCAACACCCGTGTGAACATTATAGGGTGACAGGTTGAGGCTATCACCTCGTTCCTGTTGGAGCCCTTTCCTTTTTTGGTTAGACGCTTATCCACTACTGATGCTCATCGTAGCATCTAAAGTTTCACGGTCGTAGCTTACACTAAACGCGCCTACAGTACTCTGAAGGAGTTACGATGTACTACATGGCGGATGTACTGGAGCGAAGCAGATATGGTCTCCATATCATGCCATGCATCAGCTGCACAACCCACTTCTGGCATGCTCAGGATCAGGGGTGTGCGTAAATGAGATCCGAAAATCGTAAATCGTAAACCGTAAATCGTAAGAAGTACCTGGCGCGTACTGCTAGCATTGTATTTCTTGAGTTACTTTCTGGTAACGGTAATTAAAGGTGATTCAGTTTTTATTTGCAGCGTCAATTTCGGCTTAAGCTGATCAGATTTCTAGCAACTTGACACCTCTAAAATCGAACACTTTTTCAAGGAAACTGGACACGTTAAGTTTTAAAAAATTGTTGATTTAAAAAAAAGCTTAATTAAAAGAAAGCGTATTCACGGTGATCACAAACAAAGCACAACCATCATGAAATTTCCACCATTTTGGCATCCATTTCGCTTGTGTGTGATTCTGTCGACTACGATGCGCAGAAGGTCCACACGTTTTTGCATTTTGAGATATACCACTTCCCCTTTAAACGGGAAATTTTACATTTCTAACCGAGCGTTTTTCATTAGAAACCGAACATGTTTCAAGCAAGATAAGAATTTCGTGTTTAGTCGAAGTGTAGGTTTTTCTTAGGACACTCCTTAAGGCGAATGGTTAAACAGTGTTTGTTTAAACCTTAGATACGTCTGACTTGGTTTGCAAAATGTGCATTTTATTTCTAAATATGACTTCCAATTAAAAGGAGATATGTTCAAAATAAGGCGTTCGGTTCAGAATGAAAATAGTCCGGTTTAGAATGAAGAGCGTGCAGTTAACAGTGAAGTGTACGGTTGGTATAAACGCAAAAATAGTTCTGCGACAGGGAGATAGTATTGAAATAATGATCATATTTTTTGGACACTCTGGATAGCCGAATTATATATTTTTAGGTAAAAGAAAGTATACTGCGCAACATTATCAAATGATTTAGAAGCTACTCAGTTTAATTTGATTTGAAAGACGTTCAGTTTGGGCTGAGAAGCCAAGAAGTTCTGTTTTAGCTGAGAAGGCTGCAGGTGAGCAGGCTATTAAGGGAGAATGGTTACAAGAAGATAGTTAAGCTTTGCTCAATATGTGTTTACATACATAGTTATAACTGCCACGCACTGATTGCCACTCGCCGCGCCGAATTCAGAAGCTTCACTAGTTAAGGACACATTGTGATGTGCATTCGTAATCTGATGGGAACTTCAGTGGTTCGTCCTTTCCTTGAGAGTCGAATAGCTGCTTCTTAACCCGCATTCAGTCATGAATGCTATTTCTTCATGGTTTTGCATCAATTCTGTTCGGTTGGGTTGGGAAAATGCGTTTGTGAACAAAGCGGCTAGCGAACATAGTATGGATTAGCCAATAGTCGTTTTCTTCCCGTACCAGACGGATTTGCATGTCCTTCTATCAGCTGAAATGAAACGATCTCCGACTACTTGAATGCAAGGTGCCTTCTTGCGACGGGAGAAAGGAGGTCACCGTGGTGGAGAGTTCACTCTCCACTTATTCTGCTTAGTTCTCCTCGAAAGGAAGCCTGATACCAAGCGGCAGGCTTATAATGCTGAAAATGGTTAAGCAGAAAGAGAGAGAGGGAAAGAAAAATAGAAGTCGAGCCGCCTCAACTCAACGCGCGGTCATCTGCTTCGATCCCACATATGAACACTACTATTACTATTACTATTTTATTTAAGTCAATAACAAAACAGCAAAATCATCAAGCGAAATCGTAGCAATTCTACGATTGGCTATATAACAAGGAGAAGGAAGGCAGGTTACATCCGAAATTAATCTGCTAGCTGAGAAGAGCCCATGATTTAGATTCATGTATACTACCAACTAAATTCATTTGATTAATATTGCTCACTGTGTACACATTGCAAACTCATCATCTCTCTAGACATTAATTCCAATAAGGTCATTTCAATTTAAAATTTCTGAGAAAGTAAAAGTATTATTTTTTCTAATTCATACCCAGTCTAACCACAATTTGACTGTACCTAAATGAGTTGTTAGAGGGCAAATGAGAGCATTTCTTAAAAGCGTTGCACAAAATGAAGCGGTTTTGTAAAAACCAGCCGAGTTATAGCATGGTTTGTAAGAAATTAATCAATTTCGCACCACTCTCGAGCAACATTCGTGGCAGGTCACACCTAAGTGTAAGGAAGTAGCCTTTCGAACTTAGGCGAGGTATTCCTTCTTTCAGTAACCGCCTTCGTTGCTTCTATAACTACAGACTGGTGGGTCTGTAGTTATAGAAGCAACGAAGACACTAAAGGTCAAAATCTAATAGGAAATGGTAAAGCGTTGTGAGAGGAGACTCTAAGATTGAGTCTTTTGTAATAGAGCAAATTGCGTCACATGTGGATTTCTGCAGAAAAGATCACATTTACGAAAATTTACGATTTACAACCCAAAATGTCGTAAATCGTAAAAATTTTGGCAAAAATCCCTTTAAATCGTAAAATCGTAAATCGTAAATCGTAATTACGCACACCCCTGCTCAGGATCCCATAACAGGGAGCTCGCTGGAGCCCGAACCCCATTGTGGGGCGTTCACGGGAGCGGTCGGTTCCCGTCACCCACCTGACGTCGAACAGGGCTGCGCGGCGACGGCAGCGCACGTCATCTTGCTGCCCTCGATGAAACAACGTGGAGTGGAGCGTTGATGGTTTACAGCGTCGCCTCCATCTCGTCTCGACAACGGTAGTGGCTGTGGCGACGTTGTTTAACAGCAGCGGCGGCATTGCGGTCGAGGCATGGTCGGTCGATGGGTATCGGTGCATGGGTGTGCGATGATAGACCTGAAGGTGACAGTCGTCGTCGGCGTCGTCATCGTCGTCATCGCCGTCATTTCGTCGTCGCTCCCGGCTTGAATCCATCCGAGTCTAACCGAACGGATCGATTCGTTCCCTGTTTCAGCTTACGCAGCTCCTTCAGATCCAAGGCCTCTTCGTCTGTTGAGGCCTTTAGGCTTTACCTCCTGCTGCGAGCTTTTGCTTCAGGCCTTTCGGCGCCTCAGGGGAGCGGGGTGATGGAGGGGGCTTTTATGCTCCATTTTCTTATTATATGTAGCCACATATTCCAACGGAAGTGTAGAGCTGGGGTGGCCTGCGCCAAGGAAACCATGAGCTTTTCATTGAGGAAACCACGGCTAGGAGGGAGTCCTGCCCCGCCAACTAACCCGCATGGCGGCCACCTTTCATTAAATGTTCATCTTGCTGAGGTATATGTTGAAGACTTTCAGTCAATTTGCTGCTATTCCGCTTCACTTCTAGATCTGGGTGTTCACTAAAATGTATATTAATGTATAATAATTAGGCGCGCGTAGCACACTCGGGGGAGGTGCCGGCCGATAGTAGGGTTCATGGTTCGGATTTCCCGCCCAGCGCAGCCAAGCCTTCCATCCCTCCGGAGTCGATGAATTGGTACCAAACTTGGCTGGGAAGGACAAAGCACTGACCTGCTCATCGGCTGGCCACCAAGTCGATGTGTGGCCAAATACGCATTCAAATCGCCCCCACGACATCCCGTACAGTGCGTGGCGCATCCTAAAAGCAATTGAGTAACGCTGTCATGTATCCTTTTCTCTTACAATAACTTTCATATGCAGGCTGTGGTTTAACGTTATGATAAGCAACAGTTATTTAGTTCTGTACAGTTGCTAATAGGGATACGAACTTGAAATTGCCCCCATTTAATTTAAACATGGGTAGCTGAACCACAGTTACAGGATAGTGCACGAGAAGTAGAAATGGCGTTGGGAGTAATTTATCGATGTCAGGGAATGCAGGTACCCGTACAGGTTATGTATGGCCTATGTTATACTTCGGCGACGCGTCGGCGACAACACCGTCGCCGAAGTGTAACATAGGCCTATGAAGGAGAAAGTATGATGGCCTACGCTAGGCCTCCATTCAGCTCCTATTTGGGAAACCCCGCTAATAATACCTCGGATGGCTGCTGTGAAGACAGTTTGAACGTGTATTCGTCCTGTACAGGAGTTGTGCTGGTAATCAGTGTTTTCGCGTCCCCGACTGGGGAAGAGTGGAAGGTTTGGCTGTCAGGGTGAGACTCGAACTTGAGTCAATCTGGGGTGGGGGGGGGGGGGGTGTAACGGAACATTCGCCTTCTTCGACTGTCCCACATCCCTACGCCCACGGCGTCGTTTCGTACTGTCCTTGAAATTCAGAGTCTGTCTGAACCGAGGAGTTTGTTGCCCGGATAACAACGTCTCAAGTTGTTAGATGGATGTCTAGTTGCGATCAAAACTCTTGCGCCAGGCGGGACTCGAACCCGCATCTTCTGCTTTCCGGGCAGCGATGTTCGCCTTACACCACCGGCGCTGATTGGTCGAACTATTTATTTGAGTGCTGATAGGTGAGTACTTGCTAGGAAGATATCGTGGATGTTCAGTTCGACCAATCAGCGCCGGTGGTGTAAGGCGAACATCGCTGCCCGGAAAGCAGAAGATGCGGGTTCGAGTCCCGCCTGGCGCAAGAGTTTTGATCGCAACTAGACATCCATCTAACAACTTGTATCTTCTATACCAGCCGCTCTAGGCTCAAGCAAAATTGAAAATCATTTCTTCGAGTGCCTTCAGCTTGACCGGTTTCATGCTGATATCAGCGGCCGGCTCATCCCGATAACGGGTGAGTGCTGATAGGTGAGTACTTGCTAGGAAGATATCGTGGATGTTCAGTTCGACCAATCAGCGCCGGTGGTGTAAGGCGAACATCGCTGCCCGGAATGCAGAAGATGCGGGTTCGAGTCCCGCCTGGCGCAAGAGTTTTGATCGCAACTAGACATCCATCTAACAACTTGTATCTTCTATATCAGCCGCTCTAGGCTCAAGCAAAGTAAAAATCAACGTCTCAAGTGTTGCAGGTAATCCCAGGTAGACAATTGCTGTTCAAGATTAAGTCAATATCAAAGCTTCTTCCTTCGTAGAACCTCGGCTTATTCAAGTATTATTAGTGTGCCAAACGAGGGTTTGATGGTCACCCTTCTTTATTTATTCGTGGCCCATCGTTTCGACCTTGTACCTCGTCTTCAGAGGAGATTCGATTCACCAAGAGCACCGACGTCACTCTGCATCAGTAAAGTTAGTGAGGGCGAAGGTCCACGATGGACCACGAATGTATAAGATTCTCCATAAAAGCCTCGTTTAGCACACGATCAACGCTTGAAGAAATTTAGAGTTTTGTATCTGGGATTTTTAAGACTGGCAATTTTTTCGGAGCTAAATTTAGAAAAACCTAAATTTCTGTGTCACAAAGCTCAGGATGGACCACACAGACCCTAGCAATCGAGTAAAGTAAGTGCATGGCGTAATTTCAGCATTTAACATATGATGATTCTTTCCCTTTTCTGCTTGATACACTGAACTCAAGAAGATTACTGTGGTTAAAACTACAGGAAATGTACGGCCTTTCAAGCAGTGTATACCTTTTTAAAATCACCTACACATAAGAAACGAAGGCGAACGACACTCGAGACAACTGGATGAACCAACAGCGTCGCACTTTGCCCTTCCATTTCTGGACTTGGGGTACGAATTCAGAACGCGAATTCAATACGTGGCTGTACTGTAAGGTTAATGCTAACACTTGCCGACACGCGACGGTCAGAACGCATTAAACACGGATCGCCGTCGCAGTCACAGACACCCAGACCCTCGAACGACCATAAATCTGGGCGTTTCTTCGTTCGCTCGCTCGCTCGTTCAGTGGCGTCGACATCTTAGTCGTCTCTAACATGGTTTGGCGAATCGCTCATAGTTCGTTTTCCTGACTCAGTACCTCCTTTTCCGTTATTCAGACCCATTACCTTACGGCACGTTACGCAAAGCACTCGAGTTCGAGCAGCTTCTGAAGTGATCGCCGTCGTCGAGCGGCGTTTCGTCCACTAAGGAGTATGACACTAAGTGAGTATTACAGTTACGATGGATCTGAACTGATGCTTTTGTTCAGTTCATTTTGAAGGTATAACCGATGACTTGTTGAGTTTCAGAAGGGCAATGCAGGGCTGACTGTAGGCTGAAGCACTGCAAAGGTGAGTTCGCACAACGAGGCTGCTATTTCTGACGATGAGACTCATGTTTACGTTCACAGATATCTCTCCGAAGGTTGATCTCGGATTCTGGAGTCGATGGAGGCGAAAATCGAAGGTGCGCCCGGAGAAGACCGACATCTCCGAGGCGAGGAATGTAAGTTGATTCGCTCCCAGATCGCCTACCGTGTGAACCACTTGAAGGGTACCACTGCAGGCTGTGGGAACGTCATTTGTGGAGCATCATCTGACGATAGAGCAGTTGAAGGATCTCTACCCGGACTCCTATATTCATCACGAGTTTCCCGAACGAAGCGACGGGTTGCACTCGGAGGAAGCGAGGTCAGTTGCCGGGTTGGGCTAGCTTGTCCCAGTCCTTTATCACCTCTGCTAGCTGGCAGTTCTTCAGTCAGTCTGTCTGGTAGTGTAGCTTGCTTGAGCTCCTTTTGAAAATCTCCTATTCCCTAATTCTTTTCTTCAGTACCTTGCACATGAACTGTGCCTTTCTCTCATATCTCTCCCTATCCTCAGTTACAAATTTTCAAACCTCTCCAAACCATACAACTCCTCAGGTTTTCTGACCATTTCTCTGGATTTTCTCCTGCTACCAACTCAACTTTACTTATGCTTTGTACTCGCACATTTCGCCTACTTCGAAAATTTCGAGCCGGATGACAGCCAGGTTACCGCAATGTCTTCGAACTAGCATCAATACTGCAAGTTATACAGAGCCATTGACCGTTCTTTCTAGACTATACTGCACGTTTGAATATAATATGTTCATCTATTTCGGTCTACGGTAGCTTTCTATAGGCTTAGCCCATAACCAAAAACGGTCTACAATGAATTCACTCTTTAAAATCTTATAAATCTTATCTTATCTTATCTTTTACACGTCTCAGTAGAATTGTACTGAAGCGAGGAATTTTTTGTGTAGGATCAAATTGGAGACTTGCTAAAAAAATTACCCTGAAATCGAGTTGAGCAATTTTCAAATCAAAACGAACGGTTTTCAAATTGAAATAAGTGTCCTTTAAGGTCAAAATAAATTTTTGGGTATATGTCGGAAGGATGGGCAGCATTGGGAGATGGGAAGGTCCCATCCAATCAGACCGCATTGAATGAACGTGCCATTCAGAGAGGGCGTATACAGTCGGTACATTGATCGGCTGGCGTGTGTTCGGTCTGTGCTCTGCTTGCTATTATTGGCTGGCGCGCTTCCACCTGTCAATGCTGCTCACCTTCGCGACATGTATCCCTCACGTTCATCCAGCACATCCATTCATCTGATTGGTAGTGATATGCTGCTTACTTGAAGTTGCGATTAATTATTTACGAAATTTCAATTTTATTTGAGCTTCATTTTATTCGCGTTTTGGATCACAATTTTTTAATGAGAGTTAGAAAGAATATTTCTTTAATCGGAAATACAGTTTGACCTAATTTAGAGAGCATCTAGTTAGATTCGGAATCCAATTTTTTCATTTAGAGGGTGTTCAGTTTAGTGCTAAGGGGGTCCAATTTGGTGAAATTGATATAAATAAGTAATGGTTCTTAGGTGGCTTTTCTGTGGTTCCTCTTTTACTGGACGTTTTGTACTGTCGTGGAGAAGTCATTCGTTGCGTCAAAAGTGACTTAGTGTGACTTTGCCTAGCTAAATTCTACGCCTTCTCTTAAATAGAGCGCCGCCCCAAAAAGAAGAAAATAAAAAATATGAAACTCATTTTATAGTGGCATTGCGCGTCCACATGGCATGAGTAATTCTCCATCAGACATCATTGTTTTACCCAAACATAGCAGGCTGTTTTTTTCGTTGCGAAGTCTTGCTGCGATCAAAACTCTAGCGCCAGGCGGGACTCGCCATCTCCCCTGCTTGCCGGATAAGATGCTTTACGCTATTACACCACCGGTGTTGTTTCATCGAACGCTTTCAAATACATTTATCTCAGTTATATTTTGCTCGCTGTCTACCATGTGGCAATGAGCTATCGAGACTAGAACTGCTCCTTCAGATTGGAACATTATAGATCCACGCGGTCAATAAATTCCACGCACTTTGATTGAACTCCGGTGATCGTGCGACATGTTTGCCTTGCGCCTACCTGCACCCTTACATGTGCCTACAGCCCCTAGTCTAGTTTCAACCCGATGTCATTCCGTCGCTCATCTATGTAGTTCCAGTAACGGAATGTGCGTTCTACCCCTCGTGCTGTTGGTCTGTCCACCCCAACACCCTGGGCTTCCTCGAGAGTCTAGTGGCTGCCTCACATTGTACACTATGCTACATATGTCTCCTTTTCAACTATTATTTAAATGTGTGTTCAAGGTTCTGGGATCTATGCACTGCTTCTAGACTTGTACGGGAAGTTAGAACCTGACTGGTCTATCGTCTAGCTACGGCATTTCGGTAATGTCAGCTATTTGTCCGACATGGAGGAGCGAGAAACGGTCCGCTTTGGCGGCTTCATCATCAGCATCCTTTTGGTTCTTACGACTTTATCGACCAGTGTCCTTCCCTTCTTCATGTTGGGTAAACTATTGACTTGAACCGACATTTCCTTCCAACGCACATCCAAAGTCGATCTTGATGTCCACACCGAAAAGAATGCGTGGCGTTGTTCTTCCTTGACAGACACATTATTCCCTTTTCGCTGCTTTGCTTCATCGTCTGCCTTCGTGAGTTTACTCTATTGCTCTTAGCCTAATGATGCTGGCTGGCAGTTAGGCTAAACTGGGTCTTCGCTTCCGTACTTCCTGCTCTGATTTACCTATCTTTTATTTCTTCTTTTACCCAAGGCCTTCCCGGTCCACCTTGTTTTCTCTTTTATTTCTCTTAATTTTTTTTTTGATTCTAGCGGTACTTTTCTGGGTTGACCCAGTGCCGTCAGCTGGGGGAGGCTGCACTTGCCCTTCGCATGAATCCGAGCTACTTGTTGGAACGCCGACGTTTACCACAAGTCGGCAAGCCCCCGATAAGCATCAATGTACGAAATTGGTGGTATGGTACGAAATTAACGAATTTCATACAAGCCACACTATAACTCGAGTGGTTTTTGCAAAAACGCTCCATTCTGTCCAATACTTTTATGAATTGCTCTCATTTGCCTTCTATCAATTCGTTCGGAAATAGTCAAATTGTAAGCTGTTACGACGATGTTTTGTTGCGATCAAAACTTCTAGCGCCAGGCGGGACTCGAACCCGCACCTCCCTCTAACCGGGCGGGAATGCTCTACGCCATTACACCACCGGCGCCAAAAGAAACTGATTTGAATCATTTCTATCAAGACCTACAGCTTAACTGGTTCCATGCTGATATCAGCGGCCGGCTCATCCCGATGTACGGGTGAGTGCTGATGGGTCCCACGAGGTGTGGATGTTGCGTTCGATCAAACGGCGCCGGTGGTGTAATGGCGTAGAGCATTCCCGCCCGGTTAGAGGGAGGTGCGGGTTCGAGTCCCGCCTGGCGCTAGAAGTTTTGATCGCAACAAAACATCGTCGTAACAGCTTACATCCTCGGTACCAGCCAATTGAGGCTTAAAAGAAACTGATTTGAGTCAAATTGTAGTTTGGCTAAGTTTTAAGAAGAAAGATAATACTTACGCCTTCTAAAATTTTCATATGGAGATAACCTCCTAAATCACGGGCTCTTCTCAGGTAACAGAAGATTTGTTTCTGAAACGATATTCCTCATCCCTCATTATATGCCCATCGTAGAGTTGTCATGTTTTTCGCTTCTTGATTTTGTTGTTTTGTTATTAACTTAAGTAAAGTAAAAATAAAATAAGAAACTGAGAGGCGCCTAGGCACGTGTGCAGTTTCCAACAATGGTGGCAATGGACACTGTGTTGGAAAAGATGTGCCGTTTTAGCATATGTGCTGTCCTACCAGCTCTTTGGTCCCCTCCTTTATTTCTTCTTTTCGTCTTGCTTTCGATTTCTTTCCTTCTCTGCTTGGCACGCAATGCAATCCGCCTCCCAAGTGCCAATTTAATAACTTCCTTCAGTATCCATTGTTCAGGAAGCGGTTACGAGATGGCGGCGGAAATGTGCTGCCACCACCGAAAGAGGAGCATCTCTTCCGGGTCTTTATCAGGCAATTCCACTTCAAGTTTTGGCTTCTATTAACGGGTAAGTGTATTGACTAGATTTGTATAGTATAAGTTCGATGTTTCTTAGGGAAGTGTTTTCAACGCTTCCAATCTGTTTTAAAGAATCATAGTGTTGTCAAGCTTGGGACGGTTGTTAACAAGCTATTCGTACCGGCAAAAATTTTTTAGAATCTAAATTGTGTACTCATTCTACTGGAGTTCATTCGCGTTTGATCTGTTCTAAAATAAGATTATTTACAAAACGAGGAATCTGTTACGTTTTGCGGTATATGTCGCGAAGGTGGGCAGCAAGGGTAGGTGAGAGAGTGCCAGCCAATCGGACAGCATTTAATGGAGATGTCATTCATTGAGGATGTGTACAGTCGGTCCCCTGATCGGTTATTACATGGTCTGTGCTTTGTTTGGTTACTATTGGCTGGCGCGCTCCCACCTACCAATGCTCTCACCTACGCGACATGTACCGTCTTCTGTTATCTAGCCTGTTAAATGAAAGCGAAAGGGCAGGAATCGTGTAGCTTTTGAATGACCAATGCGACCTATGTCATCTGTCGTACCCTTCGTTCTTGTCTTGTGTCAGAACACAGAGAGCGTCACATCTTCCAATCCTGGCTTCTGGAAGGGGTCTGGCAGATATACTGGGGGCAGTGCGGTATCTTCTTCGTAGCCTCTCGTGGAAGGGCATTTGGTAGTGAATTGGTACCAGATTTGTTTAGGAAAGACACACACTTACATGCTCATCGGCTGGTCACCGCATAGGTACAGTGGGAGGAGACGCTGTCTGTCAACCACACCTCGACTCGAAGTTCTTGGTTCGGGTTTCCCACCTAGGCCAACAAAGCTCCGGGATCGTTGAATTGGTACCAGATTTGTTTAGGAAAGACAACACACTTACGTGTTCATCGGCTGGTCACCGCATAGGTACATTACGCACTCAAGTGGCCTCCACGATATCGACTGTAGACGTTGGATTCGACGCCCAGTCGGATAATTCGGATCCATCGTATTTCAAACCCTGGTTTAAGGGGATGTGCGAAAAATAGGATTCTTGAAAAGTCCGGATCTTACTGCGATTGAGGTAGAGGCGATTCTCACAAGATCGGATTTTCGGATAATTAAGGTAAGTGATGTTAGTCAGAAATCTGATGCCCTATCCGATTTGAATATCCGATGTGAGATCCGAATACAAATCAGTGATTTGGATTATTTGAAGATCCTTCTTATTAAAACTGCTCTTATTGCTCTTATCTGAATCATCTCAAGATCCGGCGATTTTCAAAAAGGTCGTTACTCGCATAATCCTTTTCAACCGTGTTCGAAAAAAATGACGGATTCGAATAATCCAGTTCGTGTAGGATCCAATGTCTAATCCCGTAAAAGTAAAATGCGTGGTGCATTTCAAAAACGGACTGAGCAAAGCTGTCTTTCATCCTTCTTTATTGGTTTCGTGGAATCCATCGAGTGCTGCTCTGTTTCAGTGGTTCACGTGGGCGGAGTGGCGTTCTACCTCCCCCCCCGCCCTTTAAACAGAGGCATGACAAATGTTTGCGTCTCCACTACCTCGTAAGGCAGCCACTGAACTCTCGAGCAAGCCCAGGGGGTGGGCGGGCCGGGGGGACGAGGGGGTAGAACGCTCGTCCCCCATTCACGTGTAGTCTTGCCACAGAACACGAACACGGACACTTGAACGCTTTATCTCAAACTTGAGTAATTAATCCACTTTAAACGGAGTAATTAAATAAATTATAAAAGAGAGCAGCCCCACTCCCAGAGAAGCTATTGAAGCTCGGCGCAGCACTCTGCGACTCAAGAGGAAGAAAAAATGCTCCGAGGAATGTGTAAAGATTGAGAAAAGTGATAAGCGCAATTCTCGACGAGCTACGTTTACAGAGCAGGCCACAACATGGCTCAGCGAAGCCAGCAACAGTACGAATATGAGTGACAAACTAATCAATAACAATAAACTGTTAACAAACTGAACTACTACAACCTAACAATCAAAATACTTGATCACAACATCGCGGTCCGTCCGCGATAGCTTGACTCAGGCGCCAGCGGTCTCGATTTTCGAACGTCGACGAAGCTCGGAGCTTGCGTGAAACGTGCCGTGACGAGCACCATCTTCTCGGCTCCTCCCTGCACCGTTGATCGCGTCCTCATCCTGCCCTCGCGGAGCCCCTGTCGGCGTAGAACGGCCGGTGGGGACGAGGACGTAGACACTGAGCAGGATACTCCCCTCCTCTTCATTACTCCTTCCGAAGCACCCGAAAACTCTCCAAACTGCACTTCTCCTTCTGCTCCGCTTCGGTATTGTTCCAAGGGTCATAGGCGTGTTTATAACAGGGAAGCAATATGAAGCAACAAGTGCTCCTCGGGTGTCAGTACTAATATTTGATACTATTAATAAATAAGTAATAAAGAAAATCAATAAATAATAAAGACGGCGAAAGTGGATTCAGGTGCGGCATTTTTGTCGATAGCCGCATATTTCGCGCACTATGCGCACGGCTACAACGAACCGCTCAATCTCTACTGTGCCTTTATTCTGCTACTGGTCGTGTTGTTCATGTGCCTCCTATCGCTGTGGCAGGAGAAGAAAGCCAGGAAGGTGAGTCTGCACATTACATAGACATAAGAATTTTAAAAAAATATACATAAGAACTTTATCTCATGATGACCGAGGTGGAAAAGAAGATCACCGCGGTTCAACTTTTTTGGAAATGATTTCAAAATTTAAATAAAAATAGAAAAAATGTGGTTGAATTATCGGTCTTCCCTTCCCTTACTTGCCAAGGCATTCTTTTTTCGTTTCAGGTGTTGAAGAGCTTCACGAAGCTACTGCCGTCGAAGGCTATTGTGATCAGAGACTGTGAAGAAAAGCAGGTCAACACCGATGATCTCGTCATTGGTGACCTGGTAATTATACGGTCAGTACTTCGTGACAACTTTGCTATATTTCTCATGTTTTATTTTTTTATTGGAACACCAGTGTGGGCCACTTCACGCTCTAGAGTCGTTGTTTTTCTAGTAATGCTTTCAACCACCTCCGCTATTCCGCCTAAAGCGAGAACGCGTGGCGCATTTCAAGTTGGCAGCACAATGCCAATTTTTTTAGATCAGGATCTCGAATTCCGGCCGATATTCGTGTTCTTCAAACCAACTGTTTGACTATCGAGTTGTCCGAAGTTACAGGTCTGTTTTTTTTTAATTTTTAAATTTTTATTGCTGTTATTGGTGATCTTTCCTGTTTAGGTCAGACGACGCCTGTCGAATGTACCGCGGAAGCGGCGGCGCCGCATGTGTCGGTATTTGACTCGCGGAATGTTGCCTTCAAGGGCTCGTATTGTACAGAAGGCGACGGGCTGGGCATCGTCATCAGGACCGGAAAGTTCACGGTGAGTCGGCGTGGCTATGGCAGATGGGCCTTCCTATTCAAACATAATCATCAGTATTAGCGAGACGAAGCGACTAGGAATACGTACGAGCTACAGCTCCTCTGGGAATAAAGGGTGAATGTCGGCGTTCACCAACTATTTTCTGAGATGCGCCATGAATTACATTTTCGCTGGATGTCGTAAGGCAATCGTATGCGTATAAGGCCCGTGCAATGACTTCTCGTAGAGAGTGGATGGACAAGTCAGGCATTCTACGAGCTCGCATACCTTACCCTACACTTTGCAGGTCCTGGGCGGTATCGCGAAGCTACACACCCAGCTTCCTCCCACGAAGAGTAAACTGCAGGAGGAACTGAGGACCTTTGCGCAGTTCATCTCAGTGTTGGCGATATGCATGGCATTGGCGATGTTCCTCATCGGATGCATCGTCGCCAAGTGAGGGATTATTGATTTATTGATTTTTTCGCTCGTCTTTTTTCTTTGCGATTTGCTACATGCTTTTATTGTCGCCTAGTATCGCCTGATGTCGCTCATTATCGCTCTCTCGATCCGCTATTGTGTTTCGCATCTCCCATCCCTTGTCTGAGTTTCTATGACAGGTTGAGATGCTGCCCCATTATGCAAGGGGTTTTATTTAAATTCCGATGTGGTGGCAGGACGACGTACGCAAGCGACACTTTATATTTGCCCCTCCCGACTAGGACAGATTCCACCTCGCTTTTCTCACCATAGATGCTTACTGGCTACTGTTAGCCACCCTTTAGTAGTTGCCACCGAGTGGAGTCGCCGTCGTTTGGGCCCTTGCTCCTAATCGCCAGGTCAAGCCTTTTGTTGCTCACAAGAAGAGCTTCTGTTCCACTATTGTTAATCAGCGCCACAGTGGTTAGATTAGCATAGCATGACTTCAGAGATTTCATCAGCTTTGTTTAAAAATATTTAAAATTTATTTCTATAAAAAATTAAATTTAAGATTTCAGATTCGAGAATGTTTTGGACCATTTTGTCGTCGGTTTTCTTATTGTCATTGTCGCGAATATCCCACAAGGCTTGCCAGCCACGGTAATGTCACAGCTGCGGATTATCGCACGGCGAATGGCGCAGAAGAACATCTACATCAAGAAGCTCGAACTCATCGGTAAGTCTTAACGGCCGCCCTTAATGGCGTAGTGCTTAACTTACCCGTTAACCTTTGCCAAGGTCGTAAGACTTGGGCGAATTATATTTTAAGCCACATGTGTGCCTGCGCATAGATATCTTTGAAATTGACTCATTGTACAGCCTCTTGCTCCCAATCCGACATACGGCAATGAGATAAAGTCAAATGCATGGCGCATGTTTTAGATGAGCTCGGAGCGGCGACGGTGATCTGTGCCGATAAATCAGGGACGTTGACAATGAACCAGATGGTCGTCACCGATCTGTGGTTCAATCGACGAATGGTGACTGGTTCGTTGAATACTTTTTAATTTTAAGAAGCAGAGGCCGGATGTAAAAATAGAGTTATCACTTATTCAGGAGCTGGTGTCGATCTGAAGCATCCACATATTCGAGCTATGCGTACCGCGGTCAAGTCCGGCGGTCCACTAGAGGAACCTCTTCCCGATATCCTTACTGGTGGGTAGCTTTGATAAACTGCTCTTTATTCAATCACATTTAATCTATTTCACTAAAAATGTTATTTCTCGTCTCCAGAAGTCTGGCGGTCAAAGCCTGTGCAGCGCTACTGTAGAATACCTGGAATAGAATAAAGAGTTCCACTGGAAATTGAAAAAACCGCTGCACTCCGATTGAGACGGCCATCTCGTATTGGTGCGGCAGAAATTGTTGCGTTTTCAGTGATGTCGGTCTGTAACCGAGCCCAGTTCGAGCACGTCCGTCGCTCGATGCGTCGTGTGTCGACGATGCGAGCTCTCCAGAAGTCCGCCTCGGAAGCGATGCTCAGCGGACCCGTGAAGAAGAAGTTCACCATTGTGTGCGTTGACTTTCGTTCATCATCACCGCCTTGCTACTAATACGATCCAATGTTCAGCGACACGCGCACCGGTCAGGTGTCCGAGCGGCGCTGTCCGGCTCTCCCCAGTGCAGACCTCGCCTCTTGCCTCCCTACACTCGAGCAGGGCATCGTGTCCGAGGAGACGGTGCCAAGTTCCACCCGTGAGTACTGTAAGCTCTGCCCCGTTCTCGGCCATGATGAGCATCAGTTGCAGATCCAGTCACTGGTCGGACGAAGACCCGCAAGAACGACATCTTCGGCATCCCGAGCGACGTGGCGCTGGTCAAGTACGTCGAGCTGAACGCGAGTGTCGAGGCGATCCGGCAGCGATATCACGTGAGCCCGCCTTCTTTCTTAGAAAAATCTCTCCGCAAGTGAAAGCGCATTTTGGCCAGAGTTCACCTGTCGTGACCACTACAGCATAGCATTTGTAAATATTGCTATTCTATTATATACCATTTTCTTTGCAGGGTGGACCCTTTAAATCGCACTCTTTCAAAAAAAAAAATCGACATTTTGCAAGCCGAATTAGTCTAGTGATGTTGTGAAGGTAGTTCAAGAAATTTCAAATAATCTTTCTTCTTTTAAGGAAAACTTTTAATAAAGAAATCGTCGTTGCAGGATGTTTCAAGGAAAAACAACCACACTGCTTGAATAGACACAAAATTCTTGTCATTTGACCTTGAGGTTTTTGATTTGCTACAAGATGCAGAAAAGCAACGAGTTTGGTGCTGCGGTATGGAAAGAACGCTCCGTTCGTATCGTATCTATTGGATTTATTATGCAATGCGACAAAGGTACAAGCACGCCGCAGTTCTCCAATGCATATCTCCAGATAATTACACTATAAATCAAATAAACGCAGCAATATTCTGTACGTGTGCACGGCTCATTATTTCAATATGATGAATTAATTGTGTCAGGGCACTTCAGAATCAACCTTAAAATATCTATTTTTTCAAAGGATAAGAATTTTACGCTCAGTCAAAAGCGCCCATAATTTTTGTCAAGGCACTCTTTATAGATAACTTTTAGTACTCGTTTTAAATAGTTTTCAGTATTTATCAAAGCAAAAGATAACTTCGCCTTTCCTAAAAAATGCCTATTTTGATCTTACCAGGATACTATCTCAACGGTAGGTCGGAACGGCGCAAATGTTGTATATGGGCAGAACCGCCTCTCTCTGGGAAGTAACAAACTGCAGGTATCTCGACCCCAATACAACTCTGCGCAGAGTTAGGGGCGACGGAAGTCGCAGGTTGGCGCCCTGTTGATTCACGTGGTCCACAGCTGACGGGCGCGCGCGGGATGAGGGCTAAGGGCAGTGCACAGGTGGCGTAGAAGGGAAGAGCTTGGGCTCGTAAACGCGGGGTTGAGGGTTTGGATCCCGCGGACTGCGTTCGTTTTGCACTTTTGCAAAATCCATGTTTATCATATAGGTAATCCCTAGGGGTATTATAGTGTGTTATTGAGCATGTTTACATATAACATATCGCCCATACCGTTTTCAAGTGTGGTCCAGGCAGGGTCACCGATTTCGCTGAAACTTTGTCTAGGGGGGTTATTTGGGGTGCTGATCACGAATCTGACATCCGTTTTTCACGATTCGGCTGAATAATATAGATAAAATATGGCACAGGATTACATTCTTAAAATAAAAGTGCAAAACCATCGCAGTCTGCGGGATCCAAACCCTCGGCCCCTCGTTCACGAGCCCGAGCTCTTCCCCACTACGCCACATGTGCACTGCGCTGGGTCGCGATACGAGCCCTCATCCCGCGCGCGCCCGTCAGCTGTGGAGCACGTGAATCCACAGAGCGCCAACCCGCGACTTCCGTCGCCCCTAACTTTGCGCAGAGTTGTATTGGGGTCGAGATACCTGCAGTTTGTTACTTCCCAGGGAGAGGCGGTTCTGCCCATATACAACATTTGCGCCGTTCCGACCTACCGTTGAGATAGTATCCTGGTTAGATACGCTTATTTCGCTATGAATGTGTCCGTTTGAAGTGAAAAGTGAGTGACCCTCGTAAAGTGGAAATACTTTATATACCATTTCCACGTCGAACTGGACTGTTTTCAAGTCAAATTAGACACTCCCAAAAGGAACTTTTCCAATATATTTGAGCAAAATGGAGTGGCAAGAAATTAAGCTCTATGGTTCGTTTTGCCACCTTCCTTCAGACAAACCTTGTTATTTATAACACCTCCCCCGGTGGCTCATCAGTGAAGAAAGGAGAAATCTCAGATCGAACTTATCTTCAGGCAGGTCAAACTACAGACTCAACAAGTGGTTAGAATAATTTTTTGTCCAAGAAAAATTTCGTAGAACTTTCTTTCAATTTTTTTAGGTCACCTGCCCCAAGATGTTTAATAATTTTATAAAAATTTTAAAATAAAAGAAAAATAATAAATTAAAATTTGTCTTAAAGCAAGCAAGCGTGTAGCGCATTAAAAGATTAGATCGCGCCGTGTACTCAAAAAGTTCGCCGGAACTTATATATATATATATATATATATATATATATATATATATATATATATATATATATATATATGAGGTTGTAACGGTTGGTTTAATGTATATATATATATATATATATATATACATATAAGGTTCTAATGAATTAAATGGCACTGGCTCGCGCCATTTTTTGGTGCGTCTTTACGCATTTGATCAAGAACAAACCGTAACATGTGGCATATCATTTAGAAGCGCAAACTTTGCTCTACCGGTGAGTACCAAATTTTCTATGTAAAAGTGGGAAAACTTTAGAGTTTTATTGACTTTTTTTTACAGATGGACAAAAGGGTAATCCGAGGCATTTACTTGTATGAATTCAAGCTGGGCACTACAGCTAAGGAGGCGGACGAGAAGATCAACGCCGCATTCGGTCAAGGATGTTCCACAATTCGGACGGCGTACCGTTGGTATCAGAAGTTCCGGAATGGAGATGAGAGCTTGGAAGAACATGAAGGTCGTGGGAGGCATAGTGATATTGATGAGGACAAGCAGAGAGATGTGGTAGAGGAGGATCCACACAAAGGTACCAGGGAGATAGCGAAGGTTCTTGGCGTCAGTCACAACACAGCTGCCCGGCATCTGAAGGAAATTGGAAAGACCAAAAAGCTGGAAAGGTTGGTGCCTCACGAGCTGTCTGAGGAGCAAAGAAACCGACGACGAGAAATGGATAATGTACGACAACAGGCGACGATCGGCACAGTGGGTGGACAGCGATGAGAGCCCCAAGGTTTTTGCGAAGCCGGAATTGCACCAAAAGAAAGTAATGGTGACAGTATGGTGGTGTTCGCTGGGTATTATTCACCACAGCTTCCTCCCTCCCGGTGAATCCATCACGGCAGAGAAGTACTGCATTGAAATTGAAGAAATGATGAAAAAGTTGAAGGATATCCGGCCGGCCTTGGTAAACCGAAGGCGTGTTCTCCTTCTGCACGACAATGCTCGCCCCATGTAGCACGAATGACGTTGCAGAAATTGAATGAGCTGAGCGTTGAAACTCTACCACATCCTCCGTTTTCTCCCGACCTCTCCCCAACAGACTACCATTTCATCTTGGCGACTTTCTGGTACGGGAAATATTCAAATACCAACAGGATGCCGAAAGTGCCTTCGAAGATTTCGTCAATTCCAGAACTTCTGATTTTTAGGCTACTGGGATAAGAAAGCTTGTGTCACGTTGGCAAAGATGTGTAGAATCAGAACGTTTTTATTTCGATTAATAAACTTGCCTACAAGCCGAGATATTAACTGTTTAAATTCACAGCGGTTCAGTGCCATTTATTTCGTTACAACCTAATATATATATATATATATATATATATATATATATATATATATATAGATTCGCAGTATAAATGCGACTTACATGAACCATCAAAGTGAGGATATTTGTGAACACGTGACAAACTCCATGCAAACAGAAATTCTATCAATTGAATGAAAGTCGCGTCGTCTTGGAAGAGAGAAGAGGCGCAATCTCTTTTTGGCACTAAAAAATATCCGCCCTCCTGCTCTTTACAACAAGTTTTACATCGTTACTTTTCCTTGGAAAATAATAATTTCATAAAATTTTAAAATAAATGTTCACTTATTGGGTGGATGAATTAAAACTTTAAAGAAAGTCATTCTAAAAAAATTGAACAAAAAATTATTCTACTTTGGAGTCTCTTGGCTAACGTATAAGACGTTCAATTTGGAAGAGTTCGCTTCGATTTCAAGAGTCTTAGGAGAGCCTGGAAGAGTGTCCAATTTGATTTGAATAGTGTCCAATTCCACGTGAAAAAAAAGTATATAAAAGAGCGAGCCTCACACATCAATTCTCTTCTTCTTCTTCTTCTTCTTCTTCTTCTTCTTATCCTGAGCGCTTAGTCCCGCGCAGACGCATGTCAGCTGTTCTTGTGATCCGTCGCCACCTCATCCTATCAAGGGCGTCATCTGCCGTGGCGCCGACTTCGGCGAGATCTCTCTTGATGGCGTCCTTCCATTTTTTCCTTGGGGCTCCTCTCGGACGCTTTCCGGGTGCCTCGAAGTCTAGGGCCAACCTCATGGGCTGATTCTCTGGTCTTCTGAGGACGTGTCCGTACCACCTCAGTCGCTGCTCCCTCATCTTCAGCTAGATCTGGGCTGTCTTCATCACTGCCCTAACATCCTCGTTTCGCACCCTGTCCTCTATAGAGCTTGCCTTTGAGCGTCCTGGATCCACATGCCATCCACATGCCCACCTCAGCACCCTCATCTCCGCCGCGTGCAGTTGCCGCTCCTGCGCCTTACCCAGGGCCCAGCACTCACTGCCGTAGAGGAGGGCAGGTCTCACAACTGTTCTATAGAGCTTGCCTTTGAGCGTCCTGCAGCATCTATGTACGGTCGCAGAGGATCCCTATGGACTCCCTCCACTTGAGCCGAGCTTCGTTTATCCGTCCCCTGACCGCCTGGTCAACACTTCCTTCCTCGGATATATCACTTCCGAGGTAGCGGAAATCTTTCACCTTCTTGATCTCCTCTCCTTGGCAGTCTAGCATCGATCCATCGCGTTGCTCAGAGATGATAAATGCTGAGGGTAGACAGTTTGTTGAAACCTCACACCAGTACGTTGAACGATAGATAATGCTCGCCGCAAGTAGTCAATATCGATCGTCCCATTATAACATTATTAAAGGATTTTATCGATTTTGTTCGGAGCTGGTCGGTTGAGGTAAAAGTCACAGAAACACATTAATCGTTGGATAGCGTTCACAGCAAAAAAATAATGTCGATCTCTCAATCATTACAGGGTGGCCCATAAGTCCTGCAACAAAAACATAGGCGTATAAAAAGGCTAAGAATGCACTAAATTTGGTACATTTTTAAACCTTGTTTGCCCATGGTTTGTAGATTATGGTGGAGCGGTATTATTCATAAGGGACCACTCCTGGATTGATAAAAGCCTTCAGATCGCGTGGGTTGCTTTGCAGCTCACGTCGCAGCCCCTCTAACGGAGTTTTACTTCTTATTCGTTCCAAAGAAGATATTGAACAATAGTTTTCCCAGGCTTTATAGAGCAAGACATTTTCTTTAAGATGGTTAATAAACAAAGATTGAAAATCTAAAGATTTAGGAATTTCACAGCTAGTCTTTCGCAGGTGCAATATTTTGCAGATGGACTGAGAACCGCTACCACGTCCTTTTCTTTTGCTGTTACAGGAATCGCCTTATCAGAATGTGCATTTTGTCTTTAAACAGCGCGATTGAGTCTCTAATATATGGTGTTAAGTTTTTGTTAGCATCAAACGAACATTTATATTGATTTTCACTATTTTTACACAAAAACCTATGGAGTGCGGGGAGACATTTTGGAAAATCGTGTATGACAAAAACTTGCCATGTGTGGCCGTTGTTTTCATATCATCAGGTTCCCGCAAAGGTAGCATTAAAGGCACTATTATTTTGACCTTTCTGGGATCGCTCAACTTTGAGAAATTTTTCATCAAATGAGGCAGAGGCTGAATACCCATTTCGAACGACGCCCTCCAACTGCGCTTACAAATTTTTCCTTCTACTCTCTTCTCCTCATAGCTGAGTCTTAATTTCACTTGTGGACTTGTAGAGCTTTCCTTGTAGTTTTCTAGAAACTGCATATTGCCTAGTAATAGATTACGCACACAGCTGAATATTGAATTTGTTCCAGCTGGTTGCTGCATCCTGTATGATCAGAAAATTAATAGCGTTCTTCTACTGTAATTCAGATCCGTTCATCCAATGTTCACTCTTGAGAAGCCTTTGCACTGCCCTACACAATACCATCATACTGCATGTTCAACAACCAATCTTCCGAAATTTAGTCACATCGGAATAGAAGCGCCCCACCACGGGCCAGAGAAGAATTTTCGGTAGTTTTACGTGCGAGCGCATTACTTTGTAATAAGAGCAGCTACAACCATGATACTTTCCAGAAGTATAGCACTAAGTATATGCTACATAACTGTTGGTATGCGGTTTTTTTGCAATTGGAAAAAGACTACCAATAAGGTCTCCTAATTTTGTTGCAGGACTTATGGGCCACCCTGTACTTATCGGTGTTGTCAGTTTTTGTTTAAATTGGAGAATCCCGTGGACATTTTATTCAGTTGATACGGTCTATAAGTAAACAATACAGGTCAATTCCTATTAGTTACTGGGCCGAAGCCCCACCCAATAGTGAGACTAGGCTTTAAACGGGCTGACTACTGGTGACCGGTATATAAGAAACCTAATCCTTTAGTTTGCACGGCGATGGGTCTTTCTGTACGTCTGCGGCAAATTAATGGCCTCTCGACTTTCACTGCATATGAACAGTACCAACCACCTGATCAGTGTCAGTAGATCTGACTGTTGGATGTGCTATACAGCTTGTAAACCATGTCAATTTACCTAGCAATATCGATCGATATTATTCACACTTTTCCCAGAATTGACCGTTTAAGAACTGGTGCCTGCCCGGTGGTTAACTTTTTCGTTTGTCAAGGTCAAGTCCGTACATCGTAAATCTTCCACGCTATATGAGCAACCACCTTCGTGAGTAGGATGCTTTGACTTGGTTTGGGTATCACTCCTGATGGGCAGAGCTGTGGGGAAATATGGCAGTCTCTTAGATTTTCCTCAAATGCTTACCTTATTTGCTTAGTCGGTGTACGAGATACCCTTCAACTCGATCCGTCGATGGCAGCTGGTGGTGTGCCGGTGTCTTGCCGACGTACAGCCGGTGGAGGATCTGCCGGAACCGGGACAAGTGAGTGGTCGAGATCCACGGCAGTTCATTTGGAAGTGACGTCTTTCCCTGAGTTTAGAGCGAGACCCGCTACGTTGTGATGATGAAGGGCGCGCCTGAGGCGATTCTCGGCAAGTGCAAGAAGGCCCGTGTGAACCAGCACCTTGTAGACATCGACGACGTCTTCCGCCAAGAATGTCAGGTGCGTGTAGCCGTAAAGTGTACTGTAGCTGGGACCCTAGAATTTTGACTCCTCTACCGCACTTTTCCTATCGTGAATTTCATATCTCTCTGCTTGCTCCTATGTGTCCCGTTCAGAACGCTTGGGAATCGCTTGGCAACGCCGGTCGACGGGTGATCGCGTTCGCTCAGGCGCATTTCAACGCACCAATGAGTGCGAAGTTCGGCGCCGGAGAGGACCGCTGGCCGGAGGATCTTGTGTTCCTGGGAATGGCAGCCATCATGGATCCTCCCAGGTTGGTCGTCTGCAGGAATGCATTCTCGAACCACTCAGCAGAGCTTCACAAGGCAAAATAGTAGGTTCGACTTCACCTGAGGCGGACTTTTGCTATAAGCTTTGTCAGAAAGTCTTGAGTCGATTATTTGGCAGACGCTGTGCAAGAAAAACGGATGCGACGAGCTTCTGTCCACCTGCTTCACGATAACGCTCAGCCGATAGCTAGAGAGCTCCTGATAATGGAAGAGCTGGGCTGGGACACGGTTCTGCACCCACCCTCTTCCACTAACATTGATCCCTCTGTCTGTCACTTATTTCGCCTCCTTAGAGTACCTACAACGAATAAAAAATTCATCTTAGCGGAAGATATAAAAGAGCGGTCAGCGACTTCTTCAACCACCAGTCTCTACAGTTTTGGGAAAAGGGGAGCGCTGACTGCCCAGTAGGTGGACCTTTATGGTGACTAACGGCGGTGATTACATTGTAATGGAGTTAAGTGGAATCCCATTGTATGCTGAATGAAAAAACAACTAAAATTGTCAAACGGATCAAGACTTTCTGACGAACTTAACATATTCTCAGCTGCTAGTTTACTATCATCTCTTCTTCGCACGAAGAAAACCCTTTGAAACTCAAAATTCATCTGCTTATTCTGGCCATGTGTGTAATTAGTAATTGTTTGCAGGCCCGAAACAGCGGCTGCGATTCAGCAATGCAAGGGCGCTGGAATCAAGGTATCTACCTGTGTACTTGAACTGTTATTCTTCAACCTCCTTTTCGTTTACTCTTAATTTCCTGGGGCGTGTAGCGAGTCGGGGAGGTGCCGGCTGAGAAGTGCACCCGCCCTGGTTCTTGATCTGAATTTCAAGTCCTTGCCTTCCATCCCTCCGGAATCGGTGAGTTGGTGTAATAAATACCAGACTTCTTTGGGAGGGAAAAAACGCTGACTTGTTTCTTGGCCGGCCACCGCAGTTTCTGTGCGGCCCAACTCCCATTCAAACCGTCTCCGCGACGTAGAAGTAGAATGCATGGCGCATCCCAAAAGGTATTGAGTAACGCCGTCCTTTGTCCTTTGTCCGTATCTTCCATTTTCTAAATTTTCTTTCTATGCTGAGCGCATGACTCAACCTGCAATAGACCCTGGTCAATTCTAGTCAGAAGGGGGAACCTAACGTGGTGGTCGTGGTCATGGTCGGAGTGGTAGCTGCGTCCGTTTTCGGCCGCATCACCCACCCTCTCATATGTATATGCGAATGAATTTGCCGAAAAATACTCATGCAGAGCTGCCATAGGTTCAACTAAAACAGCAACTGAAACACCTGGGTAGTTTCCCGAGAGTTGATAATGAGACAAAGTACTATACATATGCCCAGTTGAGTTGGGAATTTAAGTTCATGGCGTACTTCTTAGCCACACATTTCGGTACTTGTTGAGTTTTTGCCCAGCCCAGTGCAAGAGATGTGTTAAGAGAGGCGATAAACCATTAAGCCGCTGGCGTGCCAGTTAGCTTTTCAATTCGCGTACCGCTGGCTCTCTACGTCGAACTAAAACATGATAGTTACCAACGTTTTTATCTTTCTAATAGCTCATTCAGTGTGTTTTAGGTGTTCATGATCACCGGAGACCATCCCACAACCGCTAAGGCTGTTGCCACTCAGATCGGTCTTATCGGGGACACTAAAGGAGAGGTGAATTCCAGTTTGAAATCAGATTTTACTGTGTAAGAAAGCGCTAATTCGTCCGTCTGACCTGCTGACGGTTTGTCCAACTGTCCAGCTAGTCTTTGTATATGATCGACATTATCGATCTCTGCTCGTGGTTACGAACTTCAGTTGGGGATCAAGCGAATACAATGGCCGCTCTACAGACTTCACAGCAAACATCGGAATCAGTTGACTGCTCAGCGACAATCATCATTGCAGAGTTCAATGAAAAATTTACATAGACCAGTGGTCTTACGGATTCTACAGGGTGCGTAAAAGTATTGACGCACTAACCGTAAACGTTAGAAATAACAACACATCATAAAATTTAATAAGTTTATATACAAAATGTCAACAATGATCTAGCGAACAGAATAGCATCACTTGAATTTTATATGGGCTTCTTTGCTGCGAATGCAGGGGCGAAGACCACGAGCAAGACGTCGACGGTGCGCCGCAAGTAGTCCACGTCGATTTCGTTCTATGCTTTAACCTTCAGTGACTTGATACTTTTGTGCATTCAACATGTAAAAGTGTTACATACTCTTCAAGGACCTCCAAAGTGCTAATTCTGGCGGAAGGCTCGCTGCAAGGAAGGCGCATTTGGCCAGTATCATGGTTTGTGCATTCATCACAAGCGCCTCTCGTTTTCGTGGATTCAGAAGTGAAGATACAGCTGTGGGATGGGCCAGGTAGCTGATAAATGCAAAGCAGTCCCTCGTTCCAACAGATCTTACTTTGGTTGAAAACTGTTATTTGTTAGTTGTTTATGACACTTTTGTTGAAGGCGCTTGAGTGTCCACGAAATTAGTTGCCAAACTAATACTTTTTACGCACCCTGTATATCAAATTTGTAAGGTGGGAGTGCGCTCTGTCGATTTTTGTGACAACAACGGAATTTCTAATATGTGTTCACGGTTGCGAGACCAAGCTGAAGGTAAAAGATTTGTAGAAATTTAGGGAAGCACAGAAGAAGAGGTATTTTATGGCATGTGAATGGTGCGGATTGCGCCAGACACTTGCCTAAATTCCCAATTTGCAACGAAATGGCGCAGCAGCACATCCTGTCGTGAAATAGGAGCTTTCAAAAGAACGATCCTTGAAGGCCAGCCCATGAAAGACTATATCCCCGTTTCCAGCAAGGCTATCAGCAATAATTAGGACCAGAATGGTAGGGTGGGGAGTGCAAGCTTCACGTGCTGTAAGGCGTCAAGATTGCGCCATGTGCTTTTCGAGAATTTTATATTGTAGAAGCAGATGTGTGGAAACTACACGGATGTCTCAAATTTGTTGCAAACTAATTTTTTGACCCTGTCCAAGCTCAAACTGCAGTATCAGAAGATACAGGCCTATAACTGTAACTGTAACTTAGGTGGATAGCCAACAGTTTTGTAGCTCATGTCAAAGCATAATAGACAACGTTCGCCGGTATTTGTTGATTCAATACCGTTTCGGAGCAACGGACGTTGATCCCTGTTTTTTGTAAGAGTTTTGCAAGCGAATCAAGTTTGGTTAGGTTGGTGCAGAAACAAAAAAACGTCGTATCGTTCATGCGTGACTAATCGTTTTTCCCCACTTGAAATTTTGAATTACATGGCGCAATGCTTTTATGTGTCTTATGGCATACATCGTTCACAACTTTCCGCTCGTTCATCCTAGTTGTTGATGAAGGTAATCTTGCAACAACGTCATGTTATCTAGACGAGTGGTCCCATTTTTGAAAGGGTCTATTTTGCAAGGCGCCGGGTAGCACAGTCGGGGGAAGCGGCGGCGTGCATCAAATTCAAAATTCGTGGTTCGGATTTCCCACACAGGGCAACCAAGCCTCCAGTCTCTTCTGGATCGATGAATTGGTACCAGGCTTGTCTGCGAACGACAAAACACTAATTCACACATTGACTGACCACCGCAAGCCATTGTATACATCATGCACACATTCAAATTCCTCAATCATATCCCGTAAAATTAGAATGCATGGCGCATCCCACAAAGGGTTGGGCTAAAGCTGATCTTTATCCTTGACCCTTCTACCTATTTCGTAGGTTCTGCAGTTCGTGAACTTGTTCTAAACTTTCGAAACGGTGCTGTGAGTGATCAGCCCATTCACAATCAAGAGTCTTGAAGCAGTATAAAAGTGCATGGCGCAATCCTCGCCATTCACATGCCGTGAAACCTTTATTTTCCTGCGCTTCAATCTTCCTTGAATCTTCCAGCAAAGTTAGGATAGAGGATAAAGGACGGCGTTACTCAATTCCTTTTTTTGGATGCGCCACACATTCTACTTCTACGGAATGTCGTGGAGGCGGTTTGAATGCGTATTTGGCCATGCAATGACCTGCGGTGGCCAGCCGATGAACAAGTCAGCGCTCTATCCTTATCAGACAAGTCTGGTACCAATTCACCGACCCCGGAGGGATGAAAGGCTTGGTTGGCCTGGGCGGGAAATCCGAACCAGAAACCTGGTATAGGTTGCACACGACAGCCGGCGTCTCCTCCGACTGCGCTGCACGCGCCCCAGCAAAGTTATGGCCTTACAAATAGTGATTTTGTCCAGACGCCCCATATATAATAGATGGGCCTAAGGCACAGCATACTTCATGTAAACCGCGCGACGCGACTGTATTGATTAGGCAGCGTAGCTGATCGATATCCTTGGCTTTAGCTTCTGTTTAGGTGCAAAAACCACCTAATTAACCCAGTGCTGTACATGTATGCATGCAGTGTCCCAGATTGCAAGCAGTCCGTCACCTTTCACATTTATTTACTTAACTGAATGGGTGACAGACAGTGCGACGTGTCATCAAAGCGCCGTGTCCTCGGCCAATTCCACTGTGCTCGTGTAGATCGAATTACCGTATTCCGGACGTTCGACCACCTGAATCAGGGCGCTCTTGGCGAAGAGTTCATTAATACTCGACGTAGCTGATATTACCGTATAGTTGCCGATGGTCTCTTCGAAGTACAGCTTATAGTAGTTGTAGTCGTAGAAGTAGCACTCAGCGAGATAGGCGATCACCATCACGTAGCAGGTAAACTGAAACATCTCAATCGTGCGTTATCGATCGATAATGCGCTCGATAATCGATTACGTACCTCGGCACACTGCCAGGCGGAAGGATAGATTGGCCCGAACGATCCGGCTGTACCGAAAGCCCATTTCGCCTCCCAGTCCTGTCGAATGAGGAAGAGGGTGACACCACACACCGTCCACAGAACCACCTGGGCCACGTTCTCGACGAACGTTCGGATCTGAAAGGGCAACTGTCATTTGAGCGCATCGGCTGGCAAGTGGGAGATGGGTGTGGAGATCGCTTACCCTTCGCGGTCTGGAGAGGTTCGTGAAGGTGTGGAAGATGCTCATCAACACCCCGAAAACGCTGAAGATCATGGTGCTGATGGGAATGCGAAGGGCCACATGGTGTGAGAGGTCGTCGTTGCCGAAGCCGAGCATTTCCCAGAAGTGCAGCTAAAACGGCGAGCTTTGATGGGTAAGTTGAAAAGCCTATACAATAAGACCCACAGGAGCACAATTGTGCACCGTGTTCTTCAGTCTGAATCGTCCGTTCACCGTTGATTCCGTGGGCAGCTCCTTTTCAACCACTTTTCCGGACCCGGTCATGTCAGCCTTCGCGATCTGGGTCGAGTTCTCCTCCTCACTGGCCTTGGTCTCTACTACTGTAGAAGCCTTCGGCTTTTCCGTCTTCGGAGCAACGGTGACCGGGCTGCTCGACTTCACCGAACCCTCGCTACTGGCTACAGTGATCTCTTTCGCAGCGGACGCAGCCGTTGACTTCGGCTTCTCCGTTACTACGACCGTCGTTTTGTGGTATTCGGCTTGGCTTTCCCTGCTGGCTACCAATTCACCTGCGGTGGACTTTGACGTCGTCGGATGAGTTGCCACTGCCCTCTTTTGATGCGTCTGCGCTGCCGTCTTCCGCGGCGCCGGCTCCTCATCTGATCGCTTCTTCATTGCGTTGTGCCGCTCGTGAATCTCCTCCAGGCTTGGGTCCTTGCGAGTGAGTACCTAAACTGCTTTGATTGAGGCAGCGTTCTACAGCACTGGGCGTGGCGACGGGCGGTGCCAACATTTTAGCAACTCACAGTAGACACGATGGACCCACTCACCAGATCCATTCTTCGAGTCCGCGTTTCTCCTTCACTTTCGGAATCGTTTTTACTCGTTTGGGTATCCTAGGTGTGCAAGGAAAAATCGTTGAACACTGCGTCGTTATCACAGGAAAACTGAGGGAGAGGCGTAAAGTTCAAAAGGTACATGTCGCGAAGATGCACCGCAGGGCTGCCAGAACGTGCAAGGGGGGGGGGTGAGGGAACGCGCCATTGCTCCTACCGTAATCACGGCAGCCTATCAGGCACCGCGCCGGTCATCAGCCACACAGGCAGCTCACACCGTCGGCTGACGCGATTACCACTCGAGCGACGGCGCCCACCCTTCTCCCCGCTGCACGTTTCCACACCCCCGCGGCGCTTCTTCTCGACAGGGAATCTACCGTCTAATAATGAGAGTTAGCGTTCTCATTTCCTGAATCACGTTCGCTGGATAAAATATTCATTGGCTATTATGAGCAAGAGGTGCTAAACTGCTAATGAGAAAACAGAGGAATTGCATATTTGAGATTGCAACATTTGGAGCAACAGGGGAAGCCTGTCTCTTTCTCCAGCCAGGTTCATTGAGCAAAACGTTTACTCGCCGGAACACTTGCTTTAAAGGCCGTATGGCCGTATGTAGTCTACAAAGATGACGTACTACGAGGAGATAGTGGCATCTAATCGTTTTTTCTTATAACGGAATTTTTGCTAATCAATAGGAGTAACAGTTGCCAGCACTCTCCTCGTTCGACACAGTATTTCTTCGAATCTGGGATACACCGTACTTTGTAGCCCCAGCCAAAGTATCGCCATGGCAGCTTTAAAGGCAGTGCTACAGGCATTCGAACGTCCTCTTGTTGTTCACGCTAAATGTCGCCTTTAAAACAGAAACGTATAACGAGAAGCGAAGTACTGCATTTCTATTCATCTGCAGATAACTTAAGCGCCATCACTAAGAGCTCCTTTCTACGGAGTGGAGCTAGCACGGAACGGGGGAGAGATCCTATTTCCCTAGCAGCTTTTCTGGCGCAGTACGGATCGGGAGGAAGAGGATACGCCTTCTTATGGGCGTGAATGTTTCCGATATACAGGCTGCTACTACATGCTGCGTTTTACAGGAGATGATCCACTCCACACCTTGATTGTACAAGAATAGCGAACTCTGGAAGGAAAGAGTGACAAATGTGGTACTTTCCGAGCTGAGGTCAGCTCGTCATAGCGGACCAAGCTCTTCAAAAAAAATCAAAATAGGGCGGCTTCGTGTTCTTCTTCGCTAACAGAAACGAAAGCATGGAGAAAGGCAAAGATCGGGACTGTGGGATTGGTTGTAGCCGAAGAACGTATGTAGAAGCACAGTTGACACAGAGCTACCGTAATCCTTGGCGTGAAATGTATGCCCCCTGTGCGCTCACGAAAGCTGTGCAACCAGGGGCTGGACTCATCAACGACTTACAGCTCTGGTCGTAGCCTAAAGCGGCTTTCAAGCGGCTTTCACACTGCCGTTGTTACTGTTGCAGCAACCAGCAATGAAAAAAGGGCGGAGTTCGATGTTTCTTGCAGCCGCAACGCGGTGAGATAAGATAATGGGATAAGACGTGTGATATCCTCCGTTGACGGGCATTAGCAACAAGGAATGATGGCAATAATTCCACGTTGCTGAGGCCGCGCAACCGTTGTGCAACCGATGCCGGTGTTGCTGATGCAGGGTTGCGGCAACAGAGGTGTGAAAGCCCCCTCGTTGCTGCTCTTGCTCCTCTACGTCTTTGCGGTATGCTTCATCATTACGGCATCGGTTGCGCAACAGCAACAACAGCAGTGTGAAAGCCGCTTCACACTGCCGTTGCTGCTGTTGCGCAACCGATGCCGCAATGATGAAGCATACCACAGAGACGCAGAGGAGCAACAACAGCAACGAGGGGGCTTTCACACTGCTGTTGCCGCAACGCCCATCAGCAACATCGGCATCGGTTGCGCAACGGTTGCGCAGCCTCAGCAACAAGAAATGATCGCCATCATTTCTTGTTGCTGATGCTCGTCAACGGAGGCATATCACAGGTCTTATCTCATTATCTTATCTCACGCGTTGCGGCTGCAGCGAGCATCGAACTCCACCCCCCCCCCCCTTTTCGTTGCTCGCTGCTGCAACAGCAGCAACGGCAGTGTGAAAGCCGCTTAAGAGGCTGTGGGATTGATAAGCCGCGCTATCAGAGATTTCGGCTGTATTTTCTCCGATAAATTGCTGTAAGTCGTTGGAGAATTTTGCCCAGAACGACGCCTAATTTTAATCCTGCTCGGGCATCACCGGCGGCAACACATAAAAGTCGTAGGAGGAACTGCTGTCGTTGGTAGAAGTATTAGTTTGTGACGAATTAAATGGCACTGGCTCGCGCCATTTTTTGGCGCGTCTTTACGCGTTTGATCAAGAATAAACCGTAACATGTGGCATATCATTTAGAAGCGCAAACTTTGCTCTAATGGTGAGTACCAAGTTTTCTATGTAAAAGTGGGAAAACTTTAGAGTTTTATTGACTTTTTTGCAGATGGACAAAAGGGTAATCCGAGGCATTTACTTGTATGAATTCAAGCTGGGCACTACAGCTAAGGAGGCGGACGAGAAGATCAACGCCGCATTCGGTCAAGGATGTTCCACAATTCAGACGGCGTATCGTTGGTATCAGAAGTTCCGGAATGGAGATGAGAGCTTGGAAGAACATGAAGGTCGTGGGAGGCATAGTGATGTTGATGAGGATAAGCAGAGAGATGTGGTAGAGGAGGATCCACACAAAGGTACCAGGGAGGTAGCGAAGGTTCTTGGCGTCAGTCACAACACAGCTGCCCGGCATCTGAAGGAAATTGGAAAGACCAAGAAGCTGGAAAGATGGGTGCCTCACGAGCTGTCTGAGGAGCAAAGAAACCGACGATATGAGATCTCGTCCGCACTGCTTCTACGGAACGAAACGGACCCATTCCTTGATTGCATCGTAACCTGTGACGAGAAATGGATAATGTACGACAACAGGCGACGATCGGCACAGTGGATGGACAGCGATGAGAGCCCCAAGGTTTTTGCGAAGCCGGAATTGCACCAAAAGAAAGTAATGGTGACAGTATGGTGGTGTTCGCTGGTAATTATTCACCACAGCTTCCTCCCTCCCGGTGAATCCATCACGGCAGAGAAGTACTGCATTGAAATTGAAGAAATGATGAAAAAGTTGAAGGATATCCGGCCGGCCTTGGTAAACCGAAGGCGAGTTCTCCTTCTGCACGGCAATGCTCGCCCCCATGTAGCACGAATGACGTTGCAGAAATTGAATGAGCTGAGCATTGAAACTCTACCACATCCTCCGTTTTCTCCCGACCTCTCCCCAACAGACCACCATTTCTTCAAGCATCTTGGCGACTTCTTGGTAGGGAAAACATTCAAATACCAACAGGATGCCGAAAGTGCCTTCGAAGATTTCGTCAATTCCAGAACTTCTGATTTTTATGCTACTGGGATAAAAAAGCTTGTGCCACGTTGGCAAAGATGTGTAGAATCAGAAGGTTTTTATTTCGATTAATAAACTTGCCTACAAGCCGAGATATTAACTGTTTAAATTTACAGCGGTTCAGTGCCATTTATTTCGTTACAACCTAATAGAACGTGATGTGAAGCCCGACTACGGTGTAATAGTAGAGGGTCCATCCTGTTTTTTTTAAATATTTCCTTGCCCCGGTTGCAGCAAACTGACACCAAAAGGAAAACTGCAACATTCTGGTGCGCTAAGCTCGGGGGCCTTGTATTGAATTGTTATCAACCTTGGTAAGAAGGCACATGAATGCGAAATTGCACCAGAATGGCCCAGCTCAGTGCCGCCTGGGTAGGACACATCAGTGCTGTGTAAAACTTTAATTTCGTGCAACCCAGAACGTCGTATACAGCTGGAAATTGCGCACAAAACACTAGAAAACTGTGTAGACGTCAAAACCCCTTAAATCTCAACCTCTCAGTTGAGGTGCAACAACACCAAGAGAACCGAACCCCCGACCTCCTTCGCATGAAGCAACGCTCCCATCCACCGCGCCACGATCTGCCTGCCAATAGAGCCACCGCGGACGTATACAAGAGACCGATGCGCATCGATCGAACCTCCACGTGGGCGCCGAAGCAGCACACGTGCGCGGCGCGTCGAAAAAGTGTGCTCCAGCTCCAATTGCGCGCTCTTATGCCATGCATCTATTCCGAGTAGGGTCTAGTGATGTTAGCGGTTCTTCGAGTGTGTGAGCGAAATTTAGCATTAGAGATTGGGGCGCACCACTTCCGTGAGCGTGCGAGGGAACACATATTTCCCGTCAAAAATTACGGTAGCCCTACATCAACTGTCCTCCATTCTCGCTACCGCGCCTTGCGCCGTACCCCTTCTACGGTTAGCTAGTAGAGGCGCCAGCCTGAAAAGTACTGAGCTCCGCCTAAATTCTGAAGTTCCGCGCCTTAATGACTCACCATGCATTGTTGGGCCGCAAAAGTGTCTGGAGGAGTGAGGGGTTTTCGGTCCAATTCTCTGGATGCTACGTAGAAGAAAGAGATCCCCCTGTCTAGACTTGGATAGCCATTAGAACTAACCACTTGCTCCGCTGGCAATATGCCAGCCCCTGCTGGAGTACCACGCAAACTTGCACATCTATCCGTGCCAAGAATGCTTTCGTCGCTGAGGGGGACATCGGAGATGGGTTGTGCGCTCTTCGAGCGCACAAGTCGGCTAGGGAAGGGACTCCGGGGTGCGGACCATCCAGGCGGCTCGTGCCAAGAATGCTTTCGTCGCTGAGGGGGACATCGGAGATGGGTTGTGCGCTCTTCGAGCGCACAACTCGGCTAGGGAAGGGACTCCAGGGTGTAGTGCGTCCAAGGTGCTCGTGCAGGAACTGCTCCCGTCTCCCAGTGCTCTCCTGTAGCGGCGATGGAAGAGCCGCGATCCGCCACCGACCGCTCAACGACCCTCCTCCATATCGACTGACCATGGTGTCGGTGGATATCGAAAATGGCCACGTCGATATGACGCGATATCAGGAGAATCTGGTTAGATCTAAGTAAGACCCTAGACTTGCATCCAGCTCTGGCCTGACCGGTGGCTTTCATGCGCAGTAACCCAAGGAAACGATACATAAGTATTTTTGCGATTGCGCAAACCATTCGTAAGACCGTCGACCAGTAGTTATTCTATACGGTCATTTTCATGCGCAGATCTGGTAGTGCCGAGTGAAGGTGGACTGAACTCACCGAGATTCGTCGGGGTAAGTATAACGTCACACGGTCACGGCAGTCGGTTTGTGACTGAAAGAAGGACACCCATTCGACCAGATGGACTATGTTGCCCCACTGAAGTCGGTTCCACTCACCTCGATTTCGTGTATCTCGCAGATTTCGCCGACGCTCATCAGACGGTAGATGACAATCGCAGCCACGATGATTTGGAGCAGTTTGACAATGTAAAAGACACGCATCTGCGAACTCGCATAGATTCCTCGGACGAATTCGGCAGGAGCTGCCCCTCTCTTATGGACTCACCTCTGAGGGCGTTAATAGACCAGTCGTTACGCGTGAATGGATAGAAACTGAAGCAGACTGCCTTCTACCATCTCATCCACTCTATCCTTATCAGCCGCGCACTGATTCTCCATGTAGAATTCTGCCTTGGCGTGTTTGGGAGGTGGAAGAGCGGTGAGAACGATGACTTCTGGGGCCGGACCCATCAAAGATTAAACCGGCGGTAAGTGAGGTGTTAAGTTTAGAGATGAACACTTTATCGTGCTACAACCCGCATACTTGCGGTTTCAATTGTTGATGAATCTGGCCCACTGGCTCCGGATTGATCAATGTCGGGGTAAAGGTAAAGAATTCCTTGTGGCTATGCTGAGATGTCCACGGGGATCTTCGAGTAACTTCCACCCAACAGCATGCCTGTCAATGGTCGGGTAAGGCATGCGATGAGTGCCGCATTGTAGGTATGTTTCTACCCAGCGTTCCCTCGGGTTTAATCATTGATGAATCCGTCCGCTGGAGTGACCACAAGCTTTGAGTTCGTATAAATGAGACTAGACGGTCATGATACGGTTTCATGACCTTCTCAAAACCTCTCTGAATTCTGCGAGGTTTAAGTTGGTATCGTCACCTTCAAAGAATTCTGTTTCAGAATTCCAAGTCTCCAGTTCGAGATTGGCAAGTGGTCACCGGCGAACAGCTGCAGGAATACGGACAATCTGAATGGGACGTCCTACTACGGCACAAGTACATCGTCTTCGCCAGGTAATAGCGCACTACTACCGTAAGACTGGATGGATCGTTCAGCCGACAGGAAGCCAACCTATACGGGATCACCAGGCATTGTCGTTGGTGAACTGAATGTTATACCCAATTTTTTAGGACGAATCCGGAGCAGAAGCTGCGCATTGTACAAGAGGTCCAGCAGCGAGGGGAGACTGTGGCGGTCACCGGCGGAGGTGTGAACGACGCGCCGGCGCTGGCTCACGCGAACGTCGGCATCGCCATGGGACTGTGTGGTGAGCCTTGCCGTCTGCTACACTGGCAATAGTTAGTCAAGAATCGGATGAAGCAGTTGAAATAGCGTGTGGAGTCTGCTATAGCGCTGTGTCTGCTGGTAGGATAACACCCCCTTCTGCTATGCATAGAGCAGCTAATCCGTTCATCTCCATTCCTACCTGTCTGCTTATCCGTCCGTCGCGGTGACACAATGGCAGGAAGAGGGCTCGATGGGCATCAATTGTTTCAGCAGAGCTCATTGTTGAAGACGGAAATGACGAGAATGTAATGGTTGATAAACAGGATTCAAAACGAGTAAGCAGTGTCGATTCAACGGTGCAGTCCTTGTTTGGATGGGGATGGATCAACCTGGCCCGGGAAATGCCTTCCCTCTCCTTCCCCTAGATGCTCCACCGAGATCCCGTTCAGCCTGAAACGGCCACCGGGCGGTTCTGCGAATTCAATGTGGGAGAAAACACCACTCTGTCTCCCCGAACTATGAATGGTCCAATTGATTTGGCCATTGTCGATCGTTTTTTTTTTGTCTGGAGCTCACCGCTTCGTGTACTGGTCGTGTGGATATGTCGGCAAATGGAGAGACCTCACAACAAATAAACAATATTGATCGGCTGGCGAGTATTGGTCCACAACAGTTGTTCAGAAACTGGGCGAAGCAGTTGAAATAGCGTCTGAATTCCCCTACAGCGGATTGTCTGCTAATAGGGTAACACCCTCTTGTATTTACTATGTATAGCCCTCGCGGTGGACCCAATCGGTGAGCTCTTTTTTCCCACTTGGACTCTAGTGTTCGTCAGTGTATGTCCGAAAGGCTAGGGTAATCAGGACCGTTTGTTGGAGTAGACCGCAAATTAACCGCACACTGCAGCACCCTCAGGTCTCTGAAGGTGACGAGAAGTCGAGAAGTCAGGCCCTGCGAGATAAAAAAAGAATTTGGTCATAATATTCCCTGTTTTGATTCGAAACGTTTGGGGAAGTTCACCAATTATAGGATTTTTTACTTTGTTACTTATTTTTTTCAATTTAACTGCTCGAGTTACTGTCGTGCGCGTAAATCATGCAATAAACAGAAAAGAGTGAAACAGTGTCATAAAACAACAAATACAAATCTATTCTGAAAAGAGAGCACTAAAATATTTCGCTAATATTCACATCTAACTTTCTAGTTGGTTGCCAGGCAGTAGTGTCATAAGATTCGAGAAGACAAACCAGCAGGCGTTCACCTTGATTCCGCAGCAAGTTTAGCTCCCTAAAGCTTCTCCCTCCACGAGCCTGAGCTTTTCTCTCATGGTTCCAGCCATCGGAACAAGAAAAAGTCTATTGATCTGGTTGAGTATTTACCAGGAAGCTTTTTGAACATCAGTTTGTTATTTAATGATTGGTCAAGCTTTGACTTCTTTAGGAAAGCGATTTTCTTAGGATTAATGTCGAACGTCAAAACTTCTATTTTCAGGCAGCGACATCGCCAGACAGACGGCAGATATCGTTCTTCTGGACGACAACTTCGCCTCGATTGTGATGGGAATTGAAGAGGGCCGTCTTTTATTTGACAATCTGAGGTTTCTGTTTCCCCCCTTAGTCAGGTTTAGGACACTTATGCGACCAGTGATCAACGTGTCACTTAAGGCTCTCGCTGGCGTACACTTTTGCCCATCTCTGGCCAGAGATCTTCCCAATCATGCTCACGTTCATCCTAGGACTTCCACAAGGGTTATCGCCGATGCAGGTTTAACTCACACTTCGATCGGTTCGCCGGCATTGATTGCCGAACGAAGTAAGCGTCTCCGTTCTCAGATCCTTTCCATCGACTTGGCGTCGGAGATGCCACCCGCCGTATCCCTGGCCTATGAGCAGCCTGAGCAGGACATCATGCTGACTCGTCCACGCAGCAGGAAGACTCGCCTCCTCTCCAAGGGACTGCTCGTCTACGCATACCTGTTCGCTGGTACCGGCATCACTATCGGATGCATTGCGGCGTACCTTAGCGTCTACTGGTTAGTCCCTTAGAGCAGAGACCTATGGCTCTTGGCTCCTCCTACTGTTCCCAAGGAGTCCCGCCTTCTTTTAGGTACCACAACATCACATTCCAAGACCTGCTGTTCACCGCTGAACATCATTGGAAAATCGGCGCCGTGAACTTTACCACCAGCGACGGTGTCGTGTACGATGAGGCGCAGCAACTGTTCATAAAAGGACAGGCAGCCGCCGCCTGGCAGATTGTGCTCGTCATGTCGCAGGTCAGTTCTCTCGATTAAGGAAATAGTTGGGAATATACACCTCTTCAGGGGTAGGGCTTCAAAACTAAAGGGAAAGAAGAATGCAACTAAAGCTGACGAAGAAGATCATTGAAGTGACCCTGGAGAAATGTTGCCCAGAAGTGTTTTGGAGATTGTGTTTGGAGCAAAACTCGCCAGAACGGACGGAACCTTTTCTCACAAAGCAGTGTTTCTGGGGCTCGCTTTTCAATGAGCTGCCTCAGTATCTACACTGTGTTGTACGGGTTCAATAATAAAGGCTAAAATGGTAGAGCTTGTTCAGATTTGAAAGCATTTACTGGTTATCAGTCGTCTTTATAAAAAGTTGGACGCAAAACTGTAATTGCGATGCTGCTAAATAGTCCCTACTCTTCTATCTAAGCATATGACGTCTAAAACCTGGCTGAGGACGCCTTCAGAGTTTCCGTAGCGAAACTCGTGTAGGTGAGCGGTAATTGTTTTAGCTCATAGGCAAACTGTGGGCAACCGCTGTTTGAAACCTGTATGGATAACTCTGTAGCTTAATATCTACAAACAAAAGCCCCGCAATATGGTGGGTGAACTTTCTGGGGAAGTCTATGTGTGATAAACTCTGGTCAATAAATTTTTAATGAATTTTTTAGCGAAAATTTTTCGTTAAATTCCCTTTAAATCGTTAAATTTCGTTCGAAAAAATATAATTAACAGCGCATCGTAATTCTAACTAGGAAAATCAGGAAACCTTTTATATGACAATTTCACGTCAAAATTTACACGTTCCAAAGCGACTTGGGCACTTTTGAAATCAAACAGAACATCTTTCAAATCAAAGCGGACGTCGTCGATGCTGAACTAGGAACCTTTCAGATATACTCACAAAACCACAAGCAGTGAATTCAGCGTTTGAATTCTCACCGAAAATTTACATGTATTTTTTATTTACATATACATTAAGGGCATGTGTAGCGCAATGGAGGTGTCGGCGGTCGCGTGCACCAGGTACCTGGATTTCCTGCCCACGCCCACCAAACCTTCCGTCTTTATGGGGTCGGTGAATTGGCACCAGACTCATCTGGGAACAGCGCTAAACCGCTGAGTTGTTCATCGGCTGACCACCACAAGGCATTGCATGATCAAATACGCATTCAAGTCGCCTCCACGATATCCCGTAGAAATAGAATGCGTGGTGCATCTCAGAGGGGATTGAGTAACGCCATCGTTTATCCTTATACATTAAAATTTGATTTTATTTCAAGGCACGGGAAAATCGGTTTTTCAGAGTGTTGCGATACGCGTCATGTCCTCGACCAACATGTTATCATTTCCATTTGGATGATACTAACCGCAAGAACTCCCTCTGCATAACGCATTAGTGAATGGTGAAGAAAAACAATTAAATGAAGCACGCATATCTCCATTTAGCATCTTCAAGCTGTATTTACTATTGCTTTCTTGCACTTTGAAACAAGTCTAAAACCCTTTTTGCTAAAAAGAGTTTACAAAACATTATAAAAAGTTAAATAAAATGAGAATTTCAAACGCCGTATTCACGTTTTAGGGGAGCTGAATCATAAATATTCAGGGAGTCATTTACCAGCTTCTTAAAAAGTGCCTGGTTTGGAAGACGACCGGTTTCGCTTGGAAGATGTTAGTTTGGGGATTCGTGTGTCTCGCGATTAGTGGATAAACGCTCACGCCAGGGGTCAGACTCATCAACCGCTTACCGCCCTCTAACGGCGAAAATACCGCCAAACCTGATGCTGGCGAATGTCCAATATCACGGGCTTTGGCGGTATTTTCACCGTTAGAGGGCGGTAAGCTGGCCCCAAGGTTGTAAAGTCGTCCTAGAGCTGGACATGTGACTAATCACACATCCATCCATTTCATCCATTCTCGCTCCATATACAGCTGCTTTGTTACTTATTTTAGCCCCTCTTTAGAAGAAAGCATGTCAACGAGGTACCTACCGATGCAACTCCCTTGTCATTTCAGGTCTTCCATTTGTACAACTGCGCGACAAGACGCGTGTCGGTCTTCCGACACGGGATCACCAACGTCGTCTCCATCTTCGCCGTAATTATTGAGGTAAGTAAGACCAATCTCAGCCAGGAGTCCCTCAGATCCGCTGAATTCGCTTCAGATACTCCTGCTGGTGATGTTCGTCTACACGCCGGTCAGTCAGTACTTCATGGACACACACGCTCCGCCTCCACATGTGTGGGCCATCGCGCCATTGGTCGGCCTGTACCTGCTCGCCTACAACGAGGGTCGGAAGTACCTCATCAGGAACTACCCGAAGAGCAAATTCATCAAACTTGTCAAGTGGTAGATCCGAACTCGATTGCCGTCGGATGTGAACGCGATTCGCTTGGTCCCAATGCCCCAACACACACAGATGTTATGCCCGATGGGCGGAGCTTCAGCAAAAGCTTTCCAAATCGTGAATGGTAAACTGTATTGGGATATTTGTTCTGAGGAAAGCACCTTTTCGCAGGTGGCCTATCTTAGAATACTCTTAACACTAGTGGGGTACGGAGCCGGGCACATTACTGGAAGAATCCGAGCAACAAAGAAATTTCATTGTTGTAGCATTTCTGCCCTTCCTGGCGCAAACTCTCTTCAATTATGCCTTCTCTTCAGGAGGTTGGTCAGTCCTTGATGTTCTCGACAGACAGGCCTTCAGTCCCGCCATCACAGGTTTACATTGCAAAGTTGACTGTATTACAAAGAAAATGAGACAGCAACAAGCGCTTTCATTAAGGGGTGTATCATGTACCAAATATGGGCGTGGCCAATTCACCACGGACCCAACACATATGGCCCAGAAGCCCACGGTCCCTTTCTAAAGCCTCGTCCGTGAGTTATCTACCACCTAACTTAAACCTCCTCCGTCCTCTGTTCACTGGTGGTAAATAATGCAGCTCCCCCTCCATTTGCTCACCCGCCGGCGGGCGTCATTTGTGTGGCAATTGTAGAAATTGGTTTTAAAATATGAACCTTCGTTCTTACAAGGAGGTCCTAGCACATCGACAGGCGCCATTCCTGGCATATATATATATATATATATATATATATATATATATATATATATATATATACGCTACAGAGGAAGCACTGCTGAAGTGCCTGTAGTGTTCTGATCTGCACAGTGCCTTCACCTTTCTTGTAAATGTGGTCCCGCCCCTTGCTCCGCCCGTCGGGCAGAACTCGCAGTCGCTCGCATTCACTTCTGTGATCGTACTACTCGATTTGAATAAGAAAAGTTCGGTATCACTCATCAACAACGCTCGTATCGGGAGGAGGGCCACCCAGAGGGGGCGTGTGCGGTCGTCTTTGCCTTGCTTGGAGCGTTTCCGCGTCCCCAAGAAGCCGAGGTGTATCGGGGGACGGGGGACGGTCAGGAGGTATATCCGCCCCTTGCTGGGGGGGGGGGGGGGGGGCATGCGATCTTCCTCTCATCCCCTTTGCTCACCCACCCCCAACCCCCTAGACTTCACCGAGAGTCTAACGGCTGCCTTACGAAACCTTTGACACACAAGAGAAAGGGCCTGTTCATACTTCGCGACAAGAGCGACAAAAGCGAAAAGAGCGACAAGAGGGAGTGGAGCGACTGGGGCGACGGATGTAGTGTGGTGTACGTAAATAATTACGCATTTCACACTACATTCGTCGCGGAGTGTGGAGTACGCAATTATTTACGTACACCACACTACATCCGTCGCCCCAGTCGCTCCAGTCGCTCTTGTCGCGAAGTATGAACGGCCCCAAAGTTTGCGATCCGCAGAACAGCGGCTGTACCTCCTGTCGCGCTGCAGGTTTATCGCCAACTCCCACTTTATATCGGTAGGCGTGGCCACACGACAGGCTTTCACCTCCATACGAATGCAGCAGAAGAACCCCCAATGCGGTGTCCGTAGTGTAAGTGATCTAAGTAACCGTTTCCTTTTCGCTTCAAATGTGCTATAGAACGCAGCGTGTGCGGGTTCGCTCCGCCCATCGGGAATGGTGCATCGCCTCCAATACTACTTTCGCCAAACTGGTAGCAATAGGCTTCACGTAAAAAACCTAAATTCGCTTGAAAATAGCAGCGTATGGTCGCGGTTCCTCTGCGACTAATCAGCGACTGAGCACGTGTAGATACCGTACACGAGCCAGAAGCGGCTCTCACTCCACTCACTTGCCACTTCACTTTGTTTTCTCATCTCATATCTATTCAAAGCACATGTGATCGTTTCTGTTTCCTTTCCATTGTGCGCTGAGGCTCATGCTTGATTTGCCGCCGACATCGATCATCCTCGCTGCTTAATCGATATCGCGACGCGCGGCGACACAAGCATGAACCCCGCCTGCGACATCATCATGACCACCCGCCCGTTGCACTGGTCTCATCGTGCCCCCATGTATATATCGTCAGCCGGTCACAAAGGCTGCCCCACCCGTTGTTTGTGCCAGTTGTCCATGCCTGTTCAGTTGCTGCTCCATTCGGGATTGTCGCGCTCCATTTGCTCAACGCGACTGAGCGCAGCGTATTTGGTCGGTATTCACTAGTCTCCCTCGCTGCATTTATGAATTTTAGATAAATTTTTATTGTTATAAATTCTTTTCTCTTTGGTTCGCGCACAGCTATCACAATTCAGACGAACTAGAGGACGTTTGAAAGTGGCACAAGTTCGAGATAGAGCAGTCATCAGAGTACGAAGCTCAGAAGTAGGAGTCGAAGTCATCAGCCTAGCGAGAGAACAATCACCAGAATTATGCGCTTTGAGTGAGTCTGATGAGGTTACCGTAACAAGTACAGGTGATATGAGTTGGGCGTAGTACACCCTCCAGTGGCCGAGCACTGCGACTACCAAAGCCATCGATATCGATTGGACAGTGGAGCGAATCGATATTGATGGCTTCTTCGTCGCCGTGACGTGAATCAAGTATAAAACCATATAAATATTATAGGAATATGTACATAAAGAGCAGGAAAGCCAGTGAGACGTCTGGAGGACCCGAGTTTAACCGCTACTACACCACCAGTCGCTAGAGCAACTTCTTGTCGTTGATTCCGAGCGCTTTGAGCCGCTCCACCTCCTCCTTCAGTCCCTTCAGATTCGCCTCAGTCGACTCTGCAAACGGATCTTCAGTGAAGAAACAAACTCGTCCAGTACACCCTGGCCACGCCCCTGAATGGGCAGTTTGAACATTTCTCGAACCTATAAGCCACATAGGGACTGATTTGCACTGACCTTCTGCAGAAACGAGTAACGGAGTCTTCGGCGGAGATGGGAGAGGTGTTCTGGAGGAGAGCAGATGACCGAGGAAACGATCGAACTCCATGAACGACAGGCTGTCGTGCAGCGTCTCCAGGGACCGAAGCGGTGGCCAGAACCGCTTGATTTCTGAAGATAACTCTCGTTGGCTAGAACAGGGGCAGAAAACCTCCAAAGCAGTCTCGACCTCCGACGGAAATGTCGTCTTCAGCCTTGTATGTCTGAAGACGCGGCGCACTGGATGATCTCGCGATCACCGCCGTCGACATCACCGCTGGTCCGGGAATGTCTGAAAGCGATTACCGATTAGTGAAACACTGACTGCCACCTTATGAGCTGAAAACTGCGATCTTACGAAAGCGATGTGAAAATATGATGCGGTCGAGCTGAGCAATGCACATGGGACACGTTCCGCATGCAATACCATTTCCACACTCACAAATCGACTCGGCCCGACTTGCTATCCAAGCTAATCAATACCTGGATCCCAGGGAAGCCTTATGTATACCTCACTCCTTGACGCTATACTAATGCTCGAATGACCCATTCGAATGGGTATCCGAATGATTTTCATTCAAATTTGAACATTCGAAAAATCGCGTTTTCCGAATGTATTCGAATTCCAATATTCAGAAAAATGGGGTTTTGCGAACATATTCGGTTTCGAATGCTCGAAAATTTTCGGTATTCGAAACCGTTCGAATACTCAAGATTTCCCAGGAAGCAAAAATTATTCGAGTATTCGAGAAGTGTCATTCGAATGCCCAACGATAATTTGTGTAACGGCGTATTCTGAAAAGGCTTGTTAGGTTTTTCAAAGTTCACTCATAGGCTGGCTCACATGTGAGACTTTTGGACAACGACGACGAAATTATAAAGGCCCCCACAGAGTTCTGCGGCAACGTCGCTCGCAGCTATGGTTGAGGATAGGGCAGAGACGCCGCCGGCGGCGAGCTCTGCGTCTCCGCCCTATGGTTAAGCATAGGGCCGCGGCGCTGCCGCAGAACTCTGGGGGTGCCTTAAGAGCTCTTTTACAATGACATGGCTCATTGTGTTGTCCTTGTAAAGGAGCTAACTTATAATTTCATCGTCGTTGTCCAAAAGACTGGATGAAGTACTCTCTCCTCCCCACTCCCTTTTTCCCACTGGAAATGCATCCCCAGAAACCTAAGGATACGATCAAATATTAAAGAAAAAACAAATCAACAGGCTGCTCACAAGTTTGGCGCCGACTCTTGTCCGCGTGTTCACCACCGCATTTGCCCAGCAGCACGTTCGTGCTGATCAGCCGATTCTGCACCTCTGAGCCTCCTGGAGAAGATGGTGATTAGACGTGATTTTTAATACGAGAAGGAAAGGAGCATATGAGAATAGAGGTGAAGAAAGAAGGAAAAGAAGTGGGTGAGAGGATGACATCATCAGATAGTCCACGCATGCATCCTTTTCTATGGTATTAGGAACTCTACCGATAAGGCAGTTTGTACTTCAGTCGCAGCGCACGCGACCATCAATAGCTGGGGTGGATCGTTGCCTTTGATGTGCCACGAAGCACTACGACCGAAGTATAAAAACTACGAAAACCAACAAAATTATCTAACCTGTTAGTAGATTGACTGTATGGTGCTTGAACCTATACGGGAATCGTGAGCGACGCGCTAGAATGAGAACACAATTAGTCGGTTATTGATCGTTATCGATTTTCCTTCTTCTAGGCAAATCGTTTCGAACCACATAAAAGTTAACTGTCAATAACAACAACAACACGAACATCTATCTAAGCTCTAGGCATCGTTATGAACAGAGAGAGAGACAACAACGGATACCACAACTCTTCGCAAAAAAGGCACCGCGAACAACTCGTCCAGAGGGCGTGGCGATCCCATGGGATGGGCGTGTCTCCCTACTATGAGCCCCGCTTCCTCATGGCCTTTTACTGTGATGACAAGCCACACAAGGAGGGACACAAAGCTCCCTCGAAACCCGTCGATGGGCCGAGATGTGACCAGGAGAGACAAGCGGAGGACCAGATCAGTCAGTAAAAATGATGTCATCACACGACAACTCGTCCACATACATTTTTCTTCGGCATCCATCTTTGGCAACGCTGAAAAAATGCAGGTGTTAGAAGATGCAAATGGGCCAGCGACGCCGTCGCCACATCTGGACGACTGCCGACCCGGAGGGCGTGGCTACTGAAATCAAAGCCACGCCCCCGAGGACAGAAACCGCCAGCTGTGGTAACGCGTTCAGCCGACAACGATCCAATGAATAAAAAGAGAATGAAGGGAGAAAGGTGATTATTAAGGGATAGACTACACGGAGATGTCGGGTTTTTCTGGTTACTGATCACTCACACAACCAATATCGACCAATATTTCTGGCAAAACACACGCGCACACTGGCACAGTACTCAAATCTGAGTCTGGAATGCTGCAAAATTTAGTCGTCACCGGAAGGGTGTCTACGCAACTACTAGAACGGCCGCCTTGGTTTCAGTGGATGTCTGCTCTTCAACAGCGAAACGCCTTCCTCGATGGCCAACTATGTGGGAACGTATGAATCTCATGTGGAGCTAGCTCCTTTTCTCCTGCCTTACCGCTCCGACACATATTTCCAGAAAATTCTGACTAATTTCAACCGGAGCACCCGTAGTCAGACTCACATCCACTGTCCCTGCGCTCGGCCTGCTTCTCCTCTCCTTCCGTGATGCAACTCATCGCCTTTCTCGTCTCATCCACGAGATCTTTCGCCCACTTTCCGCGCCCATGACCCACCGTCTCCTGATGGTCGTCATCGCCAATGGACACCTTAAAGATCGTTGCAGTAAGAAGTTAAAGTACGCACTGCTACATCCGCAACGGAGTTCCAACAAAAAAGACACAACGCCACGTTACTTTTTTTTTTTAAACCATGTATACAAAACAACGATCGCCCAATATTACAAAACGGCACCACATGCTTAGCCGTCATCTTAAACGTTGAATACAAAGCCTGAATACGTGCAAAACAGTTTCACTAGAAAGCTATTGTCAGGCTTAAATGGCTACGGCTAAACATGTATTCCATCGGATCGTAATTATCTATTGCATACCATTTTCACGTTGAATTGGAAACTATTCAAATCAAAGTGGACACTAGTCTAAGCCAGCTTTAAGAGCTTTGAAATCAAAGCGAACTCCTCCAAATCGAAATGACCTTCGTGCAAGTTAAACTACGGACCCAGTAAGATGATTACTATAATTTTTCGTTCAATGAAAATTTGGTATGACTTTCCTTGATATTGTTTAGTTTACCTGCCGCAATAGGTGTAATAATTTTTATATATTTTTTATTTTTAGATAAAAAGTAATCAACTAGAATTTGTCTTAAAGCGAAGCAAAAAGGCAAGCATATAGCATATTAAAAGATGAGATTGCGCCATGCACTCCGAAAGTTCGCAGCAACTCTTATCTGAATTATAGGTTAAACGCCACTTACATGAACCATCAAAGTGAGGATATGTGTGCTCTCTGAGTTGCTTTTTCTGTATCGCTAAGAGGTGCCAAACTCCATGCAGACTGAAATCCTGCTATCAAACGGATAAAAATCGCTACGTCTTGGACGAGGGCATGGCGCAATCTCTTTTTGGCACTAAATATAGCCGCCTTCCTGCTCTTTGAAACAGGCTTTAAACCAATATTTTTTCTCAAAGTAAATTTTTCATAACATTTCAAACAATATGTTCACTTATTAGATGGGCAAAGTGAAACTTCAAAGCAAGTTAAATTGAATTTTTCCTTGAACGAAAAATTATTCCAACATTTAAACAGTCTCTAGTTTAATGTGAAAGAAACTCATTTCGATTTGGAAGATTTCGCTTTGATTTCAAAGTCTTAGCCTACATTAAAAAAGTGTCCAGTTTCATCTGAAGTGTCCAATTCGACGTGAAAATGGTATATATTCAGGGTGGAACCGTCTGCTATTCGTAGGAAGCGAAACGATTAAACTATGGTTTTCAAGATGATGACTGGGAAGATTGCACTTTCTTTTAGGGAGCTAAAACCACTCCACCACAAGAGGCTGTAGAGCTAAAAGTTCATTATCCTACGGCCAAAAGTTATGTACGCGCCTCCTTTTCTTACTCAAACGGCCGCTCTAAAGTCTTCATGTTTTCAAAAAATAAGTGCGTAAATAGGCTGGGGAGGGGTACTCAGTGGATATTCGCCGCGATAAAAAGACACGTGTACCCATTTACATCAGACATGATCTAGCTCAGCTCATCATAGGGGTAAGACAGTGGTGCTGCGCAAAATGTTGATTTCGCACAAAAACATAAAACGTTGTATAGGGCCATCCTCGGAGGTGACCCCCTCTGAGCCCATTTGCGCCAAAACACGCTTTACCATGCACGTTATGCCAATATAAAAGGCTCGTTAACATTATCTAACGACTCCATAATTCGCCCTTTCTTGTCCTTTCGGTTTATTGCCAATGTGTTTCACTAATGGCGTTTGTTTTGTCGCGTGATGTCAGGCAAGTATAAATAAATACGTTTATGGGCCTATTCACAGACGCCGATTTTATGGCCACATTAAAATGTGGGAATAGTTCGACACGTACGCGATATGTGTATGATATGCCACGTACGCGCTGACTACCGCCTGGGACCACGTGCATCATATACCATGCACGTCCATTTAAAGGAGTTTTTTAAAGAAATTAAGTAATCAGTCTGGTCCATTATGCATTTACAATTTACCCGTAATCATTTGTAGTACCATTCCAGCGGTTCTTTGGTGTATTTTTCGAACAGAGGTTCTTTCCGAACATTTTTAGTGAACACACAACCAGGGACCGATAGCACACGCCAGTCGCCTCCGAGCGAGCATTCTGTGGGTTCAGGGAGTCAGCAGTCTTGCACCGAGTGCCAAAGTTAGACGAGGTGTACGCTCATCGAGTGATCGATGCTAGAAAACATTTCCCAAAAGTCATGAATCACATCGAGCACTGAGTGCATGACTTCCGAGACAGTCTTCTATCCTCAGAAACTCGGTGCCATACGTCTGGGACGCGAACCTCTATGTGTGACAATCGCATTGAGTCAAGGTATCTGCAACGCGGTCGCGGATGTCGTAACTTACTGGGTGTCAATTGACATTAATGTAATGCGAAACCCACACGCATCCAGCGGTCCCTCTAATGGTAAGATGTCCTTTTTTACGTCAATGCTTTCGATGGAGCCTTTGGAATTAAGCGCGAGCAACAGAATGGATGACGCAAAGATGGACTGAAGTCGCTCTCATTACGTCGCAGAAGTCCATTCCATTAAACCTGGTATGAATTGATCTACTGTGAAACAAAATCGCTAGCATACAGATAGGAGTATCCTGACCACGCTGCTACATGACCACACAACTCACCTAACGATTACTAAACCACGGGCCTATCAACAAAATCGACTCAAAAGCAAGAAAGAAGCAGTCTTTCAACGTTCAAAGGATTTCTGATTTCTTCACATCTACTTCCTCTAGCACAAGAAGTGCTGATGGAAAACTTACGACTGCATCAGCTACAACGCTGGTCGGGTCAAAGCTCTTCAGTTCTAGAAGCGTATCAATTTTCGTCGCGTTCTTTGTTCTTCTTGGTCATTGAGTTATGCCGCCTTCAAGAAGCATGTTGCTAGGTGTATTGTTTAAAGTTACGTTTTATTTCATTCGTCGGAGACGTATGCAAGTGAGCTTCTTTGTCTTTCGGTGTGTGATGGTTCTTTTGCATTTTTTGTGTCGTTTCTGACGCGCACAATAAGCAAATAATTAGAAAGTCGGAACATCAACGCGAAAATTCCATTTCCTTCTTATAGTCATCGTTGAGTGCTCAAGAGTTCCACTGACTCTTGAGTACTCAGGGATAACTACGAAATGTTAACTAGTAGGCGTTTTTGTGTTAGGAAGTGCTGTTGTGTTGCGTAATGTTGGGCAGCGTTATTTGATCCGATGTTCGATTGATTGTCATTGCTGTAGTCGTTCCATTGCGATCCTGCGTAATCGATTGTGAGCGACATGGGACCACGCCAAGCCGACCTATAGCTCCTGTGTCTAGGCTGGGCTTAACGCTTCCGCAAACTCTTGCGGCAAAGCGGCGGCCCTATCCTTAACCAAAGAGCAGGGACGCAGAGCTTGCCGCCGGCGGCGCCGCGAAGCCGACCGCGATAAGGCCCATGCACACTTCTGCGACAGCGCGGCGTGGCCATTATGAAGCATAGGGCCGCGACGACCGCGGCGCGACACTGCGACACGTGCCGCAGGGAGGGGGCATGCACACTCTTGCGGCTGTCGCGGCGGCTATCGCAGGCGACGCCGCGCTGAGTGCCGCTGGCTGGAATGGTTCAAATCATTCCTGGCGACGCGACATGCACGGGGACGTCGGTCCCGTTGCCTATAACGATGCTCTAACGCGACCGCGCCGCGACCGCCGGATTTCGCGGAGGTAGCCGTCGCCCCACTTGTCGCGCCGCGGTGTCGCAGAAGTGTGCATGGGCCTATAGAGATCGCATAAGGCCCATGCACACTTCTGCGACACCGCGGCGCGGCAAGTGGAGCGACAGCTACCTCCGCGAAATCCGGCGGTTGCGGCGCGGTCGCGTTAGAGCATCATTATAGGCAACGGGACCGACGTCCCAGTGCATGTCGCGCCGCTTGGAATGATTTGAACCATTCCAGCCTGCGGCACTCAGCGCGGTTGCGATAGCCGCCGCGATAACCGCAAAAGTGTGCATGCCCCCTTCTGCGGCACGTGTCGCTATGTCGCGCCGCGCCCGTCGGGGCCCTATCCTTCATCATGGCCGTGCCGCGCTGTCGCAGAAGTGTGCATGGGCCTATAGAGCGCACACAGAACGTGGGAAAGTGAATAGCAGCGGTAGGCTCCGACTAGAGAGTGCAGTGCCTCCTCCGCCGTTGGCGTCGCCGCTAGCCACCAGCAAGACTCGAATGTGCGTGAGACGCGCTTCAGAGTTTTGCCGCCTGCCGCTTGCAGGAAAGGTACGCGGAGGCCTTTAGGGACCGCATCTGTAAAAGCCGGTCTGGCATGGCTCCACAGTTCAGCTCTTGTCTAGCGAAATTCGAACTTACAGAGTTTCCACTATTACCTATGCAAAGACTGGAAATCAGAAAGGATACTGGGAAGTCAAGGAAAAGCAGTCTTTCGTCATAACCTTCTCGAGTAAGGGGAGCCAGTGCTCGAAGCGGCGCTCCATCGCACACCGTTGCTACACCGTAGCAACCTTCTCATCGCAGAAGCTATCTAGGAGTCGTGGCAGACTTCGCGCTTAGCTATCAGTTAAGTGATAACCATAGGCCACAAGCGGTGTGTCCCGCTGTTAGGTACAAGGTTCCCGAGGGCTAGGCAGTCTTATGTATGTTGTTCAATGTTGTGCAATATTGCCCTGCTCGATTGATAATCTTTGTGCTCGTTCAGTTGAGATCCCGCGTAATCGAAGGTGAGCAGTGTCGGTAGGGGCGTGGGAGCGCGCCCAGCCCACCAGTCACAGCTAAGATGGGCTTTGGGACCCATTCTGTCTATAAAAGCCGCCCGGTATGGGTCAGTCGGCATTCTTGCAGTCGTGCGTTCTCTTGAGCGGTCATGCACTTGACCTTCTAACGACTAGCAATCTCTCGGACCGACAGAGTCTCACTTCTGGCTGAGCTGAGGGAAAGGAATGGAACCTGGGAATACGTAGAGGCAAACTCCCCGCCAACCTAGTGTAAAATGGGAAAGCTAGCACATCTTTAGTTAGCACGTTGGCTAACATAGTAAACGACTCAGAGGTGCGCTTCCTGCTCGTTCGACACCGCAGGGTGTAGAGCCCCATTCCAATACGGGAAGCAGGGTGTGTGAAGTACTCTAGTGCCGCCGTATAATTATTTCATAAACCTTATATGCACAGCGGTATGCGTGTCGTACGTGAACTGTTCAACCCAGAATACTGTCAAGTTGTCAAGTACTGGTACGATACGAGCTCGGTGCCCTCTCATTTCAGATAGTGACGACTGTCCCTCCGGACCGCGAGCGAGTCATGAGTCATCGAACGTCTATCCTATGTGAGCGGCGGAGAGTCGTTGGATACACCTCCCTCAGAAAGGGGCGGGGCGAGGGGCGCGCCGAGGACAAGATGTCCGGGTCTCTGTCTTCACATGGAGGTATCGCATTTCTAATCACTTCCCTTGGCCTTGCATCTCTATCCTGTACTGATTTCGTTCTTGAGACAAGAGTCAGAACATTGTTCACCATATGTGGAACAAAAATTCCCGAAAATGCCGAAAATTTAAAGAATTGGCGTGAAAACTGAAAAAATCTAGAGAGAAGGATATTCTCCTTTCCTCAACTGCCTCCATAACCGAACCGACTGGAAAATGACTTCAGAGTTTCCCGAGATGCGCTTCCCAATCGTCCCCTATCAGTTGTGAGGTTTTTTGACGATGTCACTCCATTTAACGACGGTTTCGCGCGTAGCAAACTTGTCCAAATAGGGCGGCGCTGGCAGGGCGGGAAGTGGGCGGCGGGCAGCACGGTGTACCGAACGACTGCCCCCCTATGTGAGCCGGTCGACCAGGAATGGTTGTGCACAGATAAAGCTGTCGATAACACTGACAGGGGCCAAGGCTAGGCCTCCATGTCAGCCTGCCGATCTCGCTAATACCCCATAACCCACTAGACACGAAGAGGCCAGCACTGACATCGCGCGCGAGTTGACCAGTTGAATCCAGTGTACCGTACACGTTATCCAGTACTGGTGTGGTACGAAATCGGTCGCCACTTCTTCTTCGGATTGGTGCTTGAGTTCCTCCGGAGTGTGGGTAGACATGAACCCAGTCACAGTAGGACCCAGTAAGGGATTCTCACCAGTCCAACTCGAGAGATAGCCATGAGGAAATGCTATGTGCTAATGAATTTATCGTCAAAGTCGCCGTGGTGGCAACTGCCAAGACCCCATGGAAGCCCGCTGATCTAGCTGCCATCACAAAAATCACTAGATATGAGATCAGCAGGATTGACAAGAAACACTTGAAAATAGTGAATCTGAAGACATTTTTCTCTGTTGGAGTCGGAGGGGGGGGGGGGCGGTCTTGTGCTTCCGTCACGGAATCCCATTATTGTGCGCTCACCTCGCTTCTAAACCCTGAGCTCGACCGACATCGGTGTTGATGACGAGCAAATGCATCAGCCCATTATAATAAGTGTATGTAACCTAGAAGGCACGAACACGAACACGAAGTGACCGTGCCGCGCGTGGTGAAAGTCAATACTACAATGACAGCGAGGAGAAAATTACCTGGCTCGGGCTCTTCACCACTCCGTTGCTTCGTATCCACTCTTCCGGGACTTCGCGTGGTCGATCACCCTCCTCGCTCGCCTTCTCGCCGCCTGTCGCATGCCTCTGACGCTTACCTCCCTTGTCTTCTGTGGCTGAAAGATGTGAGAGCTAGCCACTCGCCGTCAAAGTCAACCTACGCGATGAGTTAGGGAGTTAGAGAAAGAAAGCACGAAATCACACCGTGCCATGCATGCAGATGATGACGACGAGATAAGAGGAAAGGAGAACTAGAAATGTGACGAGAAAGAAAGTGTGGGAAAACGGTGGCAAAGGGGCTAACGATGCTGTTTCGAGGTCACTTCGTCGAGCGCCACCAGGTTGACCGAATTCGCATCGTTCAGGTCGTCTTCTGAATCGTGCTGATGCGCTTTTGACGATGAGCTCACCAGTCTACAACAGGGAGACAGTTCGATGACGCTAAAATTTGACAGCGAGTGGGGCTAAACCATGCCCAACGAGCAACACACATACCCAGAAGCCTCAGCCGCTTTCTGATCCTCGTTTGCGCTTGACACCGACACGTCGTCCGCCATCGTCGGCACCGGCACCGCCATGAATATCGGCGGAACATCCTCATTCTCCTGGAATCGCAGATCAGTGGGTCTTCCGAGAGTCTGGCGAGGCCCTCAAAGCTCTCCACATACGTTAGCCGCCTCCACAGTTCCAGGTGAGATGGAGCCGTTGCTGTTGCCTTCACGAGAATGGCTCTTTGTCATGCCATTCGACTTGCTTGAACGTCATTAGTATAACAGCGTAGCTTATAGTTATGTTGTCGCACTACGGCTAACCTAAGAATAACCCCTCCTAAAAGGGATTAACTAACTACCAAGAACAAGGTAAAGCCTACTTCAGCCGATTCTCGTAAATCCGCTCCTTCTCCGTAAGGAAGCAGGGGTACAACCCCGGTGAGAACAGCAGCTCGATATGGAAGCGCTCCATGCCGGTCGCCTGGCTGTCTGCTCGGCTGTCCTCATATACCATCAGAACTACCTGAGCAGAAATAGTCAACCGCTGCTCTACTATAACTCGAGATCAAGATCAAGAAGCAGCTCACTTGTGTCATGTAGTTGAACTCGGTCACGCCAGACAAGAAGTTCATCGCCCGCTGCCATTTCTTGTCGTCGGTCTAAACAACAGCTTCAAATGCAGCTCGGTTCCAACTTTAAAGCAAAAAATGAGAAGCCGTGCGACGTTAGAACAACGCATCGGGGAAAAAATAAATATAAAAACCAAAAATGTCGCCGTTACTGTTCTGAAAATTGAACTTCCATCGATAGGTGGACCGTAAGGTTTACAAAAGAACATGGAAACTGTCACGGACCTAGCCGTTCTGAGGGGCAACGTGAGCTCATTCTGCATTAGATGACAGACTCGATGAAGCGCTGCCAGATTCTAGCTTACCGGGCGAAACAAGCGGGGTCTTCAGGAACGGATTTTACTAGCCTTAATTATCGACAGAGGTGGTAGATAATTCATTACAGTCTTAGGAACCGGCAGAATGTCGTCAAATATGAGCATGAAGTGGAGCTTGTACTGGTGTTGATGGAGGTCACCCAGCACGCTGCAGTGACGCTCACCTTTTTTATGCTGCATGTTCTCCATGTTGTGGAGCGTAAGGAGCTCCTCGATTGCAGCTTTGGTTTTGTTTTCCCTATTAGGAGGTCTCGTTTTCCATTCATTAAAACCTTATAAGGTCCCTGCATCAAGCACTACAGCAACTTCGAAATCACTCTAATAACGTCAAGTAGCGCTTCAACTCACCGAACACAGACCACCGTATCGAATCAAGTTCATCAGTGTGTGGATATGACTCTCACTGGTGAAGTATAAACGTGTTCGGACGTGGCGGAGTGGAGTGGCAATGCCTTCAGAAGCTCTAGAAACATTCCCATGCAATTTTCCACATTCATTTAGTCCGAGAGGAGCGAAGCTTGCATGCACTTCATGCGTAGGTTGAGGCTTGGATGAAATCAAATTCTGGGAATAACTTGGCACAAGTTAAACTGGGGCCGGATTCATCAACAATTAAACCCGCGGGTATGCGGGGTATAAGGGGTAGAGATAAGATATGGGGTAGAGATGAATGCTTCATCGTGGGTGTTTCGACCCCTTATACCCGCGAGTTAGTCGTTGATGAATCCGGTCCCGGAAAGTCTTGGCTAACGGAGAGATGGGCGAATAATGCAAAGCAAGGATCGGCTCCACTATTAGAGCGATAAATCCAACAAGTAACTACTACCGCAAGTCGTGTTCCTTCCCGAAAACTGAAAGCAAGCTTTACCTTGGATCGAGCCTTGTCTGGCTCTCATCCTCTTCAGAACACTCAATGCATCGATGCAGGTCGTTTCGGATCTTCTTCAGCAGAGGAGTGCACACGCGCTGAGCCACACAGATCTTATTCTCCTTACGGATCCCGTATTCCTAAAAAGAGTTAAACTAATTAAAGAACCATACTGCTTGTTACAACCTCTGTTTGTCATAGTTTCCGACATTTGACCTTTAAGTATCATTGTGTGCACGATAATAAGCGATAAATAAATGAATAATAGATAAACTAGACCACATCAAGAAAACACTTTTAAAGAAGTACCCACTGAGGGCTACAAATTTCTGAGAAACCCTGGGCTCATTTCAAATGTTCTGACTTGTTCAGGTGTTTGCCAAGAACGTCAAAGTCTATGGGAGAAATGTCGTGTCTCGTCTACCTAGAGTAACACTAACCTATACGATATAACGGAAGAGCTACAGGGACCAGCTCGTAGAAGGTGAGTAAATTAGGTCTCAGGACGAAGTCAGGTGGCCTTCGTTAGCCGATAACAACTCGGTTAAGCTTAAGGCCGGTTCATGGTTCACGACAGTCGGTAGTGATTGGACTATGACTTTCACGGCTACAACTAATTTGCATGATTTGTATGGGGAATCGGTCCCTCCCGGTGCGGACTATGAATGAGGCCTAACAAACAGTGCTTGTCAACAAAAAAGGTTGCATACGAGGCTATCGAGAGGAGAAGCAGTGGTTAAAGGTCTTCCTCTGCAGCTCAGTTCTCAAATAATGCTGCCCAACATCCACAAACAGTGCAGAACAGCCAATGAACAGATACTTAGAGCATAAGCGGGTAAAGGCTTTCTACGTTTTCAGGCCAACGGACTTGCAGTTGAGACCCCTGCCAAGAATCCGAGCAACAAATGTATAACGGGGAACTCCGCGGATCTATACTAATCGGGAGAGGGATAGGGTGTTCTGCGCAACTGTCGCCATCCCTTGAATGTCTTCGAAAGCTGCAGCAACCGTCCCGCAATGTGAAAGATCTAGGGCAAGTTCAGATAAGCGATGATGCGGCATGAAGGTAGGGGCACAACTTCCACTTCAGGGCCGTATGCTAGTCTACCCCGAGTCTCCACCGATGGGGGATTGGGGCGTGATAAGATATTGATTTTGATTGGATTTCTTCCAACGGGGGGACACGAGCCTACTGCCCCAGGATTGTCCTTTCCAACTGGGATAGATCAAGCTCCTTCACCCATGCCAATCTTTACAAGTATCACTATGCCTTTCCATGGACTCATTACATTTACGTCCGATATCGTGGCGAATTCAAGAGAGCAAAATAAAATAGCACGTGGAACTGCAAAAACATGGGTCCTGAAACGATTAGACCGTCCGTGACGATCTGTACAACAGCCCAGAGTGTGTGCCTTCAGCTGATGGTGTTTGTTACCTGCGGCACGACGATATCCGCCATATTTTTGACACATACGTACATCCGCTCGAACTCGCCCTCGTTGTTCACGCAAAGGTCAGGGTTGTGCTCCATGTCATACTGAAACATAAGAAACCGTGAAGCAGGCTTTAAGTAGCTCAGCGATGCCGCTAGATCAAACCTTGATGTTATCGTAGATGTCGGGTATCTTCGAGATGTCGTATTCGACGTCACCACCCTTGATCTCGCGTCTGAACTCCCGCAGTTCCTTTCGCCATCGTCGCTCGGCTAGATCCCACGTCTCGTTCAGATACAGCGTCCGATCTGGAAGTGCTTGGTGAAGGTGAAACCAGTCTAAGTGGCAAGCGAAGCTTTGTATAACCAGTGAGCCTGTCACGGATGAGGTGGCGTGGCGCTCAATGGGTCTATGGTCGGGAAGCACACGCCGTCTCATCTGGGACAGACTCCCTGCACTCTAGCCACTATGCACATGGAAGCCCCTGAACGGACTGTGATCGTTAACACCTTGGCGACAACCGAACCCTGACCGGGTTCGGTACTGCGACGCCAACGTATCAAGTGGAATGCTTCCTCGTACCAGTTGAATACACACGTGGTTTACTGTATTTGTTGTGGTTGATGATGTCGCACATCCGCTGCACGTAGCCGGCGATCTCGTGGCACATCTTCTTCGGATTACGGATGAACTCCATAGCGTTGGTGATCGACCTCAGGCCGTCGGGGTTCAGCGCCAGATAGTCTTCCGGAGTCCACTCTCGGTCAACCTTAAAAGCAGAAATCGGATAGAGCTATCGGAAGGCTGAATAATGGGCCGAGAGGGATAGTGTAAACCTCAGCCTTCAATAAAGCTTGTGCCAGAACTTACGCCGTACAATCGCACTTGTATTCTTCCGATTACATGACAAACCAATGGACGTATACCAAGACATACCTTCTGGGGCCCGAATCCTCAGCGATTAAACCCGCGGGTATAAGGTATGCGGATATAAAGGGTAGATATACTCACGACGAACCATTCATCTGTATCCCTTATACCACGCATACGAATGAATGAATCCGACTCTTGATTAACGTCAGGATCGATGTGGGCGTTAACCAAAGGCATATTTTCACTTCTTATCTACACTCTAATATCTACAACATACAGACTAGCCTTCCCTACTAGTTCATAAGCGAGATGTTGGCATGTGAGTGCATCTTTCTTACATTAGGGTTTTGGTTAGAAAAGCTTTTGGTACTCTATTTCTGATTTTTCGCAACGTCCATACGACTGATCCTCGTTTACATATGCGATTGTACAAAGTCTACGTTCTTCCTCATCTAGAGTATTGCTCTCAGCTATGGAACCCGAGCAAAAAAAAAAAGAAAGAGATTTTGCAAATCGAAAGAGTTCACAAAAACCTTCACGAAACTGGTTTTCCACCGTGCCAGCAATTTACGAACGAATTTTGCTGAATTACCTGATTATCTTAATCGACTGAAATTGTTGGGGTTGAAAAGTTTACAACACAGGCGTGCTGTAGCTGATCTTGTTTTGTTTTCGCATTCTACGCAGGGAAGTTAGATTGACACCTAGTAAGTACTGGATATTCCGGCCGTGTGGTGAGAGAACAGGTGGTTTTAACCTACACTATCAGCGCATTCGAAAGAGAGGTTTCAGCAAATTATTCAACTTTGTGTTTTATAGAGTTGCGAGGTGGATGGCAGCTTTACCCGCTGAAATTCTGCAATCCGAAAACAGCTCTAGTTCAAGAAAAATTGGAAAGTATTGAATTGTTGCAGCTTCTAGAAAGAGTAAGCAACCGTTAGTGCTTTCAGTCTATAACCACCTTCCGTCCTCAGCAGCAACACCCACACTCGTAAATTCCATGAAGACACCGGCAGATCAAGAAAGCTTGCTTTAAAGATATTGAAGAGTAGTATTCTGTATTGTTACAGTCAATTATATGAGTGTTTTTCGAACCGTCATTAAAATTATCAGCTCGCAGCCTTACTCGTTGGCTTGTCTTCACATTGCCAACATTTCATACACTCCCTCACATCGTTCCTCGCTCTCTCACATCGTTTCAGCTTATTGATGGTGTAATGGTGATGGCAACGGCACAGAAGCATTAACACACAAAGCTCTTTTCTGTCTACTCTTCTTTTCGTACTGCTGCCGCTATATTCATTGCGCCTCTCTCCAGTTACTGACTACGAGTTTGCTACGATCACAAATCTTATAAAAGATTCCTAAACATTTAGGATCAAAGAATTGAAAACACTCAGACTGCAGCATATGTTCTTGTTCCCGCCTACTGTTGTTTGCTTAAGGCGCACAACTTGTGCAATAAATGAAAATGAAAATGAAAAATCTTTCTGCAACCAGGACCCATTTCTGGACAGGTACCGTCTTTCACTGCCGTCGCCACTGCCGATACAACATCCTTGAGTCAGTTCGGAACAGCGTAATATGGCGCAATTACAGATTAATGCACTTTAGCCTATCCGCCCCAACACCAAACAACGCAATCCGTGAATTTGACCATTGGGTACACCAAACGTGACACGAACCAACGCCCGGAACTATGAACGGGCCTAAAATGAGAGCACTGCACTCAATCCGAGCAGAAACAACTTAAACGGTGAGAATTAACCCATCTTCCGTGATCCCTCTATGAACTTCAGTAGATCCTTGGCAGTGCTGATGAAATGCTCGCTGAAAATGATTCCTACCCCCCCTCCCTCCCCCCCTCCCCCCTGGAGGTTAAGTTACGTATTATGACTAACTATAGGTATGCTAGAATGCTAGATAAAAACACGTTAAAGGCGAACCTGTTTAGAACCCAGAAGAAGTGATAAAAGAGACTTCCCCACATTTAATGAGGACGAACCTCTACTATGTGCTTCTGCTATAATTCAACGTGATTATGCCGCTCACCTGCAGCGCTTGATGAAGATACCCCTTGAGCTCGGACTGGAAATCCCTCGCATGGCAGTCGTCGTCCAGAAGACCGTCAGTGTTTGCCGACTTCACCATTTGCATCAGAATAGGCGTCAGTTCACCTTCTAACGCGAGCATGCCCTTAACAACGAATGGCTCGACCCATTTGGAGTCTCAACGAAAGTCTAATAAAAGCTTTAACTCCATAAAACTGTACCTTCGCGAACGCAGCAGCGGTCATCTGTACACGTCCCTCGTCCGACGCATATATTTTAAGGTCGTGGCGGTAGGTAGAGTGAAGCCGTAGGAAGCCAAGGCCCTGAAGAGGAAGCGCAAATGGGTTCCAAAGTCGGTTAGATGCGAAGAGCCATGATATCGGCGACATGGAAACACCAAAATAGGCTTTAGGCCTCGTTCATGTAGGGAAAAGGGTTGCAAAACGAAATTAGAGGATAAGTGGCGGCGTTAATCAATTCCCCTTTGGGATGCGCGACGCATAGTACTACTACGGGATATAGCGGACGCAACCTGTATGCGTATTTCGCCTGTTTCACATGCATATGCCAGCCGCTGGACAATTCAAAGTTTTATCCTTCCCACATAAGTCTCGTACCCATTTACCTATCCCGGAGAGATGGAAGAGTTGATTGGCTTAGGAGGTACCCGGAACAATAATCCTAATTAGGATTCATCCAGCGACCACCAGCGCCTCTTTCGGCTAGCCACTACGGGCCCCCATAAGGAAGAATTAAAAGCCTGAAATTAAGGGTATCAGTACTGCAGTCCCAAAAGTTCAGGGAAAGCGTGGCGCATCCATACCTGGCAGACGTTGGCCAAATACCCAAACAAATGCTTTCACAAAGGGGTAGACAAATACACCTCTTGAACCTACAACAGCCGCTACTTTCAGCCTCTCTTTATCCCCCTATGAGTCTTTTAATAGAGATTCGCCTCCTGTTTTTCCAAAACGTCACACAGTCCATTAGAATCGATTCCAATTAGTTCAGCTCCTTGTAAAAAAAGCACAAAACTCCGTCTCTTAGGAGAAAATCGCCGGATTAGTTGCCTCTTCCTATTTGATTCAGAATGGGCCCGATACCATCCCGTCGTACGCATACAAACAATGCAGAACAGCAGAAAAACAGCCATATAAGGCAGTTTCAATGCGTTTGAATAACATCTGTGGAGCTCACCTGCGTGTCCTCAGGAGAACTCTTGCCGTCGGCACGTCGAATGCCTGGATATAGTGTCCTGAACAGTTTACCTAACGCCTCCGCTTGCAGGTTACCTTAAAGCAGCTGAATAAGATCCAGACAAGGAGGCCCATCACAGAACACTTTAACACTTGGACGACGTCACAGTATGGTTTCACTGGTTCAGCAGTGGGCAAGTGGTCCCAAAGGTCCAAGGAAGTGCCGCTTCGACGTCGTCAAAGGGTAAAAGCAACTGATGATGTCTATTTTACTGAGTGGCTTTCCAGCTCTGGACTAGGGGGTAGCCAAACAAAGTCCTTCCTAAAAGAACTAAATGCTCGTCAATAGATTCAGGATGGACATTGTTCGACTCCCTCCTCTTCCAGAAAGACTGCTTCGGACATCCTCACCGGCTGTGGTCAGCTCGCCGCCCCATTTGAGTATGAGCAACAGCGCCGGGCCTTGTTGCTGAGCCTCTTCATTCTCACCCGACCGAAACTCGCGAGCCTAAGAGAACAAGCACTTTGGACCAATTCAGAAGACTCTGGAAGCTGAGCATTTCCTGCTCCAGTTGCATCAGACGAACCTTTAGATATTTCAGTTGAACTTTGCGATTTATTCCCGAGAAATGGCCATACCTGCAACGAACACTCCTCAAATTTAGATGCTTTGTTGTGGCAACTCTTTCTCTCATACGACACTTGCTCTCGATTTTTCCGCATACACACTCTATGTCTGAAACTGGTGTAAAACGCAGTTTCAGGTCACGAGGCCTTGTTTCGGAGACCTGCAAGGAGCCTCTTTCTTCAGCCTTCGCATGGCGCCACAGAATCAGTGATGCTGGTCCTCCAGGCTGTATCGGTAGATTCCTACACTACCGCACTGCGCTCGACAGCTTGAGTAGAAGCCGTGCCTAAGGCCAACACCTTTCAACAAAGAAACTACCACCTCACCGTGGCACGAACATGCACTCACTATTAGATGTCTTTATTGTATTAGACGATTAAATGGCAAAAAACGGGAATCATTTATTGAACACAACAATGCAAAGACGTCTACGATGAAACAACGTATTAAAGGCACAAAAAAGGGAAAAGACCAGACCAGTCCGACTAGATCAGTTACCAGTAATTCAAAGGAACACAGACTCCTCTCTCTACGGTCAACAGGTAAGCTTCGAAGTGACTGTCATTAATCACAATAGCAGCAGCGGGTGCTTTATGTACACCTGGGGCGGGATCGCTCCTCCCTAGACGGTCTGGATGGCGATGGGTGAGTATCGTTCGGCAGCCAGATATGACGACGGTCCGGCACGCTCTAGTTCCTCGTCTTCGGAATCGCTGTCGCAGCTTGAGTGCGACTCCTCACCGGCCGAGTCTACTCTGCATGCCATCACTAACCTGTCCTCGGGCAGGCCGCCCAGGAACTCTTCGGGACAACTAACACCTGCCGCTGCACTCTCCTCATCATAGTCCACACTCTCACCACGATGCTCATCATACATTTCTAGCACGGCTCGCATCTGATCCCAGCGTTTGATCGCCTCCTCCACCTGCTCCAGCTCCTGCTCTACCCGCTGACATTCGCCACCGGAGTCCTCAAACGCCTCCATCGACACGAGCAGCGTGTTGCGCATCGCCTGCAAGAAAACGAGAATTCACGGAGGCCTCAAACTCTCTAGTAAGCGGAGCAGACTCCTATTGCTATTTAAAACACAGAGGGAGAGACCCAGTGGTAAGAAAGTGGGGTAAATGGGCGGAGAGGCGTTCCCTACACCACCCCCGAAAGGAGAAGAGTAAGGGGCGCGCCAAGCGTTCATCGTGGAAATTTCCGGGTATATAAGAATAGGGCCCCACGACACCTTTTGAATATTTAACTTCGCTTTGATTGCCTATCCTGCACTGGTTTCCGTTCGTAGATTCTTTTAGCTTGATTTTACAAAAATGGCAGAGTATTGAACCCTATTAGTCCGTATTATTATTACATTAACCCTTCGTGTCCTTTCTTTGGTCTCTTCCGAGGTTTTTGGACGACGTCACGCCAATTATCGGATGCGCAAACTGCCGCGCGGTTTTCGCGCGCTGCAAACTCGTCCAAATAGGGTGGAGCGGGCAGGGCGGGAAGTGGGCGGGGCTGGATCGTGTAGGGAACGCACGCCCCGGGTAAGTGCGCTAACGACCTGTTCATAAATAGCGAGAGCGCCAGGACTTCAACCCGAATAAGAAATACATATCGAATTTTGCCAGGCGATCGCTGGGATTGATCTATTCGCATGTTTTCCACGAGTACGCATTTTTGGCAACGTCTCATCACCCACCGGACTTGACCACCAGACTCTGAATTTACAGCTATAGTGACATCTTCCGCATGTCAGAGCGAGAGAAGCTAACCGTTAATGCCACTCTGTTAATGTTAAACTTTCATTAAAACACTGTCTATGCACTGTAGACAACAACCTTCTTTTAAAAGAGCCTAAACAATAGCAAATTTACTTACAAGTCGTCAATAACTCAAAGTTCAGTAACAACTCTACAGAGGTTTACGCTAACGCAGAGAATGCGAAGAGTCAGGCGAGGTATAGGAAAGTGTGGGCATTTGCTATGCTTCTCTCCGTTCACCGCCCTCAGGATATTGAAGTAAGGATAAACGACGGCGCCAGTCAACCAATCCTTGTTTGGATTGCGCCAAGCATTTTACTTAGAAGGAATGTGGTGAAGGTCACTTGGATGCGAAATAATCACTGCGGTACCCAGCCGATGGATAAGTCCGTGTTTTTCTTCCCATACAACTCTGCACTGATTCCGAAGGGACGGAGGCTTGGTTGGCCTGAGCCAGACCAGAACCAATAACCTCGATTCTGGGTGCAGCCTGCGCCTTGTCGGACTTTAATACGGCTCAATGGCATAAGAATGGCATACTGCTTATTTAAAGGCCCAAACTTTTCTTGACAGCCAGTTCTCTTTTGAAGACCCAACCTTTGCTCCAAAAACATCACTTCATGATCATCAGGTGACAGAGAGCATTATCCTACACATACACTCACCATCCATATTATCTGCAATACTCATGAGAAGTCTTCTATGAAAAGAGAAGTGTCGAAAGGGACTGACCTCTCTAACACTTTAGCTGTCCCTTGAAGCAAATTCCATGTCCAGAAACTCACTGCGGCACACCTTCACTTATAGCAGACCGTCTTTTTCTTTAAGATATGACATACTGCTCTCTATCATCTAATAATCACGAAGCCAAGTGTCTGGTGTCCTGACCCTCTCTGTCCTAGTTCCCTTCCATGCCCCTACGAGGATGCCTCAGAATCGCACGGCCCAGTGTGTTCTTGAGTCTCCGGCAGTAGAAAACAATCGATGACGAAAGAAAAGGGGAACACTCACAATGTGTTCAGCCAGGATCTCCCTCGCCAGTTCCAAAACCTCCATCAGCTGATTAGGACGCTTCATTTTGATCTCGTTCTTTTTAAAACCGTCATACTTCTTGAACAGGGCGAAGAACCGCTCGTCATGGACAATCACCTGGAACATATGAGGCTGAGCGCTTTGCCTAATACAACTAGATACTAACTTACCTTCATCTTTTGTTTTGGAGTCCGGTCACCATGTCGAATTACCGCCAACACACAGCGGAGTTCCATCAGTTTGCCTGACGGCGTTGAGACAATCGGAGGATCGTCTGCAAAAATGAACGTAAGCCAATGAGTTCGCCTGAAGAAGGCCACCGCAACCAAATAGATGTCTATCTAAACAACTCTCACCTCCCAATCCCAAGTCGAGTAATGGCGGTGGCTCCTGCTCGCCGAGCGGCATCTGGTACGGGATCCTGACACTCATCGTCGTCGCCAATCGGCGCATGATCGTGTTGCCGAGGATCTTCGCTGTATCCTAGAAATAAAACCGCTTAGAGCCGTTGTTAACAGTTAAATGCCATGGTTAGCACACCTCGTAGTACTTCGTCGACGTCTTCACGAAGGAGAACCCATTCACGTCACAGACATAGGACTTTCCATTGGCCCGCAGCAGATCGAATCCGCACACCGTTTGCTGAAACATGGGCCGTGTTTATCTAAAGAAGTTTCTCCAACGCCTATATTTAGTGTTATGCAATCTAGGAACTATAGTCCTGCCTCAAGGTATATCATGCCCACACCGATCTAGGCTCACCCGTTCAGCGGGTTTCAGTAAAGCAACATTGGCTAGTGCTTATCCATAGAACCACTGAATTAGCCGATCTTGAACGCCCCTCCTAGCTGAGACAACCTTCAGGTGCGAATCCAAATATGTGTATGAGTGGTGTTGAGCATATCCTCGGCAATCGACACTAATTCACGCGGAAATAGGCGCCAACTCAAAGGATAGGTAGGATGGCGTTATCCAATCCCTCGAATTCTACCTCTAGGGATGTCGTGGAGGCGATTTGAATGCGTATTTGGCCATACAATGGCTTGCAGTGGCGAGCCGATGAGCAAGTCAGCGCTTTATCCTTCACAGGCAGGTCTGGTGCCAATTCACCGAATCCAGGATGAAGGCTTGGTTGGCCTGGGTGGGAGATTTGAACCAAAAGCTGCTATCGGGAGCACGCTACAGTCGGCACTGCGTTACACGTGCCCACCTCGCAAGATGATCGCATGGAATGCACCGCCACTCATCAAGTTGTTCTCAGATTTCAACGGTATCAGCGCACCTAGACCTCGTCCGACTATATCAGCCAGGGGAAGCTAAACGCCATTTGAATATTGACCTTAGGTCCTGAAACGATATATCGTAACTCATTTCAACGTCCCAGGAAGCCATCGTTTATCTGTGCTTTAAGTACAGAGCACATCGCTCCCTCTTCTCTAGGCTCTTGTCCACCTTTAGAAGCGAGGCGTTTTGAACCAACAACCAAACCATTCCCCAACATAGAACATTCCGCATCCCCTAGTTTAGTCACAGCGCTCGTCGTCATCCTTATCGCCAAAAACATCTCTCGCCGACCTTCCAAATCTCAGCGACTTCGCAGACCGTCAGTTCCTGTCATTGTCAATTTCATCGCTACATCTTTTAGATCATCATTATAGCAAAGTGGCTAACTGATTCTGAAGGAATCGCCTTGTAAGGCAGTATCATACGACGATTTGCATTGTGTGATATTAGGATCTTTATGAACTTTACGCGTGTGTTCTACCCCAACAGTGAACTGTGTTGGAGCATGGGCCATGCATTCTTCCCCTCGTTCCTCTGACAGGCCCACTCCCAACCACCTGCGCTTGCATGAAGGTCTGTTGACTTGGACGCAGGCAATTTTGCCTATCGTTCTGGCCTGCGAGCGGTAGGAATGGCACTCCGCCCACAGGAGCAGTTGACGGAGGTGGACATTGATGTGTCTCCTGGCGAAAGCGAATAAGTAATGAGTGCATGGAGACTCCCCCCCCCCCCCCCCCCCCCACTCACTAGTCACTAGGCTGCGTCCAGAAATGATGCGTGAAATTTTCGTGTTAACTCACTCCAAATGCCAGCACTACCCGTCGAGCAATCATCTTCTCCTTGTGACTCAGGATCACCGGATACCGTACTTCCTTTCCGTCAGCATCCCTTTCCACCTTTCCGTCTAGGCCTGGCGCTTTTCTGGCTTCAGCATGAGCATAGTACGGTCCCACAGCATAAACCTAGAAGTGAACATGTTACCGTTACGTTTATACTTTAATCTTAGTCTTGAGGTATGGTACCTTGACGTCCGTTCCATCGGCAGGAATGAAGTCTTCATAGATATACGACCCGTCCTTCCGCACTTCACTAACCGGCGAGTACCAGCTACTTCGATTATTTATCTGAAACCAAGGACATCTGTGAAGACGATCACTTGAACAGGAAATTCTCTGCAGGACTCCACCCAGTAAGCGCCGCGACCTACAGGTCATGCAAGACTAGGTTTATGGTTACGAACCCTGCGAAAAACGCGGGCGATCCAAATGTTTCCCTTTCGCTGTGGCACTTTCTCCGGCCACTACCCGACATTTGTTTCGTTTTACTTTCATTCACAACAAAATCGAGTATAAACGACGCTGAACACATTTTCTAGACGTGCGAGAACTAACCGTAAGCATTCACAGCACTCCATGTTAGCCTCCTTCGGAACACATCACAGATTAAACAACACCTATACATAGCACGTGATATCAAGGGCATTACTGTTACAGCAAAGGAAATAATTAAGAGCTGCAAAGTAAGTAAGTTTTTCGTCGACCACTACTTACACGAGGCCATTTCACCGACTTTCCGTTCACCGTTACAGTACCCTGAAGAACCACTACAGTAACATTAGCGTCATTACAACGCAGAAGGGTTGAATCCCGCAGTAAAAGGCCGCCCAAGGGTTTACCTTCCGAAAAAGTCGCTGCGATCCTCCACCGACTGAGCTCGGGTAGTAGATATAGATATTATGGTCCTCGGCCGAGACGGGTTTCTCCACAAACGGCTTGTTGAACACCATCCCGTTCACCTCTATGTGATCGTTGTGCTCGACAAGTACTCCATCTGAAACATTAACTACATGTTTCACTGGTAATGTGGGAATCAATCAACACCTGCTATTCACGTGGATGAATTCATGACAAAATCAGTGCAACCTATAAGAAAACATTCGCGTGCGTCGCGTCCTCAGGTTAATCTGCACTTTCCCGCACGCAAAAGCCAAAGAACAACGC